>OZ005649.1:358201018-358453518 GCA_963930645.1 Salticus scenicus | reverse complement strand
GTAGCTTTAAAATGCTAATATATTGTGCATGGTTCTAACAACATGTCACAAAATGTCTTAACAAACAAGAACTTAAAATCATGCTTACTGTCTATTTGTCCTAAAATAATGGTACTAAAACCATGATATTGTTTAGTTATACTTCACAGTGGAGCTGGATATTTAAAAGAGAGACAGAGAGAGAAAAAAATAGTATTAAACTTAGTATTATTAAAAATATTTAACATCGCATCTACAATAACAATAGTAGTAGTAGTAGTAATAAAAGGGCTAAAATGCAATTAAGTCATTAAGTCAGTCTTTATGATGATACATATTGTGCATGTTTTTACAAAATATGCCACAAAATAGCTCAACAAACAACAATTTAAAATCATGCACATTGTCTATTTGCGTTGTAATAACAGTTACTAAAATCAGGATACTGTAAAATGATATTTAACAAATAGAACAGAACATCTAACATAGAGAAAAAAATATAGTATTATATAAACCATTATTTAAAATATTTATCATGCAAAAATAAAAATAATCATAAAATTAAAGTCCATTTAAATCAGTAGCATGCTTTATGATACTGTGCGTTGGTTGTAGAAAGTATTTTTTTAAATTGTTCAAAAAACAACGATATTAAATCATGCTCAATGTTTATTTGTCATGAAATAAGGATACTAAAGTATATCTTTTTATAAGCCCTGTTCCAAGTAAACTAATATATATATCTTTTTATTTCATAAAAAAGTAGGATTAAATAGCAACCATAATGTGCACGATTTAAGCATGACTCTTCTTGGAAAGAAGAGCAATGTCCGTAGAGAATGTTTAAAGAGAGGAAAAAAAGGGTTATGTATTTTTCAGCTAAATCTTGGAAATCCTATTTTGTGTGACTGTCAGAGCAATAAAGCATTGTTGTTGCATGTTAAGGATGATTTTATAAGTGTGACTAAAAAAACATTTTTTGCTTTATTTATGCCGGGAAATTTTTAGCATGATATGGAAGTATAGGTGCCTGATTTTGTCAGTTTCCAGCAAGATTTGGAGATTTTATTTGAATGTTTGATTTAGTCGTTATCATAAATATATAAAATTTGACATTTAATGGCTCTTGTACCTTTTAAATATGGTAAAAAGCGATAAAAGTGTTTATATATTAATTTTATGTAGCTACAAAAAGTACGTTTATAAGTTTAAAATTTGAAAATTTTTTCTTTACTTTTCTATTCTATTCTATTCTTTTTTTTTTTTTTTTAAATTTTTCAATGGACTCTTCCCAGTTTCGTCTGCTCAATCATGTGATAGAGGAAAATGAATAATCGAATTCTGATAACCGAACTCAATTACATATTGTTCTTAAGAACAAAAATGTTAATATTTAATATAAAATAAAATAAAAGTAATATTGTGCATTTGTAAACAGTAGAATAGTTGTATTTGTAAATTTAATAGTTTTTTAAAAACACTTTATGTGTTTATTTATTTTCAACTGTAAGAATCGATTTTCGTATGTTCTAGTGTAACTGTAACATTAACTGATCTAGCAATAAATAGTAACTAGTTCTTGTGGAATGTTTATGGATTATAATTTGAAATTTTAAAATGTTTTCATTTAATTTGATTGCATAAAGATGTTACAACAAGTTAATTAACTTAGTTACTGGTCTAGATGGATTTACGCAGTACGATATTGCACTGTTACTGATTTAAATACCAAAAATCATAGTATTTAACATGTTCTCCATGAACATCAATAACAAATATAAACTAAATGATGATTGTAAATGTATACAGCAAACAAAAGATGATGAATAATGATATAAAATGGATTAAAAATGATAATGTATGAAAAAATAACACAGATTAAATACGATTGATCAAAAATAAGAATAAAAAATATGTTATTTCAGCAATCGCTCTAGATAAACAAGACTTCGTCTGCTATTTTTTTTCCCTCTATCATGTGACCTCTGACATCAGGTGGGAAGAGCTCATTGTTATTTTTAAAATTTTCGGATGTAAATTAGATTTTTTTTTAATCTAAATTTTTAGCATTGTCTTTTTCATATTACACAGTACATTTCATTCAACAAATGATAGTTCTGGAATTTTTAAATAAAATTATAAGATTTATTTTTTATATATAAATGCAACTATGCTCTGAATTTAAAGAGGCCCATTAAAAAAATACATTTTTTTTTTCTTCTGAATGAACATATCATTAATAATTGCCACTACTAGGTAACTTTTATCAATTTAAACAACTATTTCAGATTTAAAATGGGGTTATTAAAGTAGTTGATAAATAGCATATAGATATATAAATTAACATCATAACAATTGTATACTGTAATAAGTAAGTATTTAAAAAATTTAATAAGGTATTTCAGATAACAATAGATTTATTAAATCAAATTGAAATTAGTTTTAATCTTTAAATAATGTGAAATATTATCTTACATAACTATTGATATCTTAAAAATTACTCAACTCGCTTCTTAATTTTAATATTTGGCATATACACGTGAAAATCGTTGTTCTATGGTAATACATTTATAATGAGTTACTTTTATAATATAAAGTTTTATATTTTTCGCTACTTAGTTGTAATTATATTCATTTAATTTTATTGTTTGTTTTTCCATTTGTCACTATGTTAATTATTTAAAAAATTTAATAATCTTATCGTCTCTTACGTTAATATTGTATGGTGTTTACTATTATCAATTTGTTCTTGCTTCATGTAATTTAATATGCAAATGCATTATGTTTAGTAAATTATTCATAATATGCTACTTTTCTAAAATAGTTTGGTTTCTTTTCTTTTTCTTTTTTCTTTTAATTAATTAATTAATTTTTTTCTTTCGCTTATTACGTATATTTAACTCATTGTTGAAATCTTCTGGGCAATGATAGTGATTTTATACGATCTTATATGTCACTGCCTGAGAAAAAACTATTTTTTCATTATCCTGCTGCTATAATTGCCTTTGATAAAGATATAACAATTTTAGGGGAAATTTCAAAGTTACTTTTCTACATTTATTAACTTTTTCAATAACATTTGCTTTGTATATAAAGCTTCATTTCCTTATATAATTATTTATTAATTAAATCAAGTCTTCTCTTATTTTATAGTGTTTGATTTTTGATTTATTTATTTTCTATTTTTTTCTTTTTTTCATTTGTAGGTGATTAATTTTAAATTAAAATTTTATACGTACAGAAAAATAATTTTATATTCGTATATTCGTATTAATAAATTCCAAAGATATCATTCACGCAACGAAATAATTTGAAAAAGTGCAATGCTAAAATTCTGTAGCAATTAAATATTTACTAGTTAATATAGAAAACCTAAGTATAGTAATTGAAAGGAAACATGACACTGATGTTAAAATGTACAAGTTTTACATCAATTTTCATCATGTTTGAAAGGTATAAAACCTCTTAAGTATCTTTATTTTGGTTTTATTTAACATCAAATATACGCTAAAGTAACTCTGTATACCAAAACCTATTTAAGAAACAAATTAAATTTATTAAATATTAATTTATATTTCTTTATTTAATTTTAATTTTTTATTTAATTTTAAAGATTGCGTTTCTTACGTTTCAAAGAAATTGAGAGAATCTATTTTGATGTTAGCAAACTTTTATTTATTTATTTTTTTTTTTTTTTCAAGTTAATAAAATTTTCTTTATAGCCGCCTATTAACTATATTTTAGAAACGTTGAATATAAGTAAAGTTAAACTGAATATAAGTAAGAGTTTTTGCTTCCTTCTACTGTTATATATATATATATATATATATATATATATATATATATATATATATATATTATCAAAAGCCCCTTTCTATTTTGAATAGCTAATAAAAAAATTAGGGCATTTCTTCATGTATATGCATACTTTTCATCAAATAATAATATTATCATGGATAATCATAACTGCTGATATGTTTGTTTTTACTTTTGTTTTTTTTTTCCTTATTTTAATATTTTTTAAAAACTAATTCCTCTTAGAATTACCATTGCTGTTATAGCAACAATTATACGCGTAACTAATAGTAATTATATACAGTAACCGCCGCTTAATAAAATAAATCACTGGTTAATAAAATCAGCCGCTTAATCTGATCAAATCGCCAGGACCGGAATCAAATCAATACAAACTACGTTTAAAGCCGCCGCTTAATAAAATCAGCATCGCCGGTTAATAAACTCAAAAATATCTTCTCAGCAGCCAAAAGATATCATTTATGCACACTAATTTTTTTTTTTTTTTTAATTTACATTGTGATTTATATATATATATATATATATATATATATATACATATTTGAACTGTATATAAAAATATATTATTTGTTCTGAAAGTTTTCTTAATTTTAAAAAATGGAAATATTTTAATAACTATTTATGTACGTATGCATACATGTATTGTGTGATTTTTACAATACGGCAAAAGCACATATACATAAAATATATTGAATATGTACAGCTTAATAAAAATATACATAACAACAGTATTTCCATCTTGTAATATTTAATATTTAAAAATAAAAAATTAATCCAAATTATTCAAAAAAAAAAGTTAAGAATACCTGTTTGAAAAATTCTGTATTATTTTGTAAATTAATTCTTTCTTGAAATTGAATTTTATAGGTTTCAAAAATATATTTATTAATGCAATGGTTTTCAATTTCATGAAGAATTAATGTCATTAATGCACAAAACTATCTTTTATTATTAATATCTTATTTTTTACAGAAATTGGGCAGAAGTGTTTGGGGTTGCAGTGGTTATGAAGTTGTTTATCCTAAGATATTTTTTTTTCTTTGGTGGGGGGGGGGGGGGGAGGAGATGATTTGAGTAATTATTTTTATAATTAAAACTAAAAAAAATTGTGACGTAACTGATTTTCAGGGGAATGGGATTGAAAAACAGATCACTTCCTAATCTTAATGGATGCATTGAATAAATTCTGTATGTTAACCATTAACACTTTATATGAGGAGGATGGTAATATGTTTTTAAGAATAACTAAATGTGTCTAAAGAAAAATATCCTATATGAATTAAAACTGATATTTTAAATTGTAAGTTTAATTAAATGGAATAATAATTTTAAGCTTTGGTTTTTGTTTAATATCTGAGTTTATCCAATAGTGTTTATCTGTATTTGGTTGAAAACTCAAATGGGGAAAATATTCTTATATATCTTATCATTTTATTTAAGAATTTTAATTTTGCTCAAAAATCAAGAATGTGAGGGGTTATGATACTTTAGTTTTACTTTCACAATGTTAGACAATTTTGAACATTGAACAAAAATAGACTACACGGTCATTTTAGGCAAACTTTCTGACTGAAATTTTAATGTCAGTCTACAAAGAAAAATTGATTTAGTAATTTAAGATGCTTTTTTTTATTTTATTTAGTGTAATGAATGTTTAATTTTTGTAACTGAGAGTTAAAATCAATTTATGTAAATAGAATCCAATTAATTTATTTTGGGAATATGACAAAATTTGAATTTTTAAATTATTAATTTAATTCTTTGCTCTATGCATTAACTTTAAATGTTGTATTCTATAAAAGAAAAAAATTCAAGTTAAAAAAAAAAAATAATAATAATACAGTAGTAAAATAAAATAGTTTGTGTTTAAAATTTTGTTTAAATATCAAGTATTTACGCAAAATTAGATGGAGTATTTAAATTGCAAATTTTATATATTTTAAGAAATTTTATACATACGTTAACAAGATTTTATTTTATTTTGCAGGTAAGTGAATGAATTGCCTTTGAATATTATTTGTCTACTGTAAGTAATTATTTTTTATGTTTCCAATTTATTTAGTTGGATACATTCGATAATGCTCATTCAAATTCTGACCATTTAACTTATGATGCACTTTATAAGAAAAATAACTTAAAATTTTATTTAAATTAATTTTATTAGAACAATTAAGATGCGAAAATGTCTTCCATAATGTAATATTTAAGCTTTATTACTTAAATGGTTTATAAATTATTTTTAATAATGCAAAATAGTTTTTTTTTTTTTTTTTTTTTTTTGTAATTTGCCTAAAATTGCTGGCACATTTGTTAGCGGTTGTGTATTTAAAACTTGGCAGCTGAAAGTATATACAAAACTATACCTGCAGCTATATTCTGACGTGAAATACACTGTAATAATGAAGGGTTGTAAATAGCATTTTTATTGCATAATGTTTTCCCCATGAAATACCTCCATCCCCATCCCCTTCCCCTTTCATTATTTCAAAAGCAAAAATTTTAATCAAAGAACTTTGTTTGCTTTTGCACTTTAAGAAAAGTTTTTTTTTTTTTTTTTTTTTTAAACCTGTTAAAAAGAGCGGTAAAGAAATTAAAGGAAAAATTAGAAAATATAATAAATAAATAAATAAATAAAAATTGTATATAAACATCATAAAATGCAAAACATCCACAAGAATTGTTTAGGACCGAAATAAAAAAAATGTACTGCATGAAATTTTTAATAAGTTTGAAAATAATTTCATTTAAATAATTAATATTTTTAATTTAAAAATGAATTTTTTTGTTTAAATGTACAATACCTTTACTTATATTACAAAAATTTATATAAACATAAAATAATACTGTATATTTCTAACAATTTTATTCTATAAAACTTTTCAAAAATACCATAAAATGAATCTCTCATGTCATCATTCAAAGAGTAAAAAAAAAGAATCCGAGAACTTTGTTGTTTTATGACCTTTAAGAATGGTCTTCTTTTCTTTTTCTTTTCTTTTCCTTCTTCCTTTCTTTAAGATGAATGAAAATGAAAGAAAAAAAAAAAACCTAAAAGTGTAATAATAATAATAATAAATAAATAAATAAATAAATAATGTATTTAAACACCATAAAATGTAAAACTCTCGTAACAGTTGTTTCGGGTCGAAATAACAAAAAATGTACAGCATGTAATTTTTGATAAGTTTAAAAATAATTTCATTTGAATAATCAATTAATATTTTTCATTAATTCAAAATGATTTTTTTTAACTATATCCTTACAATAAATTTGCTATACTATAAGATTATCTATATGTATAACAATTGCAAATTGTTATTTGTTTAAATTATAATGTAAATTCTTAGTTTTCAAGAAGGCACCTTGATCTAGTTAGGTACCATGGAATCTGGTAACTTACGCTGTACGCTAGATACCAATAGTTTACAAATATATTTATGCAAGATTTCTTTATTTCTAAACTTACAATCCTCCATAACGGTTTCTTCTTTCTTTTGAGCCAGTTTATCGAGTACCTAAAAGAACAAAAATACACATTCGAATGCTCATAAATAATTAAATAAATAAGTTGATTATCAGCAAGAATTTACAAATAAATAAATGCATAAATAAATTATAAATGAGTTAATTCTAAAGGTTTGTGCTGTTAAATCAAAGAAACATACTGTAATTAATGTAGAACGATTTCTCAATATATATATATATATACATAAAGAAAAAAAGAAAAAAAAAGTTACTATGTCTGGCATCAATTTTTTTTTTTTTTTTTTTTTTTTTGTCTGCGACATCATGAGAAGTATTAATAAGTGCCGCATACTCTAAGGAAGACATTTCAGGTAAATTTCTATCATCTAAATAAAAGAAGTTATTAATTAAAAACTTCGGGTTTATAAAGGTACTGTATATGCCACCTTATATATATTTTTTCTTATTACATTACTTTTCACAGTGACGTCATTTTAAACAGGGAAATTAAAATGTTATCAATGATGTAAAAAAAAAAAAAAAAAAGAAAAGAAAACGAAAGAAAACAAAATAAATATCAGTATTCCTATTGGTAACAAAGAAATTTATCGTCTGCAAATAAACAGTGTTATCTTAGATATTTTTTAATAATAATTGAATTCAGAATTATAATTAATCGTCTGCAGACTTTTTTTTTCTCTACTTTTAGAAAATTGGTTACTGTCTTTCTTTCTTTTCTTTTCTTTTTCTTTCTTTTTTGTGAATAATGAAATATTTAATGCCTATATTTTTTCTACTGAATTTTTTAGTTAATTTAGAACAATATATAATACTTTCTCTCTATATATATTTCTACTGTACTGCTAGATAAACATTTTACACATCTGAAAATATCTAGAAAGAAAAAAAAGTTTATTTTTATTATTTTAATTTAGAAAAATCTCCGATAGCTGCAATTTTTAATTATCACCTGACTATTTCTTAAACTAACGTAGGATAAAATATACTCTCGGATAATAATTTTTGGTGAAAAATATAAAATACAGAACGAAAAAAATATTTATTAAAGATACTACATTGTTTCATCAGTTATAAAGTATTACCAAAAATTTCCAAACAATAAAGTGAATAAAGAAATTTCTAAATAAACCTAAAATTTTGATATTAATTTTAATAAGAGTTTTAGGTGATAATTTTTTTTCTTACAATAATTAGAAATATGAAATGTATCATGGAAATATTTAATTCCGTAATGGTAAAATTTATCAATGCGAAATTATAAGGTGCTGTTATTATAAATGTGTCTGAATTTGACTTTAAAGACAAAAATAAATACAGTAATTATACAGATATTATTTAATTTTGTCCCCATCCCCCTCTCTTTCAAAATTTTTAGGTTATTAGAACCTCTTTCTCAAGGAAAAGTTTAATATATATATATTACATTCTTGCAAAATAGTGTTATGAGCGCTTACAAGGATAATAATTTTTAAAAAGAATAAATAATCGGAATCATAAACAATGCTATTTTGGACATCAAATTTCCACGCCTAAATTAAGTTAGTTAAAAAAAAAAAAAAAAAAAAAAAACTTACTGCTATAATACAAATGTAAATATAAAAAATTACATCAAATTAAACGCTTGCCTATAGTGGATAACTTAAAAATTCTGGTGCCCAAAAGGATCCCGATATTTAGGTATTAGTTTTTTTTCTTTTTTTAACAAGCAATTATACGAAAAAAAAATCATCGCCAAGTGTAGTAACAAAAATTTAAAAGTCGCCAAGGGGATCATACACTGAAACTGTAACGCAAATGGTGTAGATATTACAAATTTCTTTCTATTCTTTAAAAAAAAAAGATTTTTAACATAATATTTAATTTAAAAAAAAAAAAAAAAAAAAAAAAAAAGCATAATGTTTCATAAAAAAAAAAAAAAAAAAAAAAATGCGGTATTAAATATTATGTATTTCAATTTGACATTGAATATAGGGGTTTCTGTAATATTGTTCTGCTTTTGTCTTGTGTTATGCTTCTGTTAATATTCCGATTCAATGAAAGGCAAAGCAGCGAATAGGCGGGAAGAGACCAGCAGGTATTAATAAGCAAATCCAGTCGAGGAGTTGGTGAGCGGAGCGAGCAGGGGGCAGGGCCTCCTAGTTCTATAAAAAAAATATAAAATACAGAACGAAAAAATATTTATTAAAATTGCCGCATTGCTTCAATTCTAAGTTATTGTCAAAAATTTCTAAACAATAAAGCGAATAAAAAAAATTTCTAATTGAACCAAAAATTCTGATATTAATTTTTGTCGCATCTTCTAGATTTGAAAAAAAGAGAATTCGTGTAACATATAGCTGATTTTTCTTTCTCGTTTAAGTTCACTCTAGATTAGATTTAAAACGAAGAATTAGGAGAGCTATAAAAACGATAATAAAAAATGACACATAAACATTTCGGACGTCAGCCCCAAAAAAGCTGGCTTCTATGAAGCCATAAATCAAGTGTGAGCGAGAACCTCGAAAGTGAATCTGAGATAAATTTCCCATTAAATGTTGAAATAAATGTTTGATTTATCAGCCTGCGTTTTTCCGCTTAAAAGAAGATTATCGGTCATCTAATATTTTTCTTTAGACATGATTAGCACTTTTTTTTTTTTTCCCCTCAACCAAAAACTGCATTTCACGATTTTATTCAAGAATAATAGTTTTGGCAAAAGAGAAAGGTATATTATGTATACATATTGAAACTGTATAAAATAGCTGCACTGCACACGACTTTCTTTTATCATGTATTTCGATACTATAAAAAAGACAATTACATATTAAAAGGTAAGACGCAACAATTGTTGTTCATATAGGTACATATATGACAAGCAAGTTTTTAGAGGTGTGTGTATGTGCCTATTCGTCATCCGGATATAATTTAAAAAGAAATATTTGCAGAAAGTTTAAATTTTTAAAGAAAAGTTTAATTAATACACTGATTAAAAAAATATATATATATACCGCCTTCCTCTAGAAGGAATAAGTGACCACCTAAATCTCTTAATTAGAAATATAGATTTCCGAGCTATGCGCGTAAGGCACGCAAATAAACTGAATAGACGAAATTATCGAGCATTTCTAGTGTACACATTTCTAGATGGTGAAACAATATTCTGAATATCATTTGTATTGCGAGAAATTCTCGCTTGATTTTCTATAATTTGGTAATAAACCAAGATTATAGTTGCTGAAACCCGCCTCTTGTAGTCTCATTTATTTGCAGAGATTTTTAAATAACTTTGCCCTCGAGAATATAGGCAAACTCTCTAGAATTCTAACAGGGGCTTCTAGAACTCGCTTTCCAAGGGGACTAGAATTTATAAGGATGACATGGAACTATTTTTTCTAGAGCCACAACTTAGATTTTAGATGTCAGTTACAGAATTTTTTCTCAGTGTATAGAATTTATATATATTTAAATTAATATAATAATAATTAATGTTCTAACGGTTCAGCAGGGTTAGGGGGCAGGCACTTTCCACACAAAGTAATATGTGTCAAATAAAACTAATATTTTTAACTATTTAAAAATGATTTTAAATTATTATTACGTCTTATTTTACATCATCATTTACTTTATCATATTCATATATTCATATACAGGGTGAAAGGAAGTTATATGAATGCCACGCCCCTCCATTTTTCTTAAATCTTCACTCCATAATAAAGGTCGGGTGTAGGACGAATGGGATCATTAATTGTCAAGCGATGGTCTTCGCGATATTTATACTGTAATGATAGCTGAAATATTACTGATGTAAAACTGAGACAGTTTTGAAATTAAAATCTACCACGTGTTGAACGCTCTCAATTAAAATGCTTAATGTTACAATAGTTGCATACGATGTAAAAATAAATGTCGAAATATTGAAAGAAAAAAAAAAAAAATCAAAAGTAAGTTCACTCTGAGTAATTTTAAGAATCTTTAAAATAATATCTTCGTCTATGCAAAATACAATCGAAAATATGAAAATTAAAAAGTTAAATCAATCTACTTGCTATGAAACTACGTATATTGTTACCGTGAATCATTACTTTGTTCATCTTATTTTAATGATCTGGCTTAAATAAAAAATTGAGCCAAATTTACAGGAAAAAGAAAAAAAGTTATAGCTTTTAGAAAAAATTTTAAGCATTTAAAAATAAAAATTCTGAAAAAAAAAAAAAAAAAAAAAAAAAAAAACTTTTATAGACGTCTGTTTACATCCTATCGTATATCTTAGTTGAATGAAGCCCATAGTGTAAACATTTCGCTTCCGCACTCTAGTGAGTGACCACACAGCTGTAACTGTCCGCCTTTACATCCCTCGTACCACCCAATGTGTCATTTAATAAACCTTATTTTCTTAAAGCTCCCTCAACCGTACACTTTCAGACCACCCCAATTGAAATTCACGAAATGGTAGCCTTTATTTTTACCTGTAATCTCCCCGTGTTTAAAGCATCCGAACGTAACGTGTTACCAAATAGCTATCATTACTGGGAAAAAGTTGTTATTTTGCTACCAGGGAGTGACCAGCAATTGGTTATTTTTTCTGTTTTTCCCACCGACAGACTATTTCCCACCTTTATCTTATTCACATGTATATTGTTTATTCTGGTGCATTCCATTGAAAGGGCGCAAAATACAGCACCAAAAATTAATAATAATATATTTTCCCAAACAATGCATCTGAATATAAATAAGTCATACAATATCCATTGGCAAACCAGAAAAAAAAAAAAAAAATGTTTAACGGTTACGTTGTAAAAACATTATTTTAGAGCTGGAAATCTATGTAAAATGAATGTTATACCATTTCCCTCGAAAGAAAAAAAAAGAAATGTGCAATGTTTACTATTGGTCAGTGGTCATTGGAGTTGGTAGAGCACAAGTGTAAAATTTTAGTTCTATCTCCCGCCCCCCTCTCCCAGCTTCCAACACCCACACATGCACACATTGAACAGTTTTTATTGGTGTATAAAATGTTTGTGGCTCGTGCAAAGGGTACAAAACATTTTATACCATTACAGTCTATAGACAGTATTTCTTATAAGTGCATTTTAATATAGTTTCACTCCATTACACATAGTGAAATAAGTATATGTTATTAGAATGTTTAAAACCATGGTTTCTGTAGAAAATTGTAGACATAGAACTGGTAATTAGTTTACAGGGCTACGCAGAATAATTCCGGTATGTTATAACATCATTTGTTAGGAAATTTGGTACAAGTATTTAGACAGATAGATAGAACAGGGCGGTAAGGAGGGCGGTAGCCCCCTTCAGAAACGTATCTGGTTATGTAGCGAACTAATCATATATATGTGTGTGTGTGTGTGTGTGTTTCTGTATATATATATATAATATATATATGTAATTATTTTAAATAATATGGGATAAATACAAATTATTTGCTGAATAATTAGTGGTACAATTAGGACGTTGAGGCTCCTAATTTGCAGTTCCATCAGTTTAAACAAACCCACTCCAGATTTTCATATAAGAATGGAATCTTTAAATTTGATGCGTTTCAGTTCACATAAATCTATCTGTTACCGAACAATAGTAAAAAAATATTGGACTTTTTGTCATGTGTTGTTTGAAAAAATTATTGTGTTAATTTTTCTGTATTCCTTGCCTTTTTTAAATGAGAGTTAAAACACGATATTCAATGTGAATATTACTTCTTTAAAAGTCCACCTCTGTTCAAGGGCCACCTCTGTTCCCTTTACGGTCAGTTTTTTCCGTTCCAAATTTTCTCCATAAAGCTTAATACTAATTTACCTCCATGAAAAGCTCATATATAATTGTATATCTTTATCAGAGTTCAGGAATCCTAGCATTTTTAGCGTGCACACTTATATGTGTAGTTCAAGTTTGGAAAAAGAAATTTAGTAGCATAGCATTAATTAACTAATCATGCAATGCATCTAAAATTGCATTTGTAAATGCAATTTATAAATTCAATGGCTTCTAAATAGGTAGTCCTAACTTTGAATCGCAAAATAAAATTATTAAATCTAACCAAGATTGGAAATTAAAGATTAATATTAATATGTCCAATCTAAAATCATTAGTGAAAATGAATAGTTTAATAGATCTCTTTTACACTCAGAAATTATATGAAACTGGATAGTTACTTCCACTATAAAATAAATCACGGAAAACAAAATTATTGCTAAATTTTTTAAAAAATTCAAACAAACTAATATTAATGACTATTAAAAAGTTATACTGACCAAATGTGAATTTTAATAACTAAATCCATTTAATTTGTAGAATTAGTTGCTTGAATTAAAGTGTTTAGAAAAGTATTGAATTAAAGTACCTCTATTAAAAAGCCAACTTTTTTATGGCACGGTGGATAGCTTTTACAGAGAGGTTTCAATGCCTTTTCTTACTTATTATTTAGGAATTCTTCAACTGAAGTTTCTTATTTTATGCTTTTACTTTTCAATGAACTCGACAAAAAATGCACATAAATTCGAAAACGTTTTAAAAATTTTCAAGTTTTGCAAAATTTTTCATATGATTTAATCCTAATTCTCAACAAAAAGCATATAAATAAAATTTATTCAGCATTATGTTAATTAAAATACCCTGGTTTCTTTAATTTTCATCGACACATCATAAGAATGACTTAAATTAATATCTGCCGCTAAATAATGCTAATACAAATATTTTGAACTTTCTAACAGAATATATTTATTTGAGAAAGAATCATCTCAAAGTTTGTATATTTCGAGTTCATAAAAAAAAAAAAAAAAAAAAAAAAAAAAAAATAGATTTAATGCACAATATTTAATATGGAAATTATTTTTTTATAGTACAGTTTAATTTTTTTACAAAACTAGAATTAAAATTAATTATTTATACTTTGACTGATTTCTCTAAACTTAAGCAAAAATGCCTTTAATCCAGTAAACCTTCCAAAAAGGTTAACTGCAGTAAAAATATATTTCAAAGATTCATTCATTATTCACGTTAAAGAAATTTAGAAATGAAACTTATTTTATCTTATGTCAACCAAAATAGCTTAGTTTCACAAACTTTCATCATAATACGTGATCAAAATCATCTACTGAATTATTTGTCAGAGAATAATTATAGAAAAATATAGATAATTTTTTAAGCGGATTTCTTTATTTGAGTACGAATCATTTCAAGCTTTACACAAATCTTCATTAAAGAGAACAACAAAAAAAAAAGTGAATTAATATGTAATATTTAATATGGAAATTATTTTGTTGTTTCTTACACAACAATTCTTCAGTTGAAATTCTTCAATTATTTTTCTGCTTTGACCGAAATCATTGAACTTAGCCAAAGGCGCATATAAACCCGTAAACCTTTCAAAAAGTTCAATTATTGTAAAAAAAAAACTCTTTCATATGATTTATTCATCCTTCACACTAAGGAAACTTATAATTGAAATTTATTCCGTGTTACGTTAACTACAATACCTCCGCTTTACCATCAACACATTATCATAATCACCACGCCATTATATCATATACGGTTCATATGCGTGCTCCAACAATACATTCACATCACCTCGCGAAAGACAATTTACAACACCCTTAATATGACGTGCAGCGTTATTCTGAGGAACATGAAGGACCATAGTTAAAGTCGGTGCGCCTACCAAAATAACAACTCGCCTGCATAAGCTGTCGCGTAAATATTAAGATGAGGCATTTAAAATGCATAAAAGCGGCAATATCGCCCAGAATTAATTGCCCGGTCAGGCGGTTAAATGATACCCCTGACATTCTAACTGTTCTGCAGGCAGCAGAAAGTTTTCATTAAAATTCCTTGATGGTTTAAAGAGTTTGTGACATGAGCGAAGGCGGGTGCTCCATGGAACTGGAGAAAGAGAGAGAGAGTGAAGATAGGGTTGAAAAGTTGATTCTTTCAAGGAATGCAAGGACGTGCTGAGAGACTGTTCGTCGTGAGTTCAGAGGACGACTATTTTAATGTGGTTCTCTGTGATATAGATTAAATCCAGAAAATTACGAGGAATTGTGCATAACTCTCGCGAATATGTATTTAATGTAAAAAGAAGGCTTTTGTGTTGCAATGTTTTATCTAGAAATTAAAATTGCAACGTCTGGGATAAATTTTAAATGTAAAACGTTTATTAAAATGTATGGTATCTAATCTATCGATTTTTATCTCTGTTAATCATGGTAATTTATTTTCTGAACACTATCAGTTCGTTGTATGGTAGCTCAGATATTAAATTGCTCAGTGAAAGAAAAATATTTGTTAAGCATGATGGTTTATTCAGTGAAATCCAATATAAAAGCTCACTCTTGAAAATTAACAGGAAAAAATTGTCCAAATTTAAATATTGTAATGTTTAAAGATGGTATTAGAGGATATTTAAAGAATATAAAAGTATATGAGAGAAATAGTATTCTTTTTCATTTTCGGGAAACTTAAAAGATACAATATTAAAATAATTTTGAATTAAGCAGAAGTTTTGTTAACTAAATTAATAGTTTACATTTTGGAAATTTTGATTTCAGATAACCAGATTATTTTCTAAATTATATACATGTGTATATGGTAACAATTTATACATTAAATGGGCGTAATTATAATTTGAAAATGCCTCACAGCATCACAATGATAAAAACATGTAATTGTCGGAGAAAAAGTATTTCAAATTAATTCTATTCTCATAATTACTTTGGATTAATCTTTGTTGTGTTATTTATATTTGATCTGTTAGATTATTTTCTTTGTTTAACATAGCTTTAGATCTTATATAATATGTATATATATATATACATATTATATAAGAATTATATTATTGGAAACGTTCTCAAACATTGCAGCAGATGTCACATGAAGAAGTAGAAAAATTGAATAAACGTGACGAAAAAATGAGCAAACTGAGATTGAAACATACTCATTACTTTATCAAGGGTAAACCATTACTTTATCAAGGATATAGAATGAATGTTGCATGTAAATATAGGGTGATATTTCTGTAGATGTATGCAAATTTCTAAAACTTTACAGCACTCTATGTCCTATATTCAGCCATAAGACATGAAAATAATTGAAACTCAAAGAGAAAGAAGAAAAAACCAAATGAGAAACACATTTTTTATCAACAATCACCAATAACTAAATAATCAGATTATTCCTAAGATAAATTAATAAAGCAAAACCAGTACTCGCTAACAACTGCAAATCACGCCGGAAAAGCATTTCAAACACACCACCTATGCCATAAGACGCCATGAGGTGGCTGAATACAGTTAAATCTACAATTAATTGGAGATGTATTTATCTACTGAACTAATAAGTAAATAAAATTTAGTTTAAATTGTATGTGCTAATTTTAATAACTAATAAACCTTAAATTAAAAATTTGTTTGATTAAATTTTAATTTATAACTTAAATTAATTAGAAATGCGCAATTTTTATTTGTTAAGTCTCATTCTGTGTAAATTAGGACTTATGCACTCTAAATTCTTGACATATGTATACAGTATAACAGAAACTTACACCTTTTGCATACAACATACAATCAAGGCCCCTAAAGACTTTTTGTATTGTTGTATGCCTTCAATTAAAAATTATTTCGTTAATTTTCTTTTTTCAAATTGTTCCTATTCTCCATGTGATATCACTTCTTATGCAATGTCTGAAAAGGTATTCATAATATATATACATACACACACACACACACACACACATATATATATATATATATATATATTAGGAATACCTTTTCATATGTTATTATTATTATATATTATGAATACATTTCCATACATTGTAAAAAATGAAATGACATCACCTGGAGAGTATGAATAATTTGAAAAAAAGAGAATTATTAAAAAACTTTTAAACTGTAGGCATACAACACAGTACAATACTTAATCAGGAGTCTAGATTGTATGCTGTGTGCAGAAGGTGTATATTTCTGTGTACTGTAAGCAAATGCTAAGAATTTACAAGTACCTAGTCCTTATATACACCAAGCGAGATTTAACGGTTGAAAAAAATATATGAATAAAATGGAAAGAATGGAAAGAATACAGAGATTAAAATCTAGAAAATGAAAAACAACTGCAAATTTCAGAAATTTAAAATAACACTCAAACTATAATGCTAACTTTAACTTTTATTTTATTTAAAAAAGAAATTATTAATTCTTTTCACTCACAATAAATATATTTCTTTAATTTTAATCCTTCGAACTTAAAGATTGTTTATTTTCATTTAAATGAATTCTGTTGATTATTAGCCCTAACTAATTAGTAATAAAAAAATCAAAAAATTTGGGAAAGAAGGTTAAGTACACAGTTAATAGCAGTAAACAATATTAACTGAAATAAAATTATACTAGGAGGATATTATTTTACTTGAAAATTATATTTATTTAAAAGAATTAATAATTAACACAAAAACTAATCATCTAATCAATCGCAAATTTTGGGATTTTTTGATCTACGAATTTTACAAATGTAAACAATCTAAATTATTTATTAAAAACCTATATCATGGGACAAATTTTTATAAAGATTGTGTGGTGACGCTATCCATTGAAAAAACACAGAGATTATTTCAGATGTACTTTTCAGAAATTTTTCTAAATTTATTTAAAAATTAGTAATATGTAATTTAAATTGTTAAAGAGACCATTTTTTTTTAATATATATAATTAGATAGTTATTCTTTTATTAAAATATGGTTTTATTAATGTTTTATTAAGTTCGATGACGACGCCAGAAAACACTGAACGTTCTGTTACTCTCTCTCTCTCTCTCTATATATATATATATATATGCCTTTATCTGGCTATTATTTAATTTTTTTTACACACACACATACATATATATATCGAAACTTAAACTTATAGAAAATTACCAAAATGAAACGTTTGTGTTAGGGATTAAGGCCGATTGACAACACTGGGGTCCTAGGCCTGAGGGGGAGTGCCTTCCGTGGAGGTCTTTCTAAGGGATCCTAGCCCGTATTTACGCAAGTTTCGGAGGAAACCACGGAAAACTCCGAACGGCTAGGCCGACGAGCGCGACCGGGGATCGAACCCGGCACCTCACGTCTACCAGCTTTGAGCGCAGAACCGCTCAGCCGCTGGTGGGCCCCAAAAGGAAACGATAGAGAAGGATTAAACTAAATATAATGAGTAACGAGATTGGTAAAAATCAAAATAAGACAAAATGAAATGAATGAAAGCATGCTGAATTCCTCATTACATCAAAGTCATGTAAGAAAATGAGCATGCAAATTATGGTTTTCTATGTTCAGAGTGCATAATACTAAAATTTCTCTAAACCTATGCCTGAATCATAACCACCATGACAAAAGGAACCATAATAACCACGAAAAAAAATTTGAAGAAGGTAATAAATTAAGTAAATGCGAGAAAGAAAAAAAATTTAAAAGCAATACAATACGTACAAAATCGCATACATGGAGCAAATGAAGAAGTGTAAAATAATACAGTTAATAGTGAAACATGTAATCCAAGTCAGCCAAGATGATTAAAGCATGGTGGAAATGCAACGAAGCAGTAATTTATTTTTGTTTATTATGACAAGAAATACTTTAATTTAATTAAATAAATATGATAATATGTTTTATAAAATGAATAAATATTTAAAAATAAGTATTTTTGATTTATTTACTCTTTAAAAATAAAATAATAATAAAAAAAGATTTAAACTAAAAAGGGGGTGCTGCATCTATGTGTTACTTTTTAAAATAAAATGATTACTTTAAAACTAACATAGTAAATTTGTATAATATTTCTCTAACGTGGATCAGTTACGATTAAATTTTGTCGAAACGACATAATAGTGACGTAAGGTGTTATTTGATTCGACATCTCAGACCGATTCGGCTGCTACAGATAAAGAGATTATAAGCGATTTCGGCTACAAAAAATTAATCTAATACATTTGAAATGCACATTTTCTTAAAGAAATTGGAAAAAATATGAACTCTTTGTGCTGAAACATATGCTCAAAATCTCATATTTGGAAGTATATCTGAAAAACTTAATGATGGATATTCAACAGGACAGTGTGGTGGCGCCATCTACTATATTTTTTTAGATTTTTCATTTATCAGAAATAGAATGAACGCTATTTTTATTTATTTATTCTGTAGATACATTTATTAACTATGGAATTTCTGTTATGTAGGGTGATATGGTAATTTAGTTCCATGAAATTTTAGGAAATAATTGATTTTTATTATAATAATAATTTAATCCTAAGAATTTTTAATACACAAGTGGAAAAAATTATTTTCTAAAACTGAAACTTTAATGTAAATGTCAAAGGTTAAAGCCTCTTTTAGTAATAACAAGGAAAAAATTAAAAATTTCCAGTGATTTTGTTTACGAATTTTCTAAAAATCATATTAGGTATGTATTATCAGGCAGATTTTCTGTGCGGGAAAGACTAGTTACAAATATTATATTATTATTAGATTAAATTAAATTAGTATATTAATTGAGAGCAAAATATTTTTATGAAATTCATCTTACTATTCTAACACAATACTTAGCAATAAATTTAAATTAAATACAAATTAGGTAGTTAGTTACATAAATTTTTATTCTAAAGTAATTGTTGACATTAGAAATTTGATAAAGTACAAGAAATTTAATAGTTGATTGATTAAGAATGAATATATATTATTATTTATTAAAGAATGAAAACTGAATTTATTAACAGTGAATATTAACAATTAATATATGTAATTATTTATTAAACAAGAAAACTAAGATAGTTTGTTAAGAATTATTAACAATAAAAATATGTAAGAATTTTAATTGTGAAAAAAGAAAAAAAAAAAAAAGATTTAATTAAATTTTTAAGGTATCCATTGGTTAAGGCAAGATTTTTAATATAATTATATTTATTTTTTATTTATTTTTTATTTATATATATCTGACATTAAATGTTTAATACGCAAATTAAAATATGTAAAATGTTTGAAAATACAGAAGCAATTATATATAAGTTGTTTAAACAATAATAATAATAATAACTTTAAAAGAAAAAAAAAATTATGTTTGTCATATAAGTTAAAATCTAATTGTAAATGATGATTATGAATAATTTTTACATCTAAGAAATTGATTCCCTTGGATTTTAAAGCGATTTCATTAAATGAAAGTTTATTAGGATAATTAAATATAGTACTAAGTAACATATAATAGTAAAGTTGGAATATTATTATTATTTTTAAAATAAAATACAGTAACGTCATCAATATACCTAAATAATCTATAAACAGTACGCAATGAATTTCTTTCATAATAATATGTATAGGTATAAATAATAATATTCATAATAATTTCATAATAATATGTAGTAAGTTTTTGATAGCTCGAAAGCAATAACTATATAGTGTGTTAGTTCAAAAGATGGGATAGGTGTATGCTTATTACAAGAAAGCCACCCTGTAACTTTTGCTTCAAAACTACTCACAGATTGAAAAGGAATTGTTGGCCATTGTTTTTTCATTTCAAAAATACCAAAATTTTGTGTACGGTCACAAAGTGGTAGTGCAGAGTGATCATAAACCATTAACTGCAATCGTAGAAAAGCCAATTAGTAAGATCTCTAATCATCTTCAAAAAATGCTTCTTAAGTTGTTAAAATATAGCTTTAAGGTTACCTATTTACCGGGTAAAGAAACGTATTTTGCAGATACATTATCTCGAGCTTACGTTAAATATAAAGTCAAAGATGACCCTGGAATGCTACAAACAGTACATTCAATTGCTAAATATGTTCCCATGAGTATTTGAAGGGTAGAACAGTTTAGAAAAGCATTTCGGGAGTATAAAGAGCTTAAAGACATTATGAATTATTGTAAAGAGGGATGGTCAAATAAAAAGAAAATTACTGGTAATTTAATAAAATATTATACATTAAGAAATGGTTTGTTTCTTATAGAAAATATATTATTTTTGAATGACAAAATTGTGGTCCCCAGGGCGTTAAAACCTGAAATGTTGTCTTTAATTCATGAATCCTATCTAGGCATAGAGAAATGTAAAAGTAGGACTCGTGAAATTATGTACTGTTCTGGTCTCTCTCGAGACATTGAAAATGTAGTGCAGAAATGTGAGATATGCATTAAATTTTGTAAAACACTTCCGAATGAACCATTGCTTCCTCATAGTATTCCTAATAAACCATTTCAAAAACTAGAGGTAAATATAATGTTTTTTAATGGGTTAAATTATGCAGTTATTGTTGATTATTTTTCAAAATATATTGAAGTACAAAAAGTTAATAGCAAAGCAGTGTGTAATATTATTGCAGTTCAAGAAAATATTATTGCTAGCTTTCGAAGTCCAGAGATAATTGTGTGTGACAATAATCCATTTAATAGTTTTCAACTTAAAAATTTTGCTAAACAGTAGGATATAGAATTAACATTCATTAGTTCTTATAATTCTCAAAGTAGTGGTATAGCAGAAAAAGCAGTGGGCATCATCAAAACTTTATTTAATCATTAAATGCCTGATTATTTTTTTAATTAATTAAAAAATGTTTTATTCTTACCTCTATTAAATAAATCGTGGAAAAAATGCTTTAAAAAATCATACTTTGTTTTAACTGTGGTTTACAGCTAAAACGCAATTTGTTGTCAATCAGCCAACTTGAGACATTAGAGCTTTAATATTATTCTAATAATATTTTAGAAGACAAAATTGGGTATGTTGCCGAAAGGCAACACACGACATTTAAGGGTAAAAAAGCAAACGAGGAAAACGAAAAACCTGTAGTAGCTCTTCTTGAATATAGAAATACTCCCATTACAGGTTTAGGTTTATCACCTGCACAATTGCTATTTAACCATAGGTTCAAAACTAAATTACCAGTAACGGAAATTGCTAAATGCTAAAACAGCAAAATATATTGTTCCTAAACATAAATAGCGACAAAACAAACAAAAGTTTTATTCTGATAGGAATGCTGAAGAACTTAAACCACTAAAACCTGGAGATAAAGTATTTGTACAAAATATTAAAAGTAAAACTTGGTTACCTGCCATAATTCTGTCAAAATCTAACAATTCTAGGTCTTCTAAAATCAAAACAGATTCAGGTAGTATATTTATTACAGAAACAGAAAATATTTATTTCACTCAAAAGCAGATAAACCTTTTAATGAAAGTGTAAATTATGATTATGATTTTGATGTTGATAACTATGTTGAAGATCTTGATAACCATAATCAGGGTAAAGTTACAAGTGACTGTTCTTCGAATGGAAATAGTAATCAGTCTCAAATGAATTCTGTTAATGGTACTTATAAAACAAAATCTGGACGTATAATTAAGCATCCTACTTATTTAAATGAATATACTGAATAAAAGGAGGATGTGACATATTGTATTAACCCCATGTATATCTTACTACAAACTCCATGTATTGTCATAACTATTAACTTCATGTACCTAACTTTTGATTTGACAACATCAGTGTAATGTAATGACTGATCGCTGAAAGTTGGTCATGCTTAGCAGCTATTTATGTTATCCTATTTAAATATGTCTTTTATTTAATTTTAATATGTTTAATAAATAATTTGAGCTGGAAAGAATTGTTTTGCTCCTTGCAAATTTAAACGACATTTATAAAAGTGAACTTGAATACCATATTGCAATTTCATTAAGGTTTTTGTACAGTAAAGGTATTAAAATATGGTTTATAGAAATACCTCTCATAGAACGCAATGTTTTGGAATATTTTCGGGTGTACACAAACCAGTAGAGGTATTCATTCCATTTTTAATAGGGAACATCCGATAGTGAACTTGAATAAAATATATCAGTTTCAAGAAATTCCATAAATATTTAAGGGAGTTAGAGAGCGGACAGAAAGACAGAGAGACGGACAGACGGACAGATGAACAGACAAATACACAAATTGAAATCATATTCACACATAAAAATTGTTAGAAAGTGTTATAAACGCTTAATGTAAACGAAAGTGCAAATCCAGTGCATTTTGATTAATAGCTCTTAATGTAACTGAATATTTTTGTGTGGCCTTTTAAATCTAAAGTTAATCATTCTATAGTCTATACAAAGCATTCCTTTGTGCATATGAGTAACATACTTCAATTTCATTAAGCTTTATTCAAAGTAAAGGTATTAAAATATGGTTTATAGAAATACTTCTCACAGAGCACAATGGTATGGAATATTTTTGGGTGTCCTTGTACACAAACCAGTAGAGGTATTCACTTCCATTTTCAATAGGGGACAGCCGATAGTGAACTTGAATAAAATATATCAGTTTCAAGAAATTCCATAAATATTTACGGGAGTTAGAGCGTGGATAGATAGCCAGATGAACAGACAAACCGAAGTCATTAACACTTTTCAAACTTGTTGTAAAGTGTTAAAATGAAAAAGCTGAAAACATCAAAGATTCAAATTTCTTTTATTGAGAAAAAAAAAAAAAAAAAAGATAATAATAAATGAATAAGTTGATAATTTAACAATGAAAAAAATTGCTTTCTAAAATTTAAATTATAATGCAAATATCAAAGAATATGAATTAAATTATAATGCAAACATCTTTTATTGGGGAAAAAAAATTTAAATTTTCCAGTGAGTGATTTTATTTATGAGATGTTTCTGAAAGTCATTTTAGGTATATAGGTACTATCACGTATAGATGTTCTGCGTTGGGAGAGGGTAGTCTAGTTTATAAAAAAACACCACATTTATATGTAATATGTGTAAGTTCTTGCATTAGTTTTTTGCTTGTTGTTCAAAGTTCTTGCATTTTATGGTGTTTATTCAAAGTTTCTTACGTATTAGCCTAGTTTATTATCTGATATCTACCTGGAGAATATTGTGAAAGAGGGTTGTATAATGTAATCACAGAAATTAGTACAATAATAATAGTAGCACAATAACAAAACAATGTTCAAATATCATTGTTACCTCCACTAACATTTCTAATCTATTTAATGCTACTTTTTCATATAAATTTAGTAGTTAATGAATTGGAAATACTCAAGCAATAATTATATTCATTTTCTAGATAGAAATATATTAATGAAAAAGGTCTTATAATAGTTTGATATTTTGTAGGGGAAAAATTAATTTGTCATTAACACAATATTATTAACAAACACATCATTAATTTGTATTAATTAAAGCGTGGGAGCCATCCCCTTCACGAAGGATCAAAATTGTGATATCATGTCTGTGGACCATACTTAGGGTGTTGTTCGAGATTGTCGCCAGTTGCTCGTTGCACACCACTTGTGTGACGCAAAAGGTCAACCAACTAATCCAGGAAAAAAGTGTTTTCTTACTCCTTTTATTAAATCTATATTATTTAATTGAAAAATCTGTATTAAAATACTTTTAATACACAGGAATGAGATTTTTCAGCTTTTCAGCTGGTTTAAGCTTTTTTGTACATTTAGCTTTTCAGCTTTTTTTTTCTTTTTTTTTAGATTTTTTTCAGCATTTTTTATATTTCTGGTGTGTATTTGTTCTTTCTTTATACATTGAAGATTAAAATAGATATTTATTACTCTAATATAATGGATTTTGTCATTGAAATTCTAGTTGTCTTGCCTTTGCATACAGTTTCAGTTTTTTTATATTCCTGCAAATCTCATCCCTGAATATAAAAATATTTTTTTCTATGGGAGATTATAGAGAAAAAATAATTAAAGAGTTATTTAATATAAAAATATAATTAAAAATGATTGCCTTTGTTAAAAATCAAAATGTTTAATAATAAAATTAATTTGTTCAATAGAACTATTTGAGCTTTTAATTGAAAAATCTATTTCTAAATATTTTCATTAAAGATAAAAAAAATAAAATAAAATTAAATTAAATTTAAAAAAATGAAAAAAAAAAATCTAGAAACCTAATTTAACTAATATATATATATATTTAATAATTAAATTAAATTAATTGAGATTGTTTAGTATTATTGTTTTGGCTTTTAATAGAAAAATCTTTACTAATTTTTTTTTTTATATTATTAAATATTTTATTTTCTATGAACGATAATAATAATAATAATAATAATAAAAGCTAGTTAAAAAATCATCCAATAAAATATTCCAATTTAAAAATAACAAGTTATTTATTAAAGATATAATATTTTACAATTATTTGAAATTATTTAATACTATTTTTTGGACTATTAATTAAAAGGCCTATTTCAGTAGCCGAGCGGTTCTGCTCTCCAAGCTGATAGATTAGTGTTAGTGTTGATGTCTGGGAATAGGGCCGATTGTCTACCCTAGGGTCCTAGGCCCGAGGGGGAGTGCCTTCCATGGCAATAGCAACACCAGGTGTAATTGCGTTACATAGATACGAGGTCAGGTTGCGTTACATAGAATTCGAATCAATTCGAGGTCATGGTTGTCGACACTCATGTTCTCAGTCGGCTTTAACACCAAAACTACCATCACGAAATTATTATTAATATAAAAAGTTATTTTAATCAATGATTATATAAAAAAATAATTATTAATATATCATAACTAAAAACTAATTTAATTATCAAAAAATATTTTTTTAATAATTAATTTAGATTACTCAATATCATTTTTTGGGCTTTTAATAGAAAAACTATTTCAATATACTTTGTAATATAAAAAGATATCTTTTGTCATGATTACAGAACAAAGAAATAATTAAAATTATATTATTTAAATAATCTAAAATAAAATTTTACATTAAAATATACACAATTTTACTAATTTGTGTGGCACTCACACTATTTTAGACTAAAATTTGATAACAATGTATGTTTTCATTAACATTGACTGCCAAATTTATACTCCAATCATAACTTTTGAATTATAACTTACTAATATTTTAACAGAAATCGATTTATCAATATGTTGATAATTTAGGTGGGGTTGATATTATTATTATTATTATTTTATTTATTCATTTATTTTTTGCAGACTGTACCTTCGTATTGTAAGTTCTGATTTCTAGTTAAAAAATACTTACAACAATTAACTTTGATAACAAAGACATTCCACAAATTATGTGTAGTCTTATACATAATCTGTGAATTCTATATAAAACATATATAGTGCTTAAGATTGACTTATTAAATAAAACTGCGTTAAATAAATACACGAACAAACATTTCGGGCCATTATTCCTTATATATATTTTTTATTCACCCCCGAAAGTATTTTTGTTAAATTTATGTAAATAAGCAGAAAATAATTTATTTAATAATTCAATTCGTAGTTCCTGCCTTAGTTCAAAAAATAACTCATCAACTGAATTGCGCTTCAAAAACCATCTTCCTCGACCTCCCCCCCCTCCCCCCTCTGCTCTTCGGAAAAAGGGATTAGTCTCTTCCCACCTGTCAAGTTGATGTGTTGGGAAAAGGGGTGAATATATTTGTGCGCTTGGAACACGAGATATTGGTGTATGTGAGCTTCAAACACGATTCCTCTAGTGTGAGCTTTAGATACGTGCGCTTGGAGCACGACACCGTTATTTCTGTCTTGTTGTATGCAAATTGCTGAACATTTACAACAAGCTATACCCAATAACACCCTCCCCCCCCCCCCCCCCCCAGAAAAAAAAAATTAAACAGAAAGAATAATATGTGAAAAACCAAATGAGAATCAAACTTATTAAATTCAAGCAGCAATTTCAAAATTATTAATTGAAATACTAATAATAATAGTTAAATGAAATACTAGTAATAATTAATAAAACTAAAGTTTAACATACATTACGCATGAAAAACTGGTATAAGTAGCTTGATCACTAAACAAACATGTGGCTGTATACAGTTAAATTCACAGTTAATTTTGGAATCGTATTAAATAACTGAACGATTAATTTATTTTTGGAATTGTATTTGTCAACTGAACGATAAAGTTGAGTGAACTGTTTGATTTTTAATAATTAACCTAAAAGTGATAATTTAAAATTAAATTTTGATTAAAAATTGAGATTAATTTGATTTACGAAAATTTAGAAACTCAGAAGTGTTATTTTGCTGAAACGTAAAATTAAACTAGTGAGTAAGGATCTTTTGGAGCGTAAAAAAAAATAATGACCCTAATATATATATATATATATTTTTTTTTGTGTGTGTGTGTGTGCTGAATAAAATCTAATCAAATGCTATCATTTAAAAATCCAATTTAGAGTTAATAAAAGAAGACAATGCAATATGTAATTAAAATTGAGGCTAATTTTTTAATTAATTTAGTTATTTATTTATTTATTTTTTTTTTTTAGAAATATATATATTGTTTTGCATTTTATAGCTTTTTAAATTATTTCACGTCTGTTAAAGCTAAGTACACCAATGATAAATACTGTACAAGTAGTAGTCACTTTAATTATAAACTCAAAATATAAGTTTTCCCAATCGTGCTTAAGTTCGCTTTACATTTCAAATTCATGTTACAACACTCTACTATTAATGTTTTAAATTGCGAAGACTTCAAGCTTTCAACTTTAGCCATCAGTCTCTCTGTTTTCTACTAAATTTCAACAATATCATTACTGGAACTACTTATTGTCTTCAGCGTGGGAGGGAAAAAAAAGTTGTATAAAACTTCAACAATAGTGACTATATTTCATTAATACATGTTTAAAAAAAAGTTATTGAACACTGGTTTCTCACACAGCCTTTAAAACAAAAACCAGTAAATGAAGCAACAACATAAAATAAATAAATAAATAAATAAATAAATAAAAAGTGGGACTGCTACAGTTGTCTCTATTTTATTTATTTATTTATTTTTTATGTAAGCCGTTTTACACTTTACCAAACCTTATGGGATTTTTTATTTTATTTTTTTATTTTATTTTATTTTTATTCATTTATTTTTTTTTTTATTTCTAAAAATACGTTTCACAAGTTCTGTGATGGCTTTCATCCCCCCCCCCCTTTATTTATTTATTTATTTTTTTACCTTAATTCAAATTTTGAATAATATAATTCTGCCTTTTTGGATTAGGTTATTTCTACGTTCTGTTAAAAATAAAAATAATAAAATAAAAAGCCACAATAAAGGTTAATTTTTACTGGAAATACAATTCTTTACTATCCAATCACATGGTAAAAATAATTGCTACCATTGTACATCTACAAAAACTGCAAAATTTAGATGACGGCATAAAAAAGTCATTGCATGAATGATAATATACTAAGAAACATACTCAGGATTTTTTGTAAGGCATTAATTAATGCTGTTTGTTCAAACCTCATTTTTTTGTAAAGAAGTTTTTAAATGTAATATTGAGAATAAAATTAACTTTTTATTTTATTTTATTTTATTTTATTTTATTTAGTGTCATACTACTTCTCTAAAATGGAAATCGTCTGCATTATCATGGAAGATAATTTTTTTAAATAGTTATTTTAATAAATTATTCTTATTGAGTGTATTTGTATAAGAAAATATAGAAAAAAGTCATGTAGTGGCCACAACATACTAGTTTCGTAAAGAAGTGATATCGTCTAATTTAGCGCTGTGTAATAAAATCATATTTATAATTTGATGTTACTAATAATTGGTAATTTCAATATTGTCTTGTTGAAACTTAAAAATAAATAAATAAATAAAAAGTTTTGTTTTGGAATCAAAATTTTGCCATGTTGAAATCTAGTTTCTAGTACTAGACAAACTACAATGCATCACGGGCTGAAATATTTCCTATATGTTATCAGACAGACAAGAAAATTCAGCTAATTAGTCCATTTTTGAATGGAATAAGATAAATTAATTAATTAATTAATTAATTAAACTTTTGTCATAAACAGAGTTCAATTTTGAACGAAAACTTTTTTTTTTTTTTTTTAACTGAATGTTGTCGGATTTTCTGCTTTATTTGAAGTAGTCTACTGCAAAATGGCGCCCTTTTTTGCTGTCTGAAATAAATAAATAAAATAAATAAGATAAAATAAAACAGAAAATAAAAATAAATACCTTTCTCGTCCTAAAAAAGGAAATAAGAAGGTACTAAAGTTTGGTGTCAGTGTAGTTACCAGATTTTATTATTGTCAAATAATTTCCAATGTGTACATAAACATGTATCTAACAATATATTTTAAAATATGTTACTGCTAAAACTGAAAAATGTATCAAACTCTGTTATCTCTAGACTTTTGAATTCATTCTATCTTGCTGAAAATATTTCAATAACAGCTAAAAACAATTAAGAAAAACGGTCCACATTTTAAATTAAACCGATTTTGGAAACAACAACTCTCCTTTTCTAGCAACAAATACGCAAGTCTCATTTTGTGCACGAAATTGTTCCGACAACGAATTAATATTTGATTTATTATCGTTTCGTTAATTAAAAATTCATATGAAAATATCATCTTAGGAGGCATTCTTCTTTAAGTAAAATTAAGAGAATTAATTATGCGAGTTAATAAGGCTACCACTTTAATATTCCCGGCGGACTTAACTATTTTCCCCGTTTTCCGGGGAAAATTTTCATTAAAATTCCTTTCCGCCCTTTTAGGTCGCAAGATCAGCTTTCTCATTTGTGCAGCTAAATAGGCAATCTTCACTCCAACTCCGTAACGGAGGCCTAGAAATATTCCGGGGACGGTTTTATAATGGGATGCTTTCTGTGTAAAGAGCATCCGATCTTACCAAGCTTCGAAAGCGGAATACTTTGGAGAAGTGGAAGATCAGAGAGCAAGAGAATGTGTGCTTCGGTTAATATCTTTTAATGTTTGCTTAAATATTTCTTCCATAGTTTCAGAACAAAGTTGTAATTTAGAACGGAGCATTTTTTTTCGGCGCTTCATAAGCTATGCTGATTTGAATTTAAACTAAGATAAGCTCAGCTGAATCGTTGGACTCTTCAACTTATTTTGCATCGGTGATAATATATATAGTTAGTAAGAGATTAATAGGAAGCTTGAAAGCGAGTGAGATAATTTAATTAAATCATAAGGAAAATATTTATTTATTTATTACTATTGTTTATATATTTCCCTTTATTCTCTTTATTTTGTTTTCTTGTCTAATTTCCTGTGTTATTAAAATTTTATTTTTAATGGACAGAGTTTTATAGAGTTTTTAAAAAATCCCAAAATTGAATTTGAAAATTTATTTTTAAGAAAGGCTCAGTTTTGTAAAATATTTTCCAGAAAATGGCTTTTATTATGCTATTTACGGGCAGCACTTCATTTACGGACAAATTAAAGGAAAATAAGCGAGGAATAATTAACAGCGAAAATATTTATTATTTTTTCTTTTAATATGTTTTATCGCTGTCTTCGCTTCTATGTATGTATTTATTTATTTATTTTTATACTAGCAAAGCCCCGGTTCGGGAACGAACCGAATTCCGAAAGCGGGAAAAATTTCAAAATCAAACTCGAAATGTACAAAACTCGATCTGATGCTGCCTGCGTGCCAATAGATCAAAGTTTGTTAACGAAACCATTTTTTAATTAATGAAATGAATGAAGGTAGTGAACCAACGAAGGTTTTTCTCGCTTCGCTGGTCACTATATTTAAAGGAAACTCTTTTCTATGTCGCTTTACAATAAATAAATAAATAATAATAAAATTTAAAGAAGTCATGAAATTGTTTTAAAGCCCGCTTTGGCTCCCCGCTGCCTTCGGCAGCGATCCTCTCATTCTCAGACTCTGGGGTGTCTGTCCCTATTGCCTGTGACAGTAACTTACCAGTGGGTTTCCATTTGGGTGCTTGTCAGATGACAGTTTCGAAACAGACAGTATCGAAAAATTGAAGTAGCTATTTTATATTGAATCCCAGTTACATATGAACAACACTATACTTGGTGTTCATAATATTTTCTTTCACGTTATTTTCCATATTTATTTGATTTATTCGATGAACCATAAAATGACAACAATTTCACACCAAATATAATATTACAATGTGCTATGATCGGCTACATCTATCGCATGAGACAACAAATTTTGTGGTTATAATAGCAGTTGAGCTAGTTAATAGTAGTTGATATATAGAAAAATAAATAATGAAATACTGAAATATGTAAACCTGATCATGGTACAGCCTTAATGTAGCTCCCCTTGGCGACTTTTGAATTTTTATATTCACTTTAGAGAAAAATACATAATTTATGTTATTATTTTGTTTTGTTTCTTTCTTTTCGTTTTCCTTTCCTTTCCTTTCATCTTTTCTTTTCTGTTTTTTAACATTTTATAATTTTTTATTAAAATCACACAGTCAACTGTGGAAGAAAATCATATTTATTGAAATTTTATTTTTCCGACTGAGTGAAAATAATGCCTGGACCGGGAGTCGAACCCCTGATCTTTGACTTACAAGGTCAAGGCTCAGCCAATTGAGCTATCCATGCCGACACCCCGGTCAGCATTACTCACTCAGACAACAGATCAGACTCAGATGTTTCTGCCTAAAGGTTGTCTGAGTGAGTAATGCTGACAGGGGTGTCGGCCTGGATAGCTCAATTGGTGAGCCTTGACCTTGTAAGTCAAAGATCCGGGGTTCGATTCTCGGTCCAGGCATTATTTTCACTCAGTCGGAAAAATAAAATTTCAATAAATTTTATAATTTATTTATATTTTTCACGCGCTACTTGGCTTAAAGTGGCTTTTACGAAAGGGGTGTCGTTGTCGAAAAATGTCCGATCTATTTCAGCAACAAAATTTTAAAAATTACCGAGGATTATCAATAAGTAAAGCTCTTTAATGTAACGCTGAATAAGCTTTCATGCCAAGCGCGATTCATCTATTTAACATACTATTAAAACAAAAGGGGGAAAAAATCAAAATTGAGGTATATTATTTATTTTATTTTATTTTATGTTATTGTTTTCTTTACTCCATTTTCATATTTTCATTTTTTCATGTGCAGGAGCAAATTTAATATTTATTTATTTATTTATTTATTTATTTTTTTCCGCGTGAAGCATATTTTATTTTATGTTGAAAAGAAGAAAAAAAAAGTTTTTTTTTTTTTTTTTGCAACAATTAAAAATGTAAATATCCATTTTTAAAGCTTTTCAAGGATATTATTTTCACATTTTAATTAATTTAAATAAATCTAATCAAAATTTCGTTACAAATAAGATACCAAATGAAAGGGACATTTTTTCTGATTCCGTCGGTTTAATTAACTTATCGATCGGACAATTAGATTTTTTTTAATTAACTAAAGTATGAAAAGCTGCTGACAATTTTTTAAATTAACTAAAGTATGAAAAGCTGGCGGCAACAACACACAACAAGAGAAGAAAATCTCTCTTAGCCAATCAACTTGCGTCCGGCAACGGACAAACAGGAAAAAAAACTGTCTTAGCCATTTATATATAGAGAGACTCAATTTAATTGGTTCATTTTAAATTTTGATGAATAGAATTTTGAAATCCGAATTTTCATTGAATCTGAGAGTTTATTTTGCAAGGAAAATTGTTAAACCAAACATTGGTTTTTTGAGAGAACAATTTTATAATATTACAATTTTGACATGACGATGCTATACACTGTGAGTAATAGATTAATTGACCAATGGGAAAAGTAAGAGAGTGTTTATTTAATAAGAAACGGAAATATCAATTTTTAGATAAACTTCTCTTTTATTTCTACCTTTGTTTAATTTTCATTATACACTTTCCTGGGTTTAGATTAACTTTTAATCAATTTAATTTTTTAAAAATGCAAAATTGTATTAAATCTAATAATTTATTTTGTATAAAACACTGTTTAAGGCAAAGCATGCGAAAATATGTATAAAACTTTTGATTGATTGATTGATTTTTTTTTTTTACTTTCATTAATGTTCTTAGGATAACCCGCGAGCATCACCTCCTTTACGCCCATAATATATACAATAAATAAGATTTTAATAAGTAAGTGGAAGGAGAATGAGCAAATTTAATTAATTCGTAGCAAAAATATTTATTCTTTTACTTACACTCTTTTAAAATTTCTTCTTTTACTTTCTTCTCCTTTTTAGTTTTCTGAATTCTTTACTTTCTAATTGACAGAAATTTTAAGAATTCTAAAGTTCTACTTAATAATTTCCGACTTCATTTTGTTAAAAACACTTTATGGTGCAAAACATCTGATTTCTGAATTAATTGTGATAAAAGGCTCGATTTTTGAGGAAACGTTTCTCTATAGTGGTCACGTTTGCCAAGATAATAAGTTATTAATAGGTAAATGTAAAGGGAATGACAAAGTTTAATTAATTTAGCAAAAGTATTTATTTATTTACCTTTATACTTCTCTTTTATCTCTTCTTTCTTTCTCCTTTCCTTTTTATATTTAATTTCAGAGGTTCAGTATAGTTTTTAAAGAATCAATTCTTTTTTCTTATCTTTTAATTTCAAAATTGTCTTTAATTTTGATTTTTTTTTTTCATGTAAGAAATATGAGCAAAGTATTCAAAATATTCTGTAATTAACCTTGATAAGAATGTTTAAAGAAAGTTTTAAAGAAACAAATTTAAACTAGGATATTTTTTACCATGATGATAATGTAAGCAGTTAGTAAGAGATTAGTGGACAAATGGAACGACAATGATCAAAATTAATTAATTTAACTATCATATTTATTTAAAGTTTTCGTACACTTTTCTTTTATGTCTGTTCATTTCCTTTATTTTCGTAATTTTCAGTTTCTTGGATTCATTATAAGTTTTAAAGAAAAGAAATTAAAAAATTTCGAAATTGTTTTGAATCTGAAATTTTTATTCTGTAAGAAACATTCTATATTCTCCATTGTTATATTCATTCTAGGAATGTTTAAGGACCGCAAAGATAAAAATCTTATTCATGTGATTCGCTATTTTAAGACTCGATTTACATAAATGTATTATACTTTTTCTTGTATTTGTTCATTTCGTTGTACGTTCACGCATATTACGAAAGCGAGAAATATTAATCCTTTGAATCACTTTATTTGGATTCATATCGATAAACGTACATTTTTATTCTTTTGCTTTTCTTTTTTTTCGTAGTATGATTATCTAAAAATCGGCCAATAAGTAAATCATTCCTTTAGATGATTTACGTCGGATTCATCATGCAACACTTTTCCTTTAAAACTTAAAATTACTTTATTTATTTATTTTTTATTTTGCGCGAGTTCTTGTCTTGTTATTCATGGCATGTTTTTTTTTTTTTTTTTTTTTTTTTGTCCTTTCCCATCTAATTAACTCTTTCTTGAAGTTTTTGTTATTCATGGCATGCTTTTTTTTCCCCCACCATCTAATTCACTCTTTCCTGAAGTTTTTGTTTATCGCTACCTCATTTGTCACGTCTCACTTACATTTCACATCTGTATTTTTTTCTATGACGATTGTCTTATCTATTAAATTAGATCTATTTATAAAAAATTATTTTTTCAGCTATATATAACTGTTTTTTCTATGCTATTTTATATTATAAATAAATGTTTTGCTACTATATTTTATGATATTTCCTTTCTTTTTATTTAATGTCTGATATCTAATAGTTTTCTTTTCTTCTTCTTCTTCTTTTTTTTTTTTTTTAAATGCATCTCCTACTTTAATCTTCTCTCTCTCTCTTTTTTTATTTTTTATTTTATTATTATTATTATTATTATTATTATTATTATTATTATTTTTAAGGAAGAAAAATTTAAAATAAGAGCTCTCTCGATATTAATAATTTTTACAATAAATAAATAAATAAAAATGAATAAATAAATAAATAAAACTAGTTAATAATCCAGATTCAATTTGTAAATGCAAGGTAGTTGGTATCTGCACGTTACAAGAGATGCACTCAAGGATTTATATATACACTAGCTTTTCTCACGCAGAATATTTGCGTGATAGTAGTATCTACATACCTAATATGATTTTCAAAAAAATATCATATCATGGAAGAAATCTTTGGAAAATTTCAGTTTTTCTTCTTTTTTCTTTCTTTCTCTTTTCTCTTTTCCTTTTTCGATAAAAGATTAAAAAAAAAAAAAAAAAAAAAAAAAAAAAAAATCTTTAATATTTGATATTATCATTTAAATTTTAGAAAATAAATTTATCTGCTGCTAAGTTAAAAGATAAAAGACTTTAGAATGAAATTAATAATATCATATTAAAAAAAAAACAATTATTTTCTAAAATTTGACGGAATTAAATTACCATATAACCATCCATAACAGAAATTCTATAATTAATAAATATACCTACAAAATAAATAAAGAAATAAAAGAGAAATAACGTTCATTTTATTAAAGAGAAAAATCTAAAATATATGTATATAATTTGACTTTAAAAATTTATTTGCAATCTCATTTTAAAAATGTATCTAAGTATACTGAGATAATTTCGATTTCGAACAATGTATAGCGAAACCACTGTCTCTTCGAATACTCAATCAAAATGCTGGCTGAAAAAACTTCCAAATATACTTCTAAATATGTGATTTTGAATGTTTTAACACAAAAAAGTTAATATTTTTTAAATTTGTTTAAGAAAATGTGCATTTAAAATGTAATGATTAAGTTTTTAAAGCCGCAATCTGTTTGCAGCAGCCTAAATCATGCTTTGATTTTGACTAACCAAAACTTGGTTGAACCAATCAGATAACACTTACGCCATTATCGTACCCTCTTCGCAAAATTTAATCGTAATTGATCCAGAATATTACCGACATATTTATATTTTTAATTAAATAATCTGGCGTGTCACTCACACGACTTTCTCTTACCCTGAAATTTAATACTATAAGTACAGGTTGGAGATTAAGAGATAAGATAACGAGTGCTTTTATGTAAACCTATGTTAAACAATTCAAATTAGGCTTCAGAAGAGTTTTATGGGATAATTAATTCTGTGTGAGGGGGGTTACCCCCCCCCCTCAACACCCCGTTTTATTAATGCACCTACATTTATATAGAATTTAATTCTGTTATTAAAATTAAAGGTTTACTTAAAATTATACAGGCAATTTTCACACGCAATATTCTCGATAATACATTTAAAAAAAATGTTAAAAATGAAAAAAAAATCGATAACTTTATTTTAAATTATCGTAGATCAGTGGTTCAACCATTCGTTTTAAAGGTATTGGCGAACTCTTTAGAAAGATACCCATCATGAAAATTTACTCCCCTCGAGGGGAACTCCTCCCCCCAGGGGGGAGGCGAGGCTCCTACATATACAATTTTTTCCCAGTTGACTATCTCTATTACACAAAATATATATTCGTTTCATTTGGTTTACTGCAGTCTATAGATGCTAAACTCTACTTACCTGCAATTTCCCCCATAGACGTAATGTATTTGAATTCTCTTGGGTGTCCCTGTACACAAACCATTTGCTTTATCTCAACGAAAAGCTTAGTGTAGCATCCCTATATCATACGCATTTAGAATACCAAGTTTGGACTTTCTGCTACCATTTGTTCTCGAGATATGCGTATAACAGACAGACAGACACACACAGAGACATACAGACCAACCGCTAAAAACATGATTTTCGGATTCAGGAGACCTCAAAAATATAACAAAAATTCACTTTCGAAAATTTGACCATAAAACATTACTTTCTCTACCTTATGTGTAAAAGAAAGTAAAAATGTATAAAAGGTGATCCTTTGAAAGAGAAATGGAAAATATGACAAAGAATATATGTCATTTCGAAATGCATAAACGATTTGAAGGTTAATTTTTGACCCTTGTAAAACTATTTATTTTCTGAAATTTGACATTTTTCGATGAAAGCACCATCTGGTGGACATCTTTCGAATTAAACGATTTTTTTTTTTTTTTTTATACATCGAGCGCATTATTAATCACCCATTTATTAAATTTAGTAGTAATTCCATTTTAGCTGCAGTATGCTGTTTTATAGGGGAAATTTTATTTAATCTTTTTCCTGATTTACTACCACTATAGTAATAAACGGTGATTTTCTATGCTATCTAGAATATCTAGTTTTAAAAGGCTTAATATTTAAGTTTATAAGAATATATTTTAAACGTTAAACCATTTTTGATAAATTTATACAATTAAACTTTTATTTGTAATTATTTAGAGATAATTCGCTTTAAATTACTCGATTAATATACTAGTCAGTCGATTGCAATCCTTTTGAAAAAGTACTTCCTGTTTATTTATATTTGTAATATTTTCGTGGGTGTGTATGAATAACATTCATCGTTTAATATACCATTTCACTAATCATCAAAATTATTCTCATTTTGGATCGCTAGTGTAATTTAAAGTACTTAACTGATTTCTTCACACAGATTTGGAGTATAAAAACCATTATTCTGCTGGTAGATTATTATATACAAATGGCAGTGTGCGTTCAAAAATTGACCATTATGACGTTTTTAATGGCAAATGATTCCCAGAATATTTCACGCTCGAGTGCTTTCAACTATCATAATTCAAGACCACGTTTCACCTTTTCAAAAAATATTAGGGTCATCAATGAATAATACCTCTTTAATTAAAATGAGTGAAATACATTTGGAAGCAGTCCTAATGTTCTTTTTCAGCTAAATTACTAAGAATGATTTGGGTATATACACATTCAAACTTAGATCCTATTTCGTTAATGTTTTCATAGCAGTTATGGACATTGCTATACGCTTTCAGGCTCTTCGAAATAATAACTGTAACAAAAGTTTAGTATTACCCTCCCATTATTCCACATATGCCTGATATGTGGTATATTATATCCCAATGGAAATAAATAAGATATCAAAGGAAATGGCAGTCGATTATAGCAATGATATGCTACCATCTGAGATCATAATTATCATATTAGCTTTTCCAATTGTTCTTGATTCTAAGTGCAGAATAATATTTCTCTTGTGCTTTAAATTGCATGGCTTTAATAATTTACATAAATATGTTTCTAACGAGGAAGAAGAGAGCAACACTAACACAATAGGACAATCAAATAGAAATACACGTAAAAATACGAACTTTGTCTACAAGTTATTAAAATAAATAAATAAATAAATAATAAAAAAATAATTCATTGACATAAATAAGAAATATTCTGAAAATTACTTTATTACTTCAGCATTTCTGAAAATTGCTTCAGTAAAACAAAACAAATAAATAAAGTAAATAATAATAAATAATAAATCTAAAATAAACAAACAAAAGGTAATAAAAAATAAATAAAAAATAAATAAATAAATAGAGCTTTTTTTTTTTTTTTTTTTTTTTTTTTTTAAATCTCTCTCTCTCTCTCTCTCTCTCTTTTTTTTTAAATATCTCTCTCTCTCTCTCTCTCTTTTTTTTTTTTTAAAGACGCAGATGAATCCGCATAGCACCTATTTGAAGAATCGTGAAGAAAGGATCGTTGGAGGGGATTCTATTCTCTTGTCTTTTCTTAACTTTTTATCCTATTTTGGAAGAAAGCAAAGAGAGGAAGAAAGCAATTTTTAATAACAGGGCAGACATTTCTGCGAAACTCGTTTCTGACAAAGAGGAAAAGGAAAATTTCAAACCATTTACGGAAATTTCTCACTAAATCACACTTAAGCTCACTGTAAAAAAAAATTTCGGCATTTTACAACAAAAGTTGCTGGCACCGCGGCTGCCAGCACAGTTGCTGTAAAATTCACAAGTTGCTGTCTTTTATGGTGCTGTAAAATTAACTGCACTTTGCTGTAAAATTCACAAGTTGCTGTCATTTATGGTGCTGTAAAATTAACTGCACTTTGCTGTAAAATTCACAAATTGCTGACTTTTTTGGTGCTGTAAAATTAACTGCACTCTGCTGTAAAATTTACAAATTGCTGTCTTTTTTGGTGCTGTAAAATTAACTGCACTTTGCTGTAAAATTGTCAAGTTGCTGTTTTTAACGGTGCTGTGTAATTTACTGCAATTTGCTGTATATTTTACAATATGCTGTTTTTAACAGTGATGTGAAATTTACTGCACTTTTCTGTTAATTTTAAAAGTTGGTGTTTTTAATAGTGATGTGAAATTTACTGCACTTTGCTGTAAACTTCATCAGATGCTGTTATTAATAGTATATTTTATTTAAAAGTTTGTATTTACATTTAATATTCATAAATTTCGTTTGTTCAATAAAATATGTATTCAGCCAACAATTCTCATGGTTTTTGATAGACTGTTTTTACAGATTTAAAATCTTTAAATAGCGTTTTCTCAGTTTACATTTTTTCATGAATTTATGATCTTCAAAATCTAAGACTTCCAAAGATATTTAAGAATATACTTAATGTATATGGATGTTTAATAGAACTTAAAAGAATTGGGGATCAATTTTTGCAGTATCTTTAAAAGAAAAATTAAGAAAAATCACCTCCCCCCCCCCTCCCTTTCTTCTCAAATTTTACCAAGCACTTTTTAAGCTTTTTTTTTTTTTTAACTAATGAATAAATTTCAAAACCCATACGTAATTCTTTTTAAATTGTTTCCCTTAAACATGCAAAAAAGTTGCCAGTTCTTTCCTAAATATCTCAAAAAGTTTTAGCTGTTTGAAGATTTGAAGATTATTAATTCATGAAAAATTGCAGACTGAGAAAACATAATTTATAGATTTCAATTCTGCAAAAAAAAAAAAAAAAGAAAAAAAAAAAGAAAAAAAAAAAAATTAAAACCACAAGAATTGGTTCCGGAACATATATTTTATTAGACAAACCTAATATAGTCCAGTTTAAAAACATTAAGTAGAAATATAGGCTATTGTATAAAACTTACTTCAATAATAATTATAGAACTTTGGATAAACACCATAAAATGCAATAAACTCGCAACAGTTTTTTGGGTCGAAAGAACTCACGATCCTTCGTCAGACGTACAAAGTAGGCACGAGTGCTGCATTCAATAATGCCGTCAAAGGGGCCATGTCATCTTAATTCAGTTGCTGCTTCAGATTCTGAGCATTTTACAAGATTTCATTTTTTATAATTCTGAAAAATTCACTACATTTTGTAGCAAAGTTTACAGGATGGTGTTCTTATCGGAGCTATAAATTTCACAACACTGTTGTAAAAAAAAAAAAAAAAAAAAAAAAAAAAAAAAAATACACATGAAAAGATCGGTTTCTTTCTTTTTCATCTTTCTCTCCACGTCTCTATCTCTCTTTTTTTTTTTCTTCTATAAAGTCATGTTAAGCCTGAAATAAAGCTTCAGAAAAGTATAACTGAAGACATAGACTAATAATTTAAACTATTTTTGGAATGTAGTATTTTCCACTTTTCCTAACTCAATAGAGAGTTAAACCTGTTGATTTTGTATTATGGTTTAAAGATTAAAGGAGCATTTTAGCTTGGTTCGTCAAATTTTAGGTACTCTGATTAAAATATCTTCAAAATTTAATGCCATGGATAATTTTTGAAAAATATTTTTTTTTAATATAATATTTATTTTCTTATTGTATTTGTAACTTAATTTTTTGTTTGACAATAATAATAATAATAAATAATAATTCTTCTTCTTCTTATTATTATTATTGCTTGGACGTGCTTGCTTTTCATGTTTATTGTTACTTCATGTTTATTGTTACAGATTTAAATTCTGAACCAACTATAATAAATTTTTAATACTGCTTCCGATTTTTTGTTCAACTTTTTGCATGGTTGCTGCATCCTTTCTATAATTAATTGTTCAATGTCTTTTTTTTTTTTTTTTTTTAAATGCAGGGTTTGACACAGTTACTTTTTAAGTACAATGTTTAATTTAATTTTTTTTTCATTAAAAAAAAAAAAAAAAAAAAAAAAAATGCAATGATTTTTATCATTGCAACAGCAGTTATCTCTGGTCGAATATTGCAGACATTACTTTATAAAAATAGTGTTATTGAAGAAGTGATAGTGGCGATCCCTGTCTTATATTTAATTGCAGAGATCACAAAATATTTTTTATTTTTATTTATTTATTCATTTATTCTGTTTATGACGAAGTCATGAAAAGAATAAAGTATTTTCGCGCAGATGCCCTAACAATACACCCCCAGTACATCTTTGTGATGTCTCTAGGGAATGTTCTTTATTTCTCAAGATATCTCAAGGATGTCCTGGGGAGAACACCAGGGGAACTGCAGTGTAGGTGCGCCATCAAAATTATAAAGATAAGAATAGGGAAAAGATGTTTGGTTCTCTATGAAAACATGATTCTGCTAGGAGTAATTTACGTTATGTTTTTCCAATGTGAATATTAGATATGTTAGGTCTACCGGAAAGTTTTGCATTTTTTAATTAAAATACTTACATCGGAAAGTTATCTTGGATGACATTTAAGGTATTCTTGTGTAACTCTCAAGATGATAATTGTTAAATAAAAATTTTCATTTTATTAATTCAAAAGGACAGAACTTTCCAGTAAACCTAACATTTTAATGACAAATTTTCTAGATGACACATTTGTTATTCCTAATCACAAAATTGATGCCAATTATTCCGAATGGATATAATTGTCGTTACACTGACAGGAATCCTACCTATTTAATTATTCCTTGTTTATTACCCTTTGATCATTTTCCAATTTCTAGAAAATTCTACCCAGTGTTGCCAGATTGAGGACTTTTTTTATTCAACTATCACCAATAATTTTGAGAAATGATATTTTATATAAATAATAGATGATTTATCTTCGAAGCGATTAGGTAACCGTTACAATTAAAATTTAGTGGTAGCAATTGAATAAAAAAAAAAAGCCCCCAAACTTGTAACACTGATTCTATCTCACAAAATTCTATAAAATTACCATTTTAATTCTTTCTAAAATATATCATTTAAACTTTATTATTCCCAATCTAAAATACAATTAAGTATTACTGTAGTTATGAATGTCATTTTTTTACAGTGTCACACTTGGTCACCTAAAAAAATTATCCGTTTCTGTAAGTGAATAGTTAAATGTTATTCTTTTGGAATGCCACAATGCTGCTAATTTACTCTCTTTTTATTATCATTTAAGAACATAGCAGTAATTTTCACTTTTTCACTCCTGAGCATAGCAGGATGAGTAAACTTAGAATCAGATATACGTTCTATTAAGGATTCAAATGATACAACTCTGGGGGAAAAAAAATAATAATAATATTTTGTATAGAATATGATATGATTAACTTTCTGATTTACAGGGCTACACTAAAATATTCAGAGAGATCAAAAGCTGTAATTATAATCTAATGACTGCATTTTCTTTTGCGTTAAGTCTTTTTAACACTTTCCAAAATGCGTAAAAGTAATTTTAAAATCAATTAGTCTATCTGTATATTTTTCAGTCATTCTGTCTGTTGTGTGATAATGTAGGCAAAGAATATTAAAAGTTATTCGATACGACAATTGCGTACAGTTGGAAAGTGTTACTAATCAATGCGTACTGCATTATTTTTCTTTTCTTTTTTTTTTTTTTTCTTCAATGTATTTTCTATACATACTGTATAGTTATCAACTCTTCTGCTATTCCCGAAAGATTACTCTCCATATGAATATGTACAGTCATAAAATAATAATAATAATTTCCTTCCCCGACTAATTTCGCCGAAAATTAACATAGAAACCGGCAGTTGATGCCTAACGATTGGTAATAACATCTAGTTTTTTATTCAATTGCTAAATTTTGTTTAGGGTGTCATGCACATATTAAAACTTGTACAAGCTTTTTCTTCTTCCTTTTTTTTTTTTTTTTTTTTTTTTTTTTAATTTCCCGAATTGTAACACCCATTTTTGAGTACGTATTCGAACTTCTGAGGTCAAGGCGATTCGAAAAAAGGTATATTTTATATTCTTTATATCAAGTTTTCATCGAGCAACAAGCAAAAATTTATCAAGGGTAAATCTCTATATTTAAAAAAATAAAATTCAGATATCACACAGAAAAGTATTGTATCCATTCAGATAATAATCGGAAAATAAATATAACAATTTTAAATATAAAATAATGTAAAGTAATGCTAATTAAGAAATGATGTGTACGTCTAAACTTACTTCAATAACTATTATAATCATGAGCAAGCAAAGTAGTATATGACACAAAAGATAACGAGTGACAGCCCGCTAAGAGCAATAAAAATTGAAATATCACTATATTCGAAAAATAATAATAGGAATGAACTGTAACCCATATTTTTAATGATGCCCATTCTATTCGTGCAAAAATTAAGGCAGGTCGTAACTCATAATTTTTTGAAATATGATTTTATTAATTATTTTCATAATTCAAAAAAAAAAAAATTAATCAAAAATATGCATGGAATATACTTGGATTAATTCATAATAACGTTAAAAAAAAAAAAAGAAAGAAAGAAAGAAATTTTAATCTATTAATTTTTTGGGAAGACATGAATTAATGTTTATTGCATTCATTTAACATTAGCATCTCCATATTTTAACAAATTATAACTCTGAGAAAAATTGATAGAAACATATAAACTATGTCATTTTCTGAGTTGATTTGTACCAAGTAATCCAAAAAGCTCGTCGAAATTGGGGGGTTGCCTTTGAAAAAAAATGAAGTTGATGCCAGTTTTAATATGTAGACACCCCTTAAGCAAAATCTAACTAAACCGTTCTAAACTAGATCTTATTACTAATTGATTGGCACCAGCCGCAAGTCTCTACACTAATTTACGGCGAAATTAGTCGGGAAAGGAGGGGGGGGGGGATGGCTTTTTTTTATGATTGTACATACAGTGCGGCCCGAATGAATAAAATAGATTTCCAATGCGGCCCACTAAGTGTTTTGGGTTGGACAGGTCTGATCTAGAGAGTTTTAAACGAAAATTACTCCTACTTTCAGATAATCTGAACAACACTTTTGAAATAATATACCGCAATTGGAATACAAATACCTTTCTATCTCAGGAAATATGAACATTTTTATGAAAAACGCTTCCATTGTGCATGCGCGAAAGATAGAAAAATTTTTATTACACAGGGTTGAATGCTAGATATATTGGGCAACTTTGTCAAAAGTTCATTTATAAACAGAGTAAAAATTTAACAAAAAGAACTAGCTAGATTTTAGATATTTTTCTAGAGTTGAAATTTAACAAAGGGTTTTCCCCGTCTTGTGCAATTAATTTGAAGATCCAGTTATTTCTACCACTCTCCAAAAGTACTCTTTTGTGAAAAAAATTTTATAAGCCTGTAGACCTAACTTATTTTTGTTTATTTACTAAGATTTGCGAGATCATAAGGGGTTTTTCCCACAAAAAAGAACTTTTACAAAGAGATGGAAATAATTGAATCTTCAAATTAATCATGCGCCGTGTAAAAAGTCCTTATCAAATTTCAACTCAAAAAAAAAAAAAATAAATAAATAAATAAATAAAACTAAAATCTAACTCGTTCTTTTGCCGACAATTTTCTTACTTTTTACTCTATTCAAATGAACTTTTGATAAAAGTTGTCCAAATATCTAGCTTTCATCCTACGTATTTTTTTTTTTTTTTTTTAATCTTTCGCATGCGCAGTGAAAACGTTTTTCATAAAAAGACTCACATTTAATGAGACGTTTAAAATATTTGTATTTCAATTGCAGCATATTGTTCCAAAAGTTTATTTTATTTTATTTTTTATTTATTTTTATTTTTGAGTAAATAAATGCTTATATCTCCGTTATTTAACTTGCTATCGTCACACAAATTCATCCACAAATTGTAATTGGTTTAAAATAAAACATCCTAAAGTTACAGATCATTTCTTTAAATTTAATAATACAGGGTGATCACAAACATTATAGATTTTGCTCAATTTGTTGCTGCTTTTAAATGTTGTCTTAAACCAACCTTCACAGAAAAACATGAGGAAAATACACTTCTTTAAACACCCAATGTTTGAAAACATTATATTGAGAGATAAGTTTTTAAATTGAAAAACTGATCGTTTGCAAATCTTGTTAAACTTTTGAGCAATAACATATCAGGCTTTCAACCCGCGTAATTAAAAAAATCTACGTTTAGCCCATGCATAGTAAGGAAAAAAAAAAAAAAAAAAAAAAAAAAAACTTCAAATAGTCAAATCGTAGCGAATACTACCCATGTTAATTTTGTGTTTTGGAGTACTATTTCTTCAAGTTTTGTAACAATGTTTTGAAATGCATTCTTGTTATAAACAAAATATTTGCCAAAAATAATTTAATGCTTTTTGAAAAAAAGTTATATCTTCCTTAATAATAGTACGATTTAAAAAAAAAAAAATGCAAATATTGTACATTGTACATATAGAGTGCAATAATGTGTTAAAGTTACAAGTTATTTGTAGATATTTATAATATAAGGTGATGAAGAATGTTTATGCTTTTCTTCAGTTTATAGTTTGTCCCCTAATTCCATTCGTGACTAACTTGACAGTATAAAATGTAGTTTATAAATGTTCTTTGCATGTTTGGAGTTTAATGCCACTTCATCCAGTATTTTTATTTATTTATTTTTGAAAATCGAAAAAAATGTCAAAATTACAAGTATTTCTAATACTTTTTTCACCCACTGTACATAATGAACCCTTTAAAACAAAAGGACTCATACGAAGAAAACAAAGTATCCAAATTCAACATAAAAGTAAGAAATTATTCTTACACCAATTGCATCTAAAAATGTTTTATTTAAAGCAAGAAAATTTATAAAGAAAAATTAACGTGAATTTTTTTTTAGGCCGTATATGTACAGGTTCCTTCAAAGAAATTTCCAAAACACTTGTCAATGAAGAAGTCTTGTACCTTAATCTTAAAAAGTAAAAATATAAATAAATAAATAAATAATGAAAATAATGCTTTGATACATAACAATAATATATATATATATATATATATATATATATATATATATATATATATATATATATATTTTAAGAATATAATTATTACATTTAATCCTATCAGGATTATAAGAGTCATCTACTTGTCCCAATTGACTATTATAGCGTTACAGGTTAATAATGCAAATAATTTCTGATATAGGCTGTTATGTTATTGAGAAACAAGGAAGTTCAACCTTAAAAAAAAAAAAAAAAAAAAAAAAAAAACGAAATACGTGATAATTTTACAACCTATGTTTGAAGTACTGAATAATTTCGTCGTTAGATGTCAAAATTTATGTTTAAAAATGTAAATAATTTCCAAAGTTTACAATTATTTCTCCAATCTCATCTATAAAATTCGCAATTTTTCGAAGTTGTTTCCCGAAATATGCATCAATTCTGCAACCTATTAAAAAAATGTACAAGCATTTCACTCTTCTTTGTTAAAATTTACGTTTAATTGCAATTAATTACTGAAGCAAATTTTTTTTTGTTGTTAATCAATAAAATTCGCACATTTCCCCAACTTTTGTATCAGTTTGTACTATTTATATTTACAGCTTTAGATGGTAACTACTTTACTGAAACCGCTATTATTTTTAAAGCTAAGAGATTAACGGTGAGAGAAGCTCGATCTCGTATAGTTGTTGTTGTTGATAATACATATAATGTAATATGTATAATATTGATGTAATATATATAACAAAAATGAGATTTCCTAACACTAATTACCATATCAATTAATTTGGAATATATATATATATAATAAATATTTCTGTAATAGAAACAAGGGTAGTTAAAAAAGAAAAAAAAATGTCGAATGTTATCCGTGATGCATGCTAAAATTCTTATAAAGAAATAATTGATTTCATAATTAATATAACGATAGATATATTTCCAGTGTTATATGAGACAGCAAAAAGTACTTGCTTATAAAGCAAAATAGAAAACTAATGCCTTTAGAAGTTGAAAGATTGTTTTGTAAAATTTCTAAATTTAAAATCAGGATTTGACTTTAATATTACAGTTCCATTAATGCTTGACTGTTTTGTTTTCAAATAAAATAAATTTGCACAGAAATTATTATATTTGTGTTGGAAGTAGCAAATGCTTATCTACTCAATTTAAAATAAATAAAAAGAATCTTCAATTTATATCTAGCTAGAAATAATTTAACGAATTTGTCCTAAAAGTCTGTAGACTAGACTACTAGGTTCAAACATAGTTCATATCCATCATCCTAGTCCTGTAAAATGTTCTGTGATTTCCCCCCAAAACTCACAGGAAAAACGCCATGAAATGCACTCCTCCAAAGACTTGGGTCTCAAAGGCAGACAAGCAGGTTAGATTCTGCCATTATTCCTGATACTTTTAAATCAGTCCACAGATATACGCAGAATAAATTATTAGAAATTTTTATTAGATTTATTAGATTACACAGGCCTACAAAAATGAAGTTGACAAAATTTGATTCGATGATTTCAGCTGATCTTTGTTTTTTGATATGATGAAACCGAAAATGCAGCCCATTTTTCTCTATCATGAAAAGATTTTTGTCAATATAGGGTGTTTACCAACACAATTTCTTACATATACCATCATAAAAACAGGTTGGTTGGTTGGTTGATATGTTTTTAAGTTGCACTAGTGCTTCGCAGTTACAACAATAGGTATATATGATTAATTAATAATAGAAACATACTATAAAACTTACCATATAATTATATTGGTAGAAGAGTAATGGAAGAAATTGTATAGGCAGGCACCCTGTATTGACAAAAATCTATACGTGATAGAGAAAAACTGGCTTCATTTTCGGTTTCACCGCACCAAAAACATACAGATCAGCCAAAATTATTAAATCAAAATTTTACATGTCGACCTGTGTTATCATTTATACCCAGATTCATTTTTTTTTTTTTTTTTTAGAAAAATGAAATATTTCATAAAAATTATAGTAGTTTTTATATAAATTTATCGCACTAAGGCTATTATGAAACGTAAAATCGTTATTTTTTGGCATGTTAGAAAAAATCTCTTTCATTCGTAATCAGAAGAATAGGCAGGTATCTTATTCATTCACTAAAAATCTCACTGTTTTTATTTAAATGTAAAAACAAATGATTTTTGACAATAGTGTATCAAAATGATTAAATTTTCATTTTTTTTTTTTTTTTTTTTTTTTTTTTTTGTGTGTGTGTGTGTGTGTGTGTGTGTGTGTCGAAATATGTTATATTCTTGATTTACAAAATTTATGTTTAATTACAGCTAATTACTCGAACACGTATTTATTTTTATCATCCATTGCTAAAATATGGAATTATATCTGTGTTTAAGCGTCAAAAATCGAACTGTTTTGCTGATTCCAAAAAAATTAAATATTTACCAATAAATCCGCATATTTCAGAATTAAGGTGTATGCTTACTAAAATATGCCATTAGATTTTTATTAACTAACGCTTAATACAAGGAAATGCTATTTATTTATGGGTATTGTATTATATTGAGGGAAAAAAGAATAAATAAGTTAACAAACAAATAAAGAAAGAAAGAAAAGGAAAAGAAAGGAAATAGTATTTAAAGTCCTTATTATCATTATTAATATCTTAAAACGTGAAAAAAATTAAAAAGTAGTACTCTGTAAGCCGAGTTTATATATATATTTATATTAAACGCGCAATAAAATGCATTAAATCTAATGATAGACAGTTATTTTACACTTGGAAATAATTTATAGCAGTCTTATCAATACTATGAGCAATATATTAAAACCATCTGTGTCTGTGGTTAGTGGTTATCGTCAAATGCCCTGGATAGAAAAACTTCTGCGCTCGAGGCAATAAATGATATAATTGTTTAGGTTGGGACGTTGGGAGTGGATGACCTTTTTTAACCTTTCGTACTGTATTTGCTGATCTTACATTCGCAAATTTTTATTTTTGTTTTTCTGTCGTAACAATTACTCTGTTTAATATTTAATATCAAAGTAATACTGTTTCATTTAAACAATATATAAATATCAACGTCTTAATCCCCCCCCCCCCCCCCGAGAAGCCTGTTCGCTCCCCTTAAAATTCTGATCGTAGCAAAATTGCGTGATTTTACACTCAAAGAATTCATTAATAGCATTACTATTTTTATAGTTCCAATCTTTAATTTAAAATTTTACGAATCTACCTTCACCGCTTTCCCTACTTCGCTGTAATAATTTTAGCTCTTCGAAAGTATGTGTCCACATTTATGTACTTCACTCCACAAAAAAAAAAAAAAAAAAAAAACTCTGTTGCACGGATTTTCTAAGCTTAACACTTAATGTCGAAAGAAAGTCAATTTTATGAAGACATCTCAGCATATATATATATATATATATATATATATATATATATATATATATATATATATATATTTTTTTTTTTTTTCCAAAAAGAATTTTTATGAAAAATAATAATAATAAATTTGTTTTAAACCAATTATTCGTTTTAAGAGTATTGACCAGTTCTTTTGAAATATATCCATACTGAAAATTACATACTTCCTGGAGAAGGGAGCAATTATTCTCTCGAAAGGAGGGGGGGAGATGCCCATACACAAATAACTTTTCCTTGTTGATTATCACAATCATATATATGTATATATATACATAATACATTGAAAAATAAAAATAATTCTCATTATGTACATTTATACGAAATTTTGCCCTACACTGCCGCATTAAAAAAAAAAAAAAAAAAAAAAAAAAAAACAGTATGACAGCGAAACCTGTTGAGTGAATGATCACTAAATGTAATCAAAACTAAGCTAAGTCAAGGTCCAACTAAATATGATGTTTGGTTAAATTTTGTTCATTCGTTCGTAAGGTATGGTGTACATAAAATTTTTGATACACATTGACACACATGCACACTCATACATAAAGAGAGAGATTTTCTAGACGTGGTCTAATCGTGTTCAGAACGACTGAAAACGTGTAAATCCATCGAAAACCAGAAGATCGAAAATTTTCAAGAATTCAGTAAGAAGAAGAAGAAAAAAAGATAGTTTTCTTTTGATTAAAATATTCCAAAAGGGTAATAAATAAATGAATAAGTGTAAAAATAGCTCAGCCTTTTTCTTAAAATATAAAATTACGTTCATTGGCAACGGTTACTTATATAAACCTTTTAAAATTTGTTTTACATTTTTCTACTCGGTGCCAAAAGAAAAAAAGATAAATCGTTTTCAATTGCTGTATTTTACTGAAAGAAATAGATTTCTCGTCCTAATGCTTTTCTTTATAATAGAAATTCAGAGCTCAAAATCTCCACCGTTTTCATCCACATTTTCCATCACTAAATTTAACCCTTTCATTCCCCGTGATATCAATTGGAATCATAACAATTCAGATTTTCTTTCTTTTCATCCAACACTCACGCTGATTCAGAATAAACAATATTAAAATTTCTATACATTTTCCCACCGAAAAAATATATATTTTAGATGAGTTCACTATCCTTGTTGATAAATGAAAGTATATTTTTCTCTATTCCGATAATAATATTGGAATCAGTTTCCTGTTTTTAGGCAATTTAAGTAAATTAACTGTTTGAAATATTCTTTATTTTAATTTTTATAATTTGTATTTCTTCCAAAATTTTGATATTTTTATTCATTGAAAAGTTACCACTTAAAATCATAAGTGGTATCAGTGGTTATATTAAACATAAATAAACACATTTCTAGTTGCTATGTTATCTATATAAATTCATACTCTGCTATTACTCCTATTATATATATATATATATATATATATATATATTACCTTTGAAATAAATTTATCACTAAATATAAAATTTCTTGTGTTATGGATGGAAAAAGTTGGGAACGAACGGGTTAAATACAATTTTTATCATAAAATAAGTCAAAAAATGATTGATACTGAATAATAGTTGGAAAATGTCCTTAAAAAAGGTGGTATTTCGAGCTATACAGAAATTAAAAATTCAAAGAAGCACATTAAATGTAAGACAATATAAAATAGCACATAAATTTAATATAAAATCCAGCTTCAAAATAAGTATATCTGTTCGATGGCAGATATCAATTTTGAAAATTAATTAATTAAATTACAATAAATAAATAAAAGTTAGAGAAAACTATTCTGAGATTCAAAATACCATATTATCTCATATATTTCCCTTTTTAATAGAATTCCTCGCTATGTTATCATTCGGGAGTTTTCTCAAGGATCGCAAACGACTTGTTTGCAAAAGGGGTTATTAAGAAATAAAACAATTTTCATTTTAGTTTAATTAAATTATCTGAAATTTGTTATTTAAACTGGAATTAATATTCTTAAAATGAAAGAAAATATAAAATTTTGAATTATTTTCATTTTAAATGACTCAAAAATTTTCAAACTAAGATCTAATGGATCTCTGCGCAAATTAATATATTTGAAAGTAATTCATTTTAATTAATCAACACAAAATATTAATATTGTAAAAATTAACAACAAACCTTTTCCATGGACCATTCTATGCTTGCCTCATCGACAGTTAAGACAGAAAATATCTACTACAAAGAGACAGGACAGATGTTATGTTCCTGGGCAGATGTTTTAGTCTAAAGTCCAAAGGAAGTTCCGTTGCTATTGGTTACGAGAGGAAGAAATAAATTTTTACAAGATTTTGTGCTGTATTTTTATTTGAAAGAACAGGTGCTTGAAAAACTACAGCAGAAAGTGCAGGAAAAATTACAACATTTTTTTACAGTGCTCAAAATACAACGTTTTATAATTTGTCTTTTAAATTAAATCCAACAATTTAAATATAATCTCGTTAAACCCCAGTTCTCTTTGAATAATGGCTCAAATTAAACGCGCACGACAATGATTATTTTAGAATTTCTTAAAAACAAATAAAAAAATAAAAAATATAATTATGTGAATATTTTTATTTATTTTATTTTATTTTTTAGGTTTTGTGCACGTTATTTTAATAATACTTTTGTATTAAGTGGGAAAAAAATCCTTGCTGATAAGTGGCAAAAACTAATTAATTAATAAATAATAATAATAATAATAATAAATACGTTTTCTAGATTTACACCATTTATTCACAGACGTATGCAAATATATATATATATATATTTTTCATTTTTTATGAAGAGTTTTGAAGTATTTAAAAGCTTTATATAATAAGTTTCAATAGCGTTTAAAAGACAAATGAAATACTTTTGACTTCAATATTTAATTCAATTAAAAATTTGATGATACTAAAGCATAAACTTAATTTAAAAGAAAAACATTTGGAATATATGGGTAACTTTTTAATTACCATATTGAATTTTGCATCCTTTTAACTCACAAAATCATATGCGCATTCACCACGTGCTAAAAACTATAAATTAATAAAATTTATTTCTATATATTTCAATAAAGAACAAAATAATAATAATAATAATAATAATGATGATAATAATAAATAAAATAAAATAAAATAAACTTATACAGCTAATTTAATCATTTTGAAAAATCGAGAAAAATTTTACTTTTTTTTTTTTTTTTTTCTTTAGTTGTTTATGTATCTTTTTTATTAATCACAAATTTGAAATTTTTGGTTAACACTTAAAACTGCAATGAAATAGGTAAGTTAAATATTTTTTAAAGGTTTGTGTTATCATTCTTATCAAACACTGTCGCCACAGTTTTAAAAGTCATAAATCATAATTTTCGTTTGATGACATATTAATTAATGCTTTTATTTTAAGGCAGTGAAAAGAAAACCTTTAATTAAATTTATAATAATATTGCTTATTAAGAGACTGATATTTAATAATATTATGTACTTACATAATGAAAAATAAACAAATATTTATTTTATTAGCTTTAAATATAAATAACTTAAATCAATAGGTGGAAATTATTTAATTTCTCTGTATATAAAATGAAAGTTTACAAAATAGTATGCATATTGTATATATTAATTTTTTTATGTTGTAATTGCGTATATTAAGTGTTTAAGGCAGTAAATATATAGTATATACATTAAGTATTTATGTAATAAGTGTGTAAATTAAGTGTTTAAGTTAACCGAAATTATATATAATGTTGACCTTTCTCTACCGATACTTAATATAAAGATAAAGGAATCTACACTTACTATGAAAATAAATATTTATTAAATATGGATGTTATTAACTCATCATTATTATACCATTATTAAGTTTACAACTAATGAAAAAGAGGGGGGAGGGATAATTTGTATGTACATAAAAAATAAAAATTTTAATTTTACAATTTTTGTCTTTCTCATTATAAAATTAATGATTTAATTTTTAAACGACCCCTCTTTTCTTAATTTTTTTTCAAGGGATACGAAATACAACTTCTAAACAAACAAATTTTTTTTTTCTTCGACCTTTTTTTTTTTTTTTTTTTCCCTCTTTTTTAAGGGTATTTTTTTCTTTCTTTCTTTTTCTTTTCTTTTCTTTCTTTTATATATATATATATATAATTTTGTGAATGATTTTGTAATATGTGACATATAAAATTATTACTTTATAAAAATGGTTAGTTTTTATTTATTTATTTATTTATTTATAAATTTTTCAAATCTATATAAAGAAATTTAAATAGTTACTTTATTATATATATATATATATATAAATTTATTTAATATGTGAAAAAACGAAAATGTAGTTTCATTAATAATACAAATAACCTTTTAATTTTCAAAAAAGTAACATTTTCATCTGAAAAATTTTCCAAAAATTTAGTTGTTTAAAAAAAAAAAAAAAAAAAAAAAGAAGAAGAAGAAGAAAAAAAGAAAGAAACATTTTGCACTGATTGAAAATTATGAAACTTTTTCTTTTTTTCTTTTATAAATTTATTTAATATGTGAAAAATGAAAATGTAGCTTCATTGATAATACAAGTAAGCTTTTAATTTTCAAGCCAGTAACATTTTAATCTGCAAAACTTTTCAAAAATTTAATTGATTGGAAAAAAAAAAAAAAATTAGAAAGAAATTTTTGGATTCAAAGTTATGAAACTTTTCTTTTCTTTTCTTTTCTTTTTTTTTTTTTTTTTTCGAAATAATGTAATTTTTTTTTTTTTTTTTTTTTTTGTCGTCGAATATCTGATATTTTCGAAAGGATACTGAAGATTTGTAGATGAAGACGTTCACTCACAACCAAAAAATGGAATTCACATAAATTAAAAAAACTATTACGTCATTATGAAGCATCTACAGAAATAACTAGAAATTACATGCAAATTTTTTAAAAATAGACTCATGTAGTACCTATTGAACGTAAAATAGAATGCACAAAATTAAGTTCTAATTCAACCGACTGTCCATACATGATTTAAAAAAAAAAAAAAAAAAAAAAATGCATACTAGAATTAGAATTTTTTTTGTACATCCAGATATCATATTAATTTATTTTATACATACTATGTAGTTTACTATAATTGAATCACACAAGAAAATAAATTATACAGTGGAAATGTGCTTTTCAAAGTTAAGTACCATATGCAGACAATTATGTATCGGAACTTATTTGTGATCTATACTTTGTATGCTCTTCACACATACCTAGTATAATACTCAAATTCCACTCAATTATAACACTCTTAACACATTTGAAAATACATCCCCAGCATTAATTTAAGTAAAAACCATACTACATTCACTCAATATTTTTATACGTTCTATATATGATTCACAGACTTATTTAAATTCTTTCTCCCCCCCCCCCCTTTTTTTTTTCACGAGGTAACGACATACTGAATGTTTCCACTTGTAACAGCAACCTTAGGAAAAAATAAAAACAGCAAAATTTTATGAAAATTGCCTGAAATGGTACAATGACATGATACAAATTTTATTTAGAGAAAGAATAAATAAATAAATTAAAAATTATCACTATATGCCACCATCATGTGAGTTGAAATACTTGCGCACGCTCATGTCGTTAATCCATATTTGAATACTACATACGGATTCTCATTATAATTGAATCAATACAATGATAAAAATTCAATTTCGCTCAGTTACACGGTAAAACAGAATTCTTTTTTAATTCCCTATAATCAAACGATACAAATATTATTAATATCGCAATTTCATTAGCAAGTTCTGTATGTGAATCTCAAAAATCTAAAATTTCATGTCAATCATATATACAGGGCCCGATTAAGCTTTGAAGCTAGGGGAAGCTCGGCATCATTTCAGGGCCCCCTTTCTTTTCGGAAAATCTAGTTTTCCTGTTACATATTGTAATATAAAAATGCTATAGACCAAAAAATAGTGTGTGTTTATTATTTTTATTTATTTATTTATTTTTCATACATCTGGGTGGTTTCTACACAGAACATTAAAATCATACAACTTTTTAATTAAGAACATTCAGATTTTTGAGGTTAAATAATAGATTTTTCCCGAAATAGTGAGTGTTTCGTCTTGTTTTAGGTAACCTTTCTCAGAAAAAAATCATTCTCAGTGTGAAAATAGGAAACAAAAAATTCAAGACCATGTTTTTAATCCTTATGGGGTCCCCTCTTAAATTTTAGAGGGGAAGCTTGTGCTTCCTGAGCCATTTGGATAATCAGGCCCTGCACATATATATATATATATATATATATATAATAAAATAGCAGACAAACTGACAGTCAGACAAACTAATGTAAATAGTTTAAAAAAAGTTATTAGCTATCCATTTTTTTCTTCTTTTTTTGGTATATCATGAAAAAGTTACTGAGATTCCTCTATGGCCTTACATAACAGTTAATTAATCATCGTGTTACTCTGCTTCTCCTCATTTAATACCTATTGTCAGACACTATTTGGTTTCTTTTCATAAAATAAATCAAATTTCCATAATGATTTCAGCTGTTAAAATATCCATTTGTTATAACTACGTTACCATACAGCCAAATCGTACAACACATCTGAAAAGGGGAATAGGAAAAGAGTAACACTCCAAATTTGTATTATTATTATTATTATTATTATTATTATTTTCTTATATAACAAAACAATATTTTGGAATGTCCAATGCAAAAAATGTATTTTAAGAACGACTTAATTTTCTTATTAAAGAGTGAGAGGTGGAGTTGAACTGAACCTGCGTTCTGATGTTCATTAATCATAAACAAAATATGCATATGAACTCAATATTATCCAGAGTTGTAAGAATATAAACACAATTTTAATTTTTTTTAAACCGACACAGTGACACCTTATATATTTTACGGAAACTTATTTCATATTTTGAAACTGCATGAAATGAGTTTAAGAAAAACAACGTGGAAAATGAAAGTTACTTGGTCACTTGGAATATAAAAATGTTAAGACACGTGTTTACAAATAAAACTTCTTTTCACTTCTATTAGTAGTGTTCTATACCTTACCTTAGTGAAATTCCAAGCTTATTTCTATTGGTCTGTGGGTATTCGTTAACTCCTCCTTCAGTTTTCGTGGTCGACTGATCACAAGGATTCTCTTCAATAGCTTCAACCATTCACCACATAGTGAGGCGTGGTTTAATAAGGGTCAGTGTTCTTTCGTTTCCTTGGCAACCAAGGTGCTAATAGTAATATAAACAATGAAGGCCAACATTTTGATTCTTTTGCGACTTATTCCTAACAAACAAAAGTTTTTCATATTAATAAATTTTATATTTGTATTGGAATCTAAGTCTAACCATACATATTCAGGAATGCAACTTACGATTTTTATTAAGAGAAAATAAAATCCATATTTCATATGTGGTTATGTCATTATCTTTCACCTATATTCATGTTCTCAAATTATAAAATGTATTCATTTAATATAATCTCTTGCATATATGTATGCGTATGCATGTGTGCGCAAGAGGATGTCGAGTACGAGTTATATATACATTTGCACTGGAGTCCTACACAGGGCCCGACTTAGACTACCTGGAGCCCTGGGGCAAACTTACTCTGTGGGGCCCCCTTCCAGAAGGGAGGCCCAGGGCAACTGCCCCGCATGCCCTTGCATTAGTCAGGGCCTGGTCCTACATCGGGTCGGGTAACCCGATATTATCCGAACCCGACCCGATTCGCAGGTCTGGTTCGGGTCGGGTTTAGTTTTTAAGGAGTCGGGTCGGATCGACTTGATAACATCTTTCAAAACAAATTTACTATAATAAAGTAGAAAATTGTGTGATATTATTACAATAACTATAACTACATAACTGAAGTAAACATAATAAATAGGGGAGAATGGGGATGAATGGGACGCAGGATGAATAGGACAGTAGCAAATTTTTTATGTTTTGCATGCACCAGAAACTTGACAATTTTTCTGATACATGGAAGTACTGAGATCATTAATCAAGTGTAGTTTCAGAGTTGTGCTATCTATAAAAGAGCAGAAAAAACTAAAGTGTCTTTTTATGATGCCAAAGTAACTTTTACTGATTCAATTAGATAGTAGTTAAGAAATTAACTATTTGCTTAAAGTTAATATAAACTCTTATATGATAAAAAGACATAATCGTTTATTGTGTTTATGATATTCAAGAAGAATATTGACAATTGTTCATTAAACATATTTCCTGTTTTATATGTTCATGTGGTGGTGGGGATGAATGGGACAGTTTGAATGGGGACGAATGGGACATTCCCCACTGTAAAAAAATGTTGTAATTTTTCCTGCACTTTCTGCGGTATATTTTCAAGTATTTATGCTGTGAAATAAATTCAAGCACTAAATGCTGTAAAATCGACTTCCTGTGGACTTTAGACAGGAACATCTGCTTGTGGAAGCATAACATCTGCGTCTCTGAACTCAGATGCAGATGAACCATGAACGAGGAATGAACAACGTAAAGAGCATGGAATGAAGAATGTCCATTCATCAGAAAGGTTAGTTTTTAATTTTTATATTAACATTTTGTATTGATTAATTAAAATTTCGTTAAAACGCATTAGTTGTAAACATATTGTAGCATGTCTAGTTCATGACAACTATAACTTTTCTCTTAACGATTTACAATTAATTAAAAAAAAATGTTTCTTATTAATCATTCAGTATAGTCATTTTAAAGGTTTTTCATACAATTACATTTATGAAGTTATATACCGGCCAAGGAAGTGCTAAATGCACTTTTTTATATGAACAGATTTATGTTAACGTGTACAAACTTGCACTCATGAAATTCAACAAAAAATATTAATTATTTATTAAGCAATTTATCATAACAAATTGAATATGTTTATGATTACAAATTAATTTTTAACACTAGTGGTACGTAAATTTTACGTGCGGTCTTCATTTAATGGTTTTTTCTGCACTTTCCCTACTATCGATACACTTGTTTGAGTTTGAGTGCTTCGAAATAATTATTCAGATAATGAAAAATTAGTAATATTGGGTAAAACAGCAAATAATTAAACATATTTAAAAACAATATTAATGTAATATAAGCAAATAAAACGACTTTTATATGAGCGCGTCAATTTTAGGTATCTCTAGTGATAGAGTATTTATGAACACGCTAGTGTTCTAGGGTTAAAAGATTTTCTTAACTTGAACATGAAATGTATTCCCTTTGACTTCAAGATAAATAATATAACAAGTATAAAAACATAGTCCTTAAGATATTATTTGACTTTTTTTTTTTTTTAATAGCAAAGAATGTTTGCATGACAGTATGATGCACATAGTTTATTTTAAAATTAAAAGAGGTATATTTCTGGGGCCGAATCAGTGCAAAAATTGGGAGCGCTTTAAGGTCATATTCAATGACCTTGAATGTTCCTTGTCATATTCAATTTCATATTAAACTTAATTTATGTAGAGATCCTTAGAGCTTAATTTGAAGATTTTATTAGGTCATTTTAAACGAAATTCTAATTTTAAATTCCAAAATTTTCTTTATTTTAAGAATTTTAATACCAATTTAAATAGAGGTAGAATTATAAAAAAATTTAAATAATTAATTTAACTAAATCAGGATGAAAGTTCTTTTGTTTCAGTATAGCTTACAAATTCGCCTTCGGCGACCAGTGGGTTTGCGATCCTTCAGAAAACTCACCGTATTAAACTCCTGCTCAGTGACGTTGTTTTCCTGTTTCAAAATCTACGACCGCCTGTTCACTCACCCTGCAAACATTTTTGAAAATTCTGCCTGTAGCAAATTTCGACAATCAGCCGAAATTTGGCGCCAGTTTCATTCTATGCCCGTTTTATAATCTGAACCTGGATGTTTGCTCACCATCCAAACGACCTTTGAAAAAATTGGCCAGACAACTACGCTAGTTTAAATTTATGTGTATATCGGCCGACAGGTAGCGCTGCTGTAAATTAACTGTGATCCGATAGTGGGGTTTTTGAATCCCGGAAGATTTTTCTCTCTTTTTTATTTATTGAATTTATTTTATTTTATGTATTTATATATTTATATTCAAAATCGATATCTGCTATAACAGATATGCCTATTGAAATTAGATTTTATATTATATTTATCTGCTTTTTTAAATAATCTTACGTTTACTGTTTCCAGAATTTTTAATTTCTGTAGAATTCGAAACACCCTCCTTTTTTTCAGGACATTTTCCAGCCATTATTCAGTAACGATAATTTTTTCGTTTATTTTATGATAAAAATTGCCATTCAGATTTTGAAAATATCTTGAAGAAAGACGGAAACTTCCAGCCCTGAACTTTTGTCATGAAATAAGCTATTAGAACGAGAGATCTATTTCTTTCGGACAAAGTAGAGTAAATGAAAACAATTTTTTTTCTTTGTCCCTTTGGCACCAAATAGAAATAGCATAAAAGAAATTTTAAAACATTAATATATATGTAACTGCTGCTAAAGAACGCAATTTCATATTTTAAGGAAAAGAATGTGCTATTTTTATTTTTATTGATTTATTTATTGCGCTTTTTAAATATTTTGACCAAATTAAATAATAATAATAATAATAAATAAATAAATAAATAAATAAATAAGGATTTTATTTTATTTTTCTCGTTTTTTTTTTGAAAAATCAATATAAACGAGAAAAAAATACATATATTGGATTCGTAAAAATTTTCGATCTCCGTTTTTCGATGGATTTAAACGTTTTCGAATGTCCTGAACACGATTAGTTAACTTTTAGAAAAATTGCTAAAGAAAAAGATTTACTTTTCTCCCCCCACCCCCACCCCATACAAAATAATTTGCGTTTAAAATGCGCTCAAAAAAAAAAACCCAAAACCTGTATCGACCGACTACTGCAATTCGATTTACCCGTAATAATCTGTATATATATATACGGTAAACTCTCGATTATCCGCAAACGGATTACACACGTTGTGGATAATTCGTGGAGCGGGAAATGGGCGAAATCAGAAGAAATTTTTTTTTTTTTTTTTTTTTTTTTAAATCATCAACAATAAACAGATACAAATGATAGCTTAAAAAAAAAAAAAAAAAAAAAAGTAAATGTAAAGAATTATGTGGTTTTTGCTTTATTTGTTCTCCAGTAGAATTCGCTATCAAACACGTCAAGATTTCAATTTATTTCAAAACATTGATGTGACCGCTTTTTTTTCTTTTTCTTTCACACCAGTTTTCCTGGCAGGTACTTTCTTTAATAGTCAATTGTACTTAAATATTGGAGAATATTTTTCTACAAAAAGAGTGGTGTGAAAATGTGGCGGTTATTCACAATTCTGTGGAATAAACTAAATGTTTGCATGTCTGCGGTACTGTTTAATTTAGAGCATAAATTAGATTACAAATTGAACCATGGCTTCATCTTATGTTCACTTTTTTTCTTTATGTTTTTTACATCCTATAGTATATGAAGTACAGTCAAACCTCGTTGACGTGAATTACTTTTAACATGAACTGTTTCCACAATCCCCGTCAAAAAGAAGATTAGTTACTGATAACATGAACTACTGATAACATGAACAAATTTTTTATCCCCCATGAGATTCACGTTAATGAGGTTCGACTGTACAAATTATTTTACTTTTTATAAATATTTTCATTGTTTGTATTATGTTTTATATATATATACGATACATTCAAGTTTTTAAGCTAGAATGCATTTTATGTCATTTCAATTTCATGTTCAGCCTTTTTGTGGTTTATGTACGAGACCCATGGCTCTCAATTTTGCGGATAATCAATTATGCTGTATCTATATACATGTATCTCTATATATTAAAAAAAAGTAACTGTCCCGGGCGTCAATTTTTTTTGTCTGCGACAGCATCTCTCGAGGAGGGCAAAGTGGCCTGCATCATGAGAGGTATCAGTGTATTCCGACTGCTTCAAGGAAGGCATTTCAGCTGCTTAGAAATTTCTATCATTTTAATTAACGAAGTTATTAAGAAAAACGTCGAGTTTATGAAGGTACTCTATTTGTCACCGGAGTGAAAAGTTTCTCTTATGACGTTTTTTTCTGTGTCTCTGACCGTCTGACGTCACTTTCCTCAGGAAAATTAAAATGTGATCAATGGTGTAAATAAGAAAATTGAAATATTAGCATCTTCGAGATGCTCGAGAGAAGAAAAAAATTATTTAGAATAGCAAAACATGAAAATAACCGATATTTTAAAAACACTAAGTAAAAATTTAATAAAAATGAAATGAAAATTGGTTTATATTTATATTTTATTTTATATTATTAGTTAAGTTTATACAATTAGTTTAGTTTATATTATTAGTTTTTATTTTAATGTTAGGCGGTTTTAATGTTAGGCCTGAGCATCACAGTTTTCCTTCAATCAAAGACACTGACCATACCACAACTATGACTTTTATATACTGTAGATATTGAATGAAAGGCTTGCTTTTTATTTTTTTCCTCTGTCTCAAAGTGCAAGCGAATTACTATAAATTTATAACTGTCTATCATTAATTTTAATGCGTGTTAGTGTATGTTTAATAGGAGACACATATAAATTTGGTGTTAGAGATTTTTACATTTTTAATTTTTTTTTACGTTTAAAGATTTAAATAAAAGAAAAAAAAAATCTTAACTTTTTAACGGAATGACACCTTACAACATTGAAAGAACGAGCTCTGGCATTCCATTATTTAATATTTTAATTATAATAAAGCACAATCACAATAACTATATACATCGCGCGCAGTAAACAGAACATTAGGATACATAAGAACGAATATTCTTACAGGCCGCTGCCTGCGGCCCATGGCCACAGGGGCGTCTTACACGAAAACAGCTACACCTCTCAACGAGAGCCGACGAACTTCTGACTTCTAAAACAAAATGTTTTCACTTCATTTTAATGATCGGCAAAATATCATTAAATATTTTGCCGAAAATGGCGACAGCGCCGTCTATATTCTTTTAAATGATAGGAAAGATGGCTCAATATCGATAGGCTATTTAATATATTCGTAAGAGTTTGAATTTAGCGCTACAACTTTAAATATTATTTCTTCCTTTCTTTTCATTTTTTTTCTTTTAATTTATTCCCCTGTTTTTTTTTATTTATTTTTACGCAATAATAACATTATATACTTTAAAAGAAAAAAAAAAAAAAGGTAGCATTTTCTTGTTCTAAGCATTAGTTAATAAACCATATGGCATTTTTAGCAGTCATAGCTACGTTTAAAAATAAAACTGCAATTAAATATCAACCCTTCAAAATCATTTAGAATTTCTGTAATCGCTTTTTAAGAGTATTATGGCTGACACAAAGAAATCTCCCCCCCCCCCTCTCCTTTTTTTCCCGTTTAACCCATATCCTACCAAGCATTGAAAAAATGTTTTTCAATGTCTGTGTACACACAAAATCAAAAAACTTACCAACTTTTCATTAGTTTAATCGGTACAGGCTGTCCTTATAGTAGGACAATAATTTAGGACATTTGGAAATATAAGGAAAACAGACCATCTATATATATAATAATAACAGGAGACTTGGCGTTGGAATATTAAAACCCGAATAAACTACTACGTCAGAAACGCCAAAGAAAAATATTGGAAATGCATACAGCTGTTTCGGTAGCCTATAGCGTACCGTTTTCAGTGCAAAAAGGATTCTGAATCAGGAGAAGTGCTCGTATAGTGCTCGTTCAGGAGAAGTGCTCGTATACGAGCACTTCTCCTGATTCAGAATCCTTTTTGCACTGAAGACGGTACGCTATGGGCTACCGAAACAGCTGTATGCATTTCCAATATTTTTCTTTGGCGTTTCTGACGTAGTAGTTTATTCGGGTTTTAACATCTATATATTATATATATATATATATATATATGTATATATATATACTTATATAATTGTTTTACCAGTACAAAGTGTAGAATATTACTTCAATAAATTTGTATATCCATTATTCTTGAATGTAAAACCTTTTAAGTAGTAATATGTTGAAAATGTAATGAATAAATCTTTAAAAATCGTCATTTTAAAAATTAAAAAACATATATTAAACGTTAATTTAAACTAACGATAAAGACACATATGTATTTATTAGACTTTTAAATAATATATCGTCTTTAATTTGAATTAAAATATTCAAAAGAATTTATATAAACATCACTTATGCATAGTGTCCTATTTTAGGACGAGGGTGAAATATGGGTTAAACAGTTTCACACACTTTTATAAAAAATTATTAGTCTTTAAGTTTACATAAAAAAAAAAAATGCTGTGAGATATTTTAGTGCATGAATAAGAAATACTTGCCTATTTCTTGTATTTACAAATAAAAAGGATTTTTTTTTTTTTTTTTTCAAGCATGTGAAAAAGTAATGGATTCAGGTTTCATAATGGCCTGGCCTTAGTATATATATATATTGTATATATATATTTCTAAAAAAGGAATTCTGAGTATAAATAATAACCAAATGAACCTAATAAAAATTTCCAAATTTTATTCAGTGTCTATTTGTGGACTAATTTGAACATTTCTATTATAATGTGAGAATTGAAGGTGTTTGTCTGCCCTTGGGACCTAGGTTCGAGAGGAGTACACTCAATAGCAGTTTTCCTGTGAGTTTTGGAGAAAAAACACGGAAAATTCCGCACGGCTGTGCGAATGGACATGACCTGGTTTTGAACTAGCTTTCTACGAGTCGGGTCGACTTGAAAACATCATTCAAAAAAAAAAAAAAAAAAAAAAAAAATTTACAATTGAAAGCATAAATTTGTAGACATAATTATAGCTCTTTAACTGATTTTAGACACGTGTCGGAGCTCCGTTTTCCTATACGCGGATACCCACCTGAAAAAAAAAAAAAAAAAAAATCCGTGTAAGCATGACAAAAAAATATCCGTATACGTTTTCTTTTCTTCAACAAATCGAAAACTGATCATCTATAGAAATTGTATGAAAATTTTAAAGTACTGTATTAAAATTTTTATTTACTATTGTTAATATATGTATATATATATATACACATATAAGAAATACAACATAACCTTGCTTTTACGTTTTGATAATTTAAATTATTTCTTAATTTACATTTTTTTTTTTTTTTTAAGATATCTTTATTTTCAATGAATTTTAATCCTCGCTTTTATGTTAATGAAATTTTGAATTTTCTTCCATTTACATTTGTATATGCAGAAAATATACAGGGAATACTTGTTGTAATTTAATTAAAAAAAGTAATGTAAAATAAACACAGAAAGGAAACGAATGCCATCAAGGCAGATTATATTCTTTAGCGCCTTCTCTAGAACAAATAAATAATGCACCAAACAAAACTGTCACCGGAGGAAGCTAAGTTGCTGATTATGGGAATTTAAAGTGATTAATGACCCTTAAATAGCAGATGTTTAACTGTGAATCACATACATGCTACACAAATTATTATACTAAAGCAGTGTTGCCAGACTTGGGGATTTCTCCCCATTTTGGGGAGTTTTGAAGCTTCAGGGGAAATATTTGGGGACAGAGATTTAGTGGGGAACAGTTTGGGGAAAAGAAAAATTTTGGGGAAATACACGGGGATTTTCTTTAATATTAGTAAAAGATGACATTTTCCTAAAATTCAATAAAAACAAAAAAAATGGGAAATTCTGGATGCTATTTGTATTTCAGAAATAGAAAAGCAACTTTTTCATCGATTATAAAATTTATTCTTTTTTTTTTTTTTGCTTTTTTTTTTTTTCCACTTGTAATATCTGATTCCAGGAATTATTTGGTTTATATGTGTTGTAGCAAGTATAGTCAGTGGCGTCGCCAGAAAAAATTTCAGGGGGGGGGGCAATCGAAAAATTGCAAATCTTTAGCATATTTTATTTTATTTAAATTAAGTAACCTGCATAAAAGACATGTGCTGCAACAAATTTTTATACGTCAAATTTAAGGGAGGTGTCGTATCGTCCTCTCCGTCTGTTGATCCTGTCGTCATCAACAAAAACGATAACTCCCGAAATAATACTTTAAATCGAATCAAATTTGGACAGTGAACTGATCTTATAAATATCTTGGATGAGTTCGTTAACCAAGTTGCTCCGACTTTTTGTTTTCAAGTGGCAGCCACTTGAATATTTCTAACCCACATTGTAAAAAGCGTATTTAAAGCAAGATTTGCTTGAATTTTTATGTAAATCTACACTACATAAGGGTATAAATGAACTTTATTAGTGAAATTTATCTGCCATTTTTAATAAAGTGGCGGATATCTTAAGTTAAGTGGGGCCACTTGAAATCAGGCTACCACTTGAAAATTTAAAATCACGATAACTTCCGAAATAGTACTCCAAATCGAACCAAATTTGGACAGCGTCTTAACTTGTGTTATGAATATCTTAGATGCGTTTCTTAACCAAGTTGCTCCACCATTTTGTTTTCAAGTGGAGACCACTTGAAATTTTCAAATTCAAATTGTAAAAAGCGTATTCCGAATTTGTGTGAATTTTGATGTATACGTAGACTATATAAGTGTCTCAATGAAGTTTATTAATAAACATATCCGCCATTTTTAATAAAGTGGCGGATATCTTAAGTTAAGCAGGGCCACATGAAATCAGGCTACCACTTAAAAATTTAAAATCCCGATAACTTCCGAAATAATACTCCAAATCGAACCAAATTTGGACAGTGTCTTAACTTGTGTTATGAATATCTTGGATGAGTTTCTTAACCAAGTTTCTCCACCATTTTGTTTTCAAGTGGAGACCACTTAAAAATTTCAAATCCAAATTGTAAAAGCGTATTCCGAATTTGTTTGAATTTTGATGTATACATAGACTAAATAAGTGTCTCAATGAAGTTTATTAATGAACTATGGATTTTCTCGCCAAAAGTCGCCAAGTGGAGAAGTCGCCAAATCCATTACCTGCTATATTGGTGCTTTTTAATGCGTTTTTAAGGGAAAATTAGGCTACTTTAACGTTAAAACAAACTAGAAATGCATAAATTTAACATTTAATCAACTTACTAAGCCTCTTTAAAAGAATTTCGACAAAAAAAAAAAAAAAAAAAAGAATTATTTTCAAATTTGTAACAATATCTTAGATAATTAGTTCACTGAGCAACTTTCTCAGCCGTTTTTATCCAAGTGGCAACCACTTAATTTTTCAACACGATGGCTTTTGAGATTCTGAATTAATTCCAACTATATTTATACAGTAGTCTTATCTCACAAATGCATTTGATATATTTGTCAACTCGGCCTACCATCTTGTTTCCAAGTGCCGGCCACTTGGAAATTTTAAATTCACATAAAAAGGTATTTATGAACCGATTCGCTTAAAACTCCATATGTAGATAGCCTACATCAATATTTCTACTAATTCGTTAATAATTTGTAGCCGCCATTTTGAAACAAAATGACGGCTACTTGATAAGGAAAAAAAATCAACCTACCCTTCCGAATAAGCCGGAAGGAATTGTTTTAATATTTCATTTTGAAACTATAAGACACGAAAATTAAATTACTGCATTTTTCTTATATAACCTCAAAATGAAACATTAAAAAGTTTCAATTTTTAAAAAACACAGACTAACTCAAAAATTGTGAATTTTTTCAATGTGAAAATAAAATTTTAAAAATTGTATTAGAGTATGAGTAATTCTCGTTGCAATTTTGCCTCTACAATAATATAGGGCTTGACTACAAGGATTATTTATGATATACTCTTTAAGAAAAGAAACTTTATTTACATAAATTATACAACTTGATAAAATTGTGTTCAACTTTTAAACAAAAATTGGAGACGTCTTCTGCTTTCACCAAACTTATTTACAATTTCGTTCATAAGTGCTTTTTTATTTTTATTTACATATTCCCTATGAACGCTCAACATGCATAAACCTGACAAACGTTCTTCGCACATTGTTGAGCGAAGCCAGGTTTTTACACGTCGCAGAGAACTGAAGCTACGTTCAATAGTCGCTGTTGTCACTGGTAAAGTTAATGCAATTAAAATTGCATGTTTTACAGCCGGTAGAAATTCTGCTTCTTGTATGTGGTTCAAAAAGTTATTTGTTGGATCTTTTATTACAGGTTTAGCTAGCCACATATCATACCACATACTAGCTTCAGCCTTTAAGTTATCTATTTCGTAGAAATTCTCTATTGCTACAACTTTTGACAAATAATCGTCACGACTGAGTTCTTGCATCTTTAGAGGGCATAGTGCGAAAAGATTTGTAGAACTTTCTGCATTATTCAGAAATCTCGTTTCTAAAGAAGAAATTAGAGAATCTAAATAAGGTATATAAAGTGTTCTACGATAATATTCTTCCACGGAATCTGATTCTATATTTTCTCGATGAATTTGCTTCTTACAAATTCTGCGTAAAGCTAAATCTACGCCTAAGTCTTTGGCTAGAGTGTTAGCTTCAGCAGAGATATCTTGAAAATGCAAATCTGCATTTTCTCTGTGAATTTTTAAAATTCCCAGAAGGGATTTTATCTGCTCATTGGCTTTTAGTATGTCCAATTGAACAGACTGCAACACCTGAGTTACTGGCTCTAACATTGCTGAATATTTTGCTATTATTAGTAAGGAGTAAATAAAGTTTGATGTAGAAGTTGCAGCTGCAAGATGGTAGGCATCTTGACGAGTTTTGCCAGCGTCTGTTGTAGCAAGTTCGGAAAGTTTATTGAAAATATCTGCAAAATTATTAGAAAAAATTCGTATGCTTTTATACTTTGCAGTCCACCTAGTTTCGCTAAGCAGTGGAACAGTTGGGATCATGGCTCGTCTTTTTGGAGAGTCGCGAAAAAATTTTATCACCGATTTGATTGTTCCAGTTGCATTTCTGATATCAGAGACTGTATTCAAGTCGTTCACAACGAGGTTTAAACGATGAGAGGCACAGTGTACAAAAATGGCTTTTCGATATTTTTTATGAATAATTGCTTGAACTCCATTTTCTTTCCCTGCCATTACAGAGCAACCATCATACCCTTGCCCTAACATTTTATTTAAATTCAGGCCAAAATCTGAAAGAGTTTTTAAAATGGCGGTTGCAATGCTTTCTGCATCAAATTTGGAGAGACATGTAAAACCTAAAAATTCTTCTTTAATATTTCTATCAGAAGTGACATATCGCACTCCTAAAGACAGTTGTTCTTTTCCAGCTATATCAGCTGTTTCATCAGCCAAAATACTAAAACCTACTGCATTATTAGCTTCGTTTACAATATTTTGTCGAATAACATTTTCACTGAGCTTTATCAATTCATGTTCTGTTTGAACTGATGTGTACTTAGCATTTGCTGGTGCATTTTCCAAATGATTCCGTAAAAGATCGTCTCCACTTTCAATTCGAAAATCATATAATGCAGATACGTTACTGCTGCTTGTTTCTTTACCCCGAAGAGCAATGTCGTGCGTACCGAAAAAGAGAATTGTTGATAATATAGGAAACAATTTTTTTCGATTTTCTTCTATTTGACGTGTAATTGAATTGTCTATCTGACAAACAATTTGTTTGCTCGAATCTTTTCTAATTGCCATAAAATTATTTGCTTCAATGCATGAGTTTTTATGCCAGCAAGAAGAGATGTGATTCCTTGCACTTTCATTAAAATGTTTATACTTCACAAATGCTCTCGTGATAAACGAACCTTGCAAACCTCGGGTAACAGGTTGGGGAAAAAAAACACAAAATTTGCAAAGGGCACCTTTAAGCATAGGCGAATATGTTAACCAAGGGGAATATTCTTCGAACCAAGCATATCTAAAGGCTCGGTTTGTAGAGGAATCGACTTTGAAATCATAATCTTTGTACACTTCATAACTATGCTCAATCAAAATTTGTTTTATGTCATCCGGTACGTTTTTTTTATTTACAAATGCTCCTAAATCATTATCTTGGGATAAAGTGATTTCCCCGCTTTCTTTACAGGATATTTTCAGATTGAGACTTTGGGCATTTATATCGGAAGATTTGCTGGTCGTTGGGACTAAATTTTCGTATGATGAATCTATTCTAGCTTTCTTTTGGCAATCTGTTAAATCATTCTCACCGTCTTTTCTTTTAGTAAAAAAATTTCGTATATCCATTCTTCACCTGTAATATTTAGGGTAAGTTAAAAAAAACCCTCATTCTATTACATGGTTATCCCATGGCACCTGTTATATTAATCAAAGACGATGATGAAATTTATTTTTATATTATTTCCATACGGAAATCTTTACCTTACTTTTACATCAGTGTTTTCTTTTGTGATTAAATAGGAGAATATTACTTGTTAAAAAATAGTGTATAGAAAATAAAATTAAGTCTCATTCTTGTGTGTATAACTAATATAACACATACCATGGAATTACTCTATATTATCTTTTAAAAATGAATACATATAATAATGCACTGAGTGTAGATTAAAAGAATGCATACGTAAGACTGTAGGGAACATTTCAAAGGAGTTTGTGATGGATTTGAAGTAGAATAAATTTTTGTAGTATAAATCCATTTGTTTGACCCTATTTCACGAAGCAGAAGCAATACTTTTAAATTGAAAATGATGTTGTATTTAAACGTCAAACTTTACTAGAATTCACAGAGATCGTTAGCATTTGCATTCTCCATAGACTCAAAAGCTAAAGGCCGATTTATGTGCGTTATTTTATTTTATTTTATTTATTTATTTTTATTTTCATTTTTATTTTTGGCAAAATTATCTTTAGAAAGATTTAATAATATTGTTGAAATGCCTGTCAAATAGAGAGAAACTTAGAAGTTTTGAAATATAATGGGTCGTAGACAATTTACATTTAAATCAAGATTGCAAAAACCTTTTTGTTTGTTTAACCCTTAAAAAAAAAAAAAAAAAAAAAACAGATTTTTATTAGTATATGTTTCTCAGTCACATTATACTTATTTGTAAATAAAATTGCCAAGTAATTAATATTCGTATATTAATTATTACTTCATCTAAAAATAATTTAAATTATTAATAATAAACAGGGATGAGATTTTTCAACTTTTTTTTTTTTTTTTTTTTTTTTTTTTTTAAGTTGTGATTTTTTTTTCTGTAACAATATATGCAAGAAACAAAATTTGTACTTTCAGACATGAGAGTCTCTTATTTCTCATCTAATTAAAATAGTTTTCACCTAACCATGTTAATAAAACATTTATTTATCAAATCATTTATATTTGTAATGCAGGCTTTTGCCTACTGAATTCTTATTTTTTGCTTTAATGTTTATTTTTATTATTATTTTCATAAAGTTTTATTTATTTATTTATTTACACTTTTGTCGATCTCATCCTTAAATTAAAGAATCAACGTATAAAAGTGCATTAAAATTTATTATAACTAAAATCTTTTACATTCAGAACTTCTAAAAATATTCCATATTGTAGTATCGAGTTTTCATTAAAATGATATAAATTGTAATAACAAGATTACTGTGAGTTGACAAAAATTTGTTTTTAAACACGCTTTTATTAGCTTCACCTGTATGTATGTATGTTTGTAACCGCTCTGGGAGCAAACAAAAATCTATATTGTAAAAAAAGACTTCCCATACATGAACGCTGTGGCTGTGAGGTAAAGCTCCAGGCCACAAGCCTAAAGGTCTAAGGTTTTAGCCCAGTCAGGGGAGATTTTTTTTAAATGGTTTTTGTTAATTATTTTATTAAAGATATAAATATTATAGTGTGTCACTCACACGATTTTTTCTTACCCTGCATTTTAATAGTATAAAGATAGATATTTTGTGCTTTTTAGTTCAAATTTCAATAAAAGCGTGTTATTTAATTTTTTAAATGTATAATATTATTTATAATGAATGTTAAACCTAACATGCCTTTCCTACAATTTAATGATAATAAATTAATTTTATAACAATAAAATTCTTAATTTAATGAATTAGGGAAAATTTTTAAAAACTCCAATACAATAAAAGAGAGTTATAGGAAGAGCTTTAAGAAAAAATTATACTTTTGGATTTCGTAATGGAATATTGCGATCCATTTGAAAGTTACATATTGAATAGAATTTACATTTAATATTTTAAATAAAATTAGAAGTTTTATAGCTTTTATTGAAACTAAATTTTCTATTTTAAGAAAACACTCTTTGTCAGATGTAGATTCTTTTGCGATTAGAATTATTTCAACATTTTTTAATACTTGGATATTAAAAATTTTAATGTCATTTTCTTAATTCTAGTGCTGTTACATTTTTTGTAAAATAACTAGGGGGCTCTGCCCCCTGCTCGCTCCGCTCAACAACCCCCGAAGGAGGCTTCGCCTACTCCCCGACTCACACATGCAGAACTCTGCCTGCCTATTCGCTGCTTTCTTTCAAGGAAAAGTAATATTAATAGTGCATATTACAAGACAAAAGCAGAAAATCATTATGGAAATCTTCATATTCAATGTCAAATTGAAATATATAATATATAGTAATAGAAAGAAAATCATAATATTTAGACCATTTTGCATTACAGCTTTAGTATATGACCCTTTTTATTTCTTTTTTACAACCTTAAATCCGGACCACAATACCCCAGTCGGCAGAGCGCCGAGCTCGTAATTGGAAGATTGTGGGTTCGGTTTTCGAGCCGACCAAAGACCGTCGTGTACACTAATGGTGACTGGTGCACGTAAAATATGTCGTGGCCACAATATCATCCGTGTTCCCATCAAAATTATACCTCTGGGGGCCACCGAAGCTGGGGAGCTATCCCCTTCGTTCAGGACAAAAACCGTGGTGGCATGTCTCCGGAACATCCGCAGGGGTGCGTTCCAGACTGTCGCCAATTATCCATAGAGCAGTAATGGTGCGACGTCAGTCACAACATGCTTAATTATCTACCTACCTACAACCATGGATCATATTTTAATTTTCCCGTTTAAGAAGATTAATTTTCTAAAAGTAGAGAAAAAAAGGTTAATATTTATTTTCTTTGTTTTTTACATCCATGGTTTTTGGGCCGCGGTACCCTAGACGGTAAAGCGCTGAGCACGTAATTGGAAGATTGCCGATTCGATACTTAAGCCGTCCAAAGACCGTCCGTCGTGTACACTAATGGTGGCTGTGCACATAAAATCTGTCGTGGTCGCAAAGTCCTCCATGTTCCCATCCCCACCATACCTCTGGGGATCACTAAGTGGAGGGGGATTCTCTCCGTGAAGGTTCAAAATTGTGATGACATGTCTCCGGAACATCTCTAGGGGTGCGTCCCAGACCGTCGCTAATTACCCAGAGCGCAGTATTGGTGAGACCTTAAATCCACCCAACCTACCTACCTACGTACAACCATGGATCATAGTTTAATTTTCTCGTGTAAAATGACTTCATGACAGAAGAACAACATCACTGGGAGAAACTTTTTTCAAAACGGCAAATAGAGTACCTTCATAAACTTTTTAGTTAATAACTTCTTTAATTAAAATGATAAAAATTTCTAAGCGGCTGAAATGCCTTACTTTTTGTACTCGGAACACATTGATACCTCACATGACGCGAAGGGCCCTGCCCTCCGTTAGAAGATGCTGTCGCAGACAAAAAAATTTGACGCCAGTGACAGTAACTTTTTTTTTAATATATAGAGATTCTCAAAATGTCCTTGAATGGAGAACTTTTTGCATAAAATTTAAAGTTTTTTCTTTATCTAAACTGCTTGAACAAATTTTAATGCAGCTCCTTTTTCATTTAATAACACAAAATCAGTATATCCTGTAGAACCCCGGTCCATCGTTTTTCACGGGGTTGGCGGGAAAAAAAAGATGAAGGCGGGTTAAAGTGAAAACATGAAGAAAACTGTGTTTATGAATTCATGTATACAACCCAGCAAAACTTATACTGATGGGCTCGTTCTGGCCTACAGCTGGCATCTTGCACTTGCCATCAGCTGCAGGTTGCCACATGTAGCTGAAGCAGTGGGCCGCTTACGGCTGCCAGCATTGAAGCCAGCCTACAGTGAAAAGGCCGGTGGCTCAGAAGCGGCATAATAACAGCTGGCCTTTTGCAGGGTACCAGCACACGGCCAACATTATGTTTGCCATATTGCGGCCACAATTTATAAGGCCGGTACCGGACCATCACTTGCAATTCGAATGCATAGAGGGCGCTGCAATTCACCTGCTGTTGATTTGAAATTCCCACTCATTTCGCTTCGCCATTTCGTGCCAAGTCTGCGGCATACAAGATACTAAAAGGTTAAATGATCTCATAAAAAGTGTAAGAGTAAGTGATTCATTTTTTAATTTGGTTTTGTGTTTTTTTTTTAATCATTTTTAGAAGCCTTTGATTTTAGAATTATTATTAAAATATTAGGATTTCTAGAAAAGTACAGCAAATATCTCGTTGGTCCGTTTAAAATGAGCTATGATAGTCATTAATTTTCTAATTATATTCTTATTATTTCTTCTTATTATTATTTTAATAGAACTAATAAGTTTATGGATCGAACTTTATATTTGTATAACTGTGGGAAAGTTATTAGGACAATTATAAATTTGTAACCTTTTTATTTTTACTTTGTTCTGCATGTATAAGAAAGAAGTATTTGATACGTAAAAATTTTCGACTCCCGTTTTTCGGTTGTTTTACACGTTTTGATATGTTCTGAACACGATTTGACTTCATTAAAAAACTATCTGTCTATCTTTGTGTGTATTAGTAATTTCTTGAACGGTGTATTCTATGAACAATTTAATACAATTTAGCTTAACTAGATATTTAGTTGGACTTTGACTGAAATTGGTGCTAATTACATTTGAGGATCAATCCTTCAAAATATGCCGCTTTCATCCCAGTTTTTCCCCCATTTTTTAACATGGCAGTATGAGAGGAAAATTTGCATAAATACACATAATGAGAATTAATTTTTAGATGTGAAATAAAATAAATAAATGTTTATGTTAATAACAGTCAGCCAAGATATTTTTTTCTTTTTAATCCAGAGAGCATCGCTTGAAAAAAAAAATAAAATAAATAAACAAATAAATAAATCTTAAAAATTATCCCTTCTATATATATTTGACTAGATCCTTATAGATATAAAGTATTTAAAAAAATGTACTTGTAAAATAGTAAACAGCTATTAAAAATTCCCATATGTTAGAAATATAAATAGAAAATGAAGTATTGCCATAAATTAATTAAAAGAGAAATAGCAAAAAGTATAATCAAAATAAGTATTAGACTTTCTATTATATCCCAAAGAAACGTCGCCCAAGCAAAGAAAGAGTTCTGCTTTTTCTGCCAAAAGTGTTTCAATACAAAAATTTGTATCATATTTCTTATATTATTTTTGTGATTTTATAGAGCAGAAATTTTTTATGGAAATTAGTGGTGGCAAAAAAGCGGAACTCTTTCATTCCTGACCACCAGTTGATTCAAAAAGTCAAGAATCGTGAAGATGGTCCTAAATCTGAATCAATTTATTCATATTTCATGAATAACAAGTGCATTATTACCTTTTAAATTCCGAAATTATTATTATTAACACAGATAACACTCACAAACTAACAAAATTTTCGCCACATAAAGATGTGAGACAAAATAAATAAAAAACAAAATATATAAAAATAAATTCAATTAAATAAATAAAGACAAGAAACTAAAAAAAAAAAAAAAATAAATAAAAAATGTTTAGATTAGAATAATTTTCTCTCAAACATTATATACTTATCACAGACGTTAATCTTTGAACTGCATTATTATTATCACTATACTGCATCCTAAAATTATATATCCTGTTTATATTTGTAATTTAAATGATCACTCTTGACTGCTAAACTTTAAGTGAGTAAGACACACTGAGTAAACTTTAAATGAATATGACTATAAATTTTTTAAAATGATTATCCAGTGTATCTGTAATTCTACAGTGGTTTTCAACTAAAAGTAAATAATCGAATTTCTTTACCTTCATCCCGTATTTTTATTTTTTCAAATTGTTTTATTTCTCAACAAATAATAATAATAATTAAGGAAAATTAAGGTTTCTTTAGAAGGAAATATAAATCATTGATGTACACCCACTACTAAATAATTAAAATAATAGTCATTCTCATTAAATTTGTGTATAAAACAGATTTTTTAACATCCTGTTTCATTTTCGTTATGTAAGATTTGAAATAAGTAATTCCCTATAGTTATGATGAAATCTTTCAGAGCAACTGGAAACATCTTACGTCTTTATTTAATAAATTCATTTTAAAGTAAACCAAACCAACGTATATATCAATCAGTGCAGTACGAATGTGTTAGTTTTGAATTGGAATATTTTTGTTAGTCAGCAATTATGATAACCAGGTCCAGATGGCCCCAAATGCTTCCTTTCTAAGCATCTTTGAAGGTTAGCAACAGCGCTTATCAGTTCAAAAAATGTCGAACTGCATTAAGTAATTTTTACTTTCTTCTATATTTAATAGAAGAAAGTATTGGATTCGTAAAAATTTTCGACCTCGGGTTTTTGATGGATTTACACGTTTTGAGAGCTGTAGAACACGATTTGACCATTTTTAGAAAATGTCTGTCTGTCTGTGTGTGTGTGTGTGTGTGTGTGTGTGTGTGTGTGTGTGTGTGTGTGACAAAATTTTGTGGCAACTGTATCTCCGGAACTACTGCACAGAATTTCATACAAATCGGTATGTAGTTGCACCTTGACATAAATTAGTGCCTATCAACTTTTGGTAAAAATCGTCTCACAGGTTGCGTTGCCATCCCGCTTTTTCTAAATTTTTAACATGGTGATATAGGGCAAAATTTTGTATAAATGTGCATAAGGAGAATTATTTTTTAGTAATCATTATGAAATTTACAAGAATTATTTATAATAGAGATAGTCAACTGGGAAAAAATTTTTGCATGTGTAGGAGCCTCGTGAACCCTCCTGGGGGGGAAGTCCCCCCTCGAAGGGAGTAAATTTTCACGATGGGTATCTTTCGAAAGGTCTCGTCAATACCTTTAAAACGAATGGTTGAACTATAAATCTGTGATAATTTAAAACAAAGTTATCGATTCTTTTTACTTTTTACAAAAAAAAAAAAAAAAAAAAAACCTTACCAAAAAAAAAAAAAAAAAAAAAAAAAAAATCTTAATATTTTTTTTTTTAACGAAATTTAACCAAACTTGGTATTATGTTGGCTCCTGACATAAAGTGGTGCTGATTTGGGGATCAATCGCACAACAGGAGGCGCTGTGATCGTATTTCGTCTAAATTTTTAACATGGTAGAATAAGACAAAATTTCGTATAAATGTACATAATGAGAGTTATTCTTAACCTGTGATTGTAAAATTAATATGAATTATTGCTAATAGTAGTAGTTAATTAGGAAAAAAATTTTGTGCATGTGGGGGCATCGCTTCCCCCGGGGTGGTGTAAATTTTGAAGATGGGTATCTTTCGAAAGGTCTCGTCAATACCTTTAAAACGAATGGTTGAACTATAAATATGTGATAATTTAAAACAAAGACATCGATTTTTTTTTACTTTTTACGAAAAAAAAACTTGGATTTTTTTTTTTTTTTTTTTTTTTTTTTTTTTTTTTTTTAAATATTGTTACTGATTTAATTTGTATAGGAAAATATAGAAGAAAGTCTTGTGGTGGCCACAACATACTAGTTTAAATGTGAATTTGAATCTCAAATTGTTATCTGCGCTTTAAATAATAAACTTGGCAGTTAGTTTGTTTTCTGATTAAAAAACGTAATCAATAACTTTAGATGAATTAGTTATTTAAATAAATTAATAAGAAAAAAAAAAAAAATGGTTTTCAATTGGTTTCCAGGATCATGCATGCATGTTTAATTTAAATTTTTATGACAGCAAATATATGAAAAAAAAAAAAAGAAAAAAAATGCGTACTTATATAATTTAATTGTAAAAAAATAAAAATTATTAAAATTAAATTAAAAAATAAATAAATAAAAATAAATTTTAAAGCACATATTTATTACAGTAATAAATGCACCAAAGAACCGGTATTAATAATAAAAGTCTTTGTAAAGAAACGCAATAATTGAATTAAAAAAAAACTGGCAACATTTGTTTCTGGTGATACACGGCTCTTCATTTGGTGAACAAAGTAGGCACGAGTTTAGCAAAGCACTTCTCTTACACTCGTGTCCACTTTTGTTCGCCTGACTAAGGATAATAGTAGTGACATCTGTTGCCTTTTTATTTTATTTTAATATCTTATTATTTATTTATTTATTTTTACAGTAATAAACGCTTCAAAGAACTGTTATTAATAATAAAAATCTTTGTAAGGAAACCCAATAATAAAAAAAAAAAAAAAAGTACTCGCAACATTTGTTTCGTGTGGAAATAATACCATGGCTCTTCATTGTGTGAACAAAGTAGGCACGAGTGCGGCAAAGTACTTTTGCTACACTCGTGTCCACTTTTGTTCGCCTGACTAAGGGTCACTGTTGCTTTCCCCCCCCCCCCGATTTATGGTAACTTATTATTTTATTCTTCAGAGTCAGAACTCCGTACTTTAGTAGTTTTTAAATCCCTTTTAAGGGGATGACGAAATTGAAAATCGTACTTTGAAATTAGCGTCTTAGATTTCTTAAAGTTTACATACATATGCTTTGAAATGTATCAATACTAAGCATATTAAAATTTCTGGAAAACTATTTAAATATGTTAAAAAAAAAAAAAAAAAAAAAATTCAAAAGATTTTAAGTGTTTTATGCGATTAATATTTTTAATAAATTCTCCCCTTACCCTGATTTCATTGTATTGTAATGTATCAATATATTCGAAATAAATTTGGTTTTTACTTTGTGCATTGGTTGGTAAGTTTTTTTTTTTTTTTTTTTGTTAAAAATACTTTTATGTTTGACTCTAAAATTTAGCACACAAGTACAAAATACTTTTCAAAAAGTAACTTCTCAATCAATCCACAAAGTTATACCCAAATATGTTTAGAAATTTTGATAAATTACAATGATGTAAAATCGAGTGTAAAATTTAAAAATTATGTTGCATGGAATATTTATTTATTTATTTATTTTATTTCAATAGTTTATGAGAAATTTCAAAGAACAATTTTCAATATTTACCATCTCCTTAAGTCTGATTTAAATATTTTTTTATTGAATGTTCTCTATATTGTATACTTAAATCAGAAACTTTTTATTTCAATATTTTATCTAGTCACTTGCAACGTTACATTTATTTATATAAAAAAAAAACTTAACGCAGTTAAATAAACGTTTTGAAATTTAACACTTTGAAACAAAATTTACAAAGAATATAATATTACATAGAACAAAATATATGTTTGTCTTATCAAAGTCTTATATTTGCATAGAACAAAAGTAATAAAAAGCTTATCATAGATTTATTTTTAATGAAAACGGATCGGCTGAGTGTTTCTCACGCTGTACTTGAAATCCTAAATTTATAAACATAGTCTAAGAATCAAATGCTTGTAAAAAATTAATTGAACTATGAATACAGTGGGTAATCAATTATTATTATTATTATTATTATTTTAAAATAAATACTGGATGAAATGGTCTTGAACTTCTAATATGCAAAGAACATTTAAAAACTCATATTTTCCACTATCGATTTAGTCAAGAGTGCAATTAAAGAAGCAACCACAAATTGGAGAAAAGCACAAATACTTTGGATCACCCTATATCATGAAAAGCTACCGATGACTTGTAACCTTAACACGCTGCATATATTATAAACAATATGTGTATTTTTTTTTGGCAAGGGGGGGGGGGTAGGGCAAGTTTCTTTTCTTTCTTTCTAACTTTCTCTCTCTCTCTCTCTCTCTCTCTCTTTTTTTTTTTCTTATAGCAAGAATGGAATTTAATAAAATTTTACAAAACTTACAGAAAAATTGACAAAACATTAGAAAAATATTAATCTAAAGCACACATTTATACGTGTAATATTCGGTGAGATATGAGTATTTATAATAAATATTTTATTTACTGCTTTTGCGGGAAAGATAAAAACTTTCATCACATTAGTTGAAAGCTAGATATATTGGGCAATTTATATCGAAAGTTCATTTCAATACAGGAAAAATTAAGCAAGTTGTTGCGAAAAAATGGGGCAGAGTTTAGGTATATACAGGTTTGAAAATTCATAAGGGATTTTTCACATGCCAAGCATTTAATTGTAAGATTAAATTTTTTCAACCATGTTTCAAAATTTCTTCTTTGTGAAAAAATCCTTCTGGACTTGTAACTCTAACATACTTTTATTTATTTAGTACGATCTGTGAGCTCATAAGGGGATTTTCACAAAAATGACCTTTTGTAACATGGTTGAACATATTTAAAATCTGGCTCGTTCTTTTACAAATAATTTGCTTAATTTTTATTCCATTAAAATAAACTTTTGTATAAGTTACCCAAGATATCTGGTTTTCGTCTTACGTAATAAAAAAATTTCTATCTTTCGCGCACGCTCAGAAAAAATAAAATAAATAAATAAATAAATAAATAAAAATGAATGTAACTACTCAAATCTCCTCGAAAATTACACATATGAATTTTATGTTTCAGAATAATGTTTCTTTAATGTTTTATCAATTTTTCTGCAAGTTTTGTAAACTTTTGTGAAAATTCCTTCTTGTTATAAGCAAAAAAATTGCCAAAAATGTAATAATTAAAAAATATATATATATGCCTAAAAAATTGTGTATTTCCCATACAAAAAACTTACAAACATTGTATATAGTAAGAGCAATAATGTGTTCAAGTTACAAGTCATTTGTAGCTTTTTATGACACAGGGTGATCCAAAATATTTGTGCTTTTCTTTAATTTATAGCTGGTCCCTTAATTGAACTTTGGTGTTGGTGTTAGGGATTAAGACCGATTGACAACACTGGGGACCTAGGCCTGGGAGGGAGTGCCTTCCGTGGAGGTCTTTCTAAGGGATCCTAGCCCGTATTTACGCAAGTTTCGGAGGAAACCACGGAAAACTCCGAACGGCTAGGCAGACGAGCGCGACCAGGGCTCGAACCCGGCACCTCACTAATTGAACTTTGGACTAAATCGATAGTAGAAAATGTGAGTTCTTAAACGTTTTTACATGTCTGCATTTCAAAATCATTTAGTCAAGCATTTTTTTTTTTTTTTTTTTTTTTTTAATCAAAAAAAAAAAGTGTAAAAAATATAAATAAATAATAGTTTGATCACCCTCTGTTGCTACAAAACCAAATTAAATATTGGATGCATAGAAATTAGCATTAATAAAATGTAAGGTATCACAATAAATAAATAAATAAAATAAAATAAAATAAAATAATAGTCATAACCAAATCACTATTGGCCCATTAAGGGCCCTCTTCACTCACCGCCGCTGGAAACCGAAGCTAATGTTATTCTATGGGAAATTTTTCTTTACAAATAACTTCTTAACTAATACATATTTTTTAATTCTGTTTTCACATTCTGAAAATTTCCAGCTGTTAAATTGACGGACCTTTTTTAAAAAATTATTTAATTTTTTATATTTTATTTTGAAGCTGCAAAATACGAATTTTCAATATGTGAATTTTTTTCATTTTGCAATTTCAAAATAAAATATTAAAAATTAAAAAATACATTTTTAAAAATGGTCGGTCAATTTAACAGTTGGGAATTTTCTGAATGTGAAAACAGAATTTAAAAATATGTATTAGTTAATGAGTTATTTCTAAAGAAAATTTCCCCATAGAATAACATTGGCTTGGGCTTCCGGCGACGGTAAATGAAGAGGGCCGTTAATGGGAAAATATAAAGGGCCAACAAAAACACCCGGAGTAATATCTTAATATATATAAATCTCGTGTCACAATGTTTGTCCTCAATGGACTCCTAAACCACTTAACCGATTATAATAAAATTCGCACACCATGTGCAGTTCGATCCAACTTGAGAGATAGGATAGTTTAAATCTCAAATTATAGTCGCAATTTTAATTTATTGCTAATTATTTGTCTGTTATTATTTGACAGTCACAATTATCTGTTAACTCCAAATGATTCTAACAGATGTCGATACCTTTCGACTGGGTTGAAATGAAAGCTGAAATATTTGGTGCTGCCATCTACACAAAGAATCTTCAACTTTTTAACCTATTAATAAATTTCGTATAATTCAATTATTTCCACTTTTTAAATTTTTGGTGTTAGCATAGCCGGCCACGTGTTACTTAGACTGAAGTGTAAATTGAATTCATATTATAATGAAGATAATACAGTGAAATTAATCCTGTTTTTTACTTATTTGTGCTTCATTGATCAAAACTTTATAATTTAATCTGTATATATATATAAATTACGTGTCACGATGTTTGTCCGGGGTAAACTCCTAAACTAAGGAACTGATTTTGATGAAATTTTGCACACTGTGTGCAGTTTGATCCAACTTGAGAGATAGGATAGTTTTTATCTCAATTTATTGTCACAATATTGTTTTATTGCAATTATTTGTTAATTATAGACCTTTATTAAAGTTGCTCCAAAATATCTGTGAGTTCCATTAATTTAATTGTTGCCAAAAAAAAAAAAAAAAAAAAATACGAGTTCATTTTCTTTCGACATAAAAATAAATACATTTAATCAAACGTGAACGTTAAAAAATTATAAAAAGTTAAATTATGCATCTCACGAAAATTGACGTCATAATCAATTTAAAGATTTTATACACATTGATAAAGTGCTAATGTAGTTCTATCATAGATATAGTAATATATATAGATCTCTCATCCCCATGTTATCGAAGAAAGATTTTTGATGCCGAAAAAAGATAAAAAATAAAAGCTTTGGAAACAGCCATTAAGTGGTATTGAAAAAAAAAAAAAAAAAAAAAAAAGAAAAGAAAAGAATGAAAGAAATATGAATTTGAAACTGTATCTGGAGTCTTCCATTCCCCTTTAGCAAATAAATTATTCATAAATTTTATTTGCTAAAATATTAGTATGTATTCCCGTGTGTATTCACTCGGGGAAAGACGGCCATATTTTGGTAAAAACGTCGTCTTTTCCCAAATGAAAAGGAATAACTTTTTTCTCCCCAATGATCACTCTATTCTATATATGCTATACTATATCTATGAGTTCTATACGCAAGCGAAGTGTGACTCACTGACCGTCTGTGCAGCCAAGAAAAAGATTTCCTATGTTAATTGCCCACTGGATTTTTTGTAAGAAATTATTAAAAATCGAGGAAATTTATTTCCCGATTTTAATCCTTATATTTGGGTATAGATATGTATTAGTTATCGCGGGTGTTAGATTGAATTATTTTGCTGTCAAATTGACAAAATTTTAATTTTAAATTTTTAAACTCTGTCGCCCTTGGCTTTTATTATTATTATTATTATTATTTGCGATCAAAAGCGTAACACGAAAATATACATGCCAGATGTATGCATTGTACGAAATGTAATATGTATTATTCATTGTACGTATGTATGACATGTAATATGTATTGTACGAAATATTGTTTCATATTATTCATTACTCTTTTAATATAAGTTGTTAAAATAACCATGATTTTTGAAAGGATTTTTCGCCAGATAATTTGGCGATATTCTTTTTTTTTCGCCAAGGATGACAGAAATGAAATCTATTCCGCTGCAAAATATTAGTATCTTACATCAGATATTTTATTTAGACATTTGAAAACAAATTTGACTTCAAACTATGATAGAATATTTATCATTTCCCTTTTAATTTGTATATTATTAGTATATTAAAATTTAAAAGCATGGTATATAAAAAGTTTTTTTTTTTTTTTTTTTTTTTAAATCTTATAATTATTCTTATCTTAATCCTCAATGTTTCCCATCTTTATTGACTTGAATTTACTATTAAAATTTTAACATACTCAAAAACTTCTCATCACTTCGTTAAAATACACTAAACTTTTCCAAAATCTTTTTTTATTTAAAATGATACATGTATTTACTTTAAATGTCCAATATTTCATAAGATTTCCAATTTTAAAGTTTTAAAATATTTATCAAATTTACTTATTTTTCTGGTTTAGCCTTATTGTTTTCCCTTTTATAACTACAGCTGTTGCCCTCTTTAAAATATTTAAAATGATGAGGTCATTTAATAGTAAAATTATCCATTATAGCATATATTATATTTCACTCCTCCATAAAAATTGATTTTAAAATCGTCTGTTTCTTTTATACTTTTATTTTAATAGAATTTTAATAGAATTTAATTTATATATTAGTCATTTTAGCAATTTTATCCAAAGTAGCATTAGAAATAATATATATCACTTCTCCATTAAAATTTATAGGACCCTACAATAAAATTAATTTGTGCTTAATATCAACACTACGAAAATTTTTATCAATCGCTTCCAAATTTTGACCTAAGTTTCAAATCTCAACCCTGTGGGTTTTTACATCGGCTACAACGTTTTCGTCTTTGTTCGTAAATAATAATTTAACTGTACTAAATAGTTTACAGCCGTATAATTCAACGTATAACTTAGTCACAGCAACGCGTGGCCGGGTCTGCTAGTAATTATTTATGTTTGCCACAACTGGCCCACTGAAGGCTTCCAGCAACAATACGAAAAAATAATGTTTGCTATCAGGTGGCCCGACACTGGCCCACTAACGATTTTTAACCTATTGTTGGTTGCCATCAGTGGCCCACAACCTTTTTTTAACCGACAGCTCGCTGCCAGCAATGACCCATCAGTGGCCCACTGACTTATTCCGATCGTACTGCAGGCTGCCAGCAGTGGATCGGCCGAATGCGGCCATCTGATGGCCGGCGTAACATATTCCCTTCGGCACCTTAACTTTTGCCACCAACGGGCCAGCAGCTGTTACTGTTGGCAGCCAACACTTGGCCTCGTGTTGGCCATCATCCCAGGTTTTGCTGGGAATGTATACAGTATACTACTAATAAAAACGAATTTGTTCCTTTTCAAACTGTCAAAGAAGTTAATCAATGTCGTAGAACATCGAGTAAAATTTATCTTTAAAAAATCAGTAATTTTATGTTGGTTTTTTGTTCCTTTTATAAATTATACTGGAATTCTTCCAGATTTACAACATTTTTCTGGTCCTTTTCTGTAATTTCACGTGCTTATATAAATATTCGTACATTTTCAAACGCCATAATCATGTCATTAGTGTGAGAATTATCTACATTTTTAGAACCTTCTGCTTGATATTCCACATGTAACCACATTTTACGAAATAGTTTTCTTTATTACTGGAGAGATTACTTCCTGTCATGCATTTTCTTGATACCTGTTTATTACAATTTAAGAAAGGAACTGTTTTATTTCATATTCATTGTTTTAGAACTTGGAGCTGGAATGTTTTTTTTTTTTATAATTTTCTTTTTTTATGAAGTAGAAACATATAATTTTGTTTAAATAGAAGAAGAAGAAAAAAAAAATAGAATTTGCAGTACAAATGTTTTGAAAAAGTGACTAACCAAGCTAGGTACATCAATATTCAATATAAAACATAAAAATATGTATATTTATCTTAATTACTTGTAGAGAAAAATATTCTTAAGCAAATGTTCGCGGGAGATTGTCAGCAGGAGATTGATACAATTCTCTGATTTTTCCCATACAAAAGAAAATTATAATTGGGAATGTGACTATTTTTCTATGTTCTTTAAATTAACGCTATTGCCCTTCAAATAATTTGAGTCCATAGGGCACAATGATAATGAATTTTTCGTTGTGTTCCTATATATGTACATAAAACTATACTTGCTAAGTTCACCAAAGTATACTTAGTTCGTGGAAAGGTAAATGTATCATGTGTATAAATTTTCAGCTCAATCGAATAAGGCGTTTGGGCACTATCACAGTTTTAAGAATTCGGGACCATAAGCCATAATGATAAATAATTTTTCTTTGTGTCCCTGTAAAATAACTATGACTGCTAAGTGCTAGATTCACCAAAATCTATACAGTTCGTGCAAAATTATGACTTATAATATGCGTATAATTTTTTTGTTCAATTGAATAAGGCATTTAGGCATATCTCACTTTTAAAAATTTGGTCCCATAGCATACATCATTGTAAAAATAGCAAAAATGAAATCAGAGAACTTAAAAACGTATAAAAACATAAAAATTTAAAAGTTACATTTTTGACATGATTACAGTATTTTCTTTACATATGTATGTTCGGAAAGTAAGAATTTAAAAAAGGCTAATTAATGGAACAAAATTTATGCTTACCTTATGTTGATGTCTGTTTTCTGTGATCGATTCAGCTTTAACATTCCACTTCAACCATTTTCTTACTAAAATAATTATTCGCCGCTACTTTTCTGCAATGCTTCCAAAAAAATTCTCCTTTCCTTTGTTGACGTACTTCTTTAAATACAATTCACCCGTTTCTCCAAAATTTTTAAGAAAGGTAATTTTTTCTGCAAATTTTTTAACGAAAGCAAAACGAATTATTGGAAAATAATTTAAATAGACTGTTGCCTAATTTTTAATACACTTTATCCTTTTTTAATTATAAATATCGTCTGCTTAAAATAATAAATTTATTTTCAGTTAAAAATCGTCTGTTGAAGTTCAGAAATAAAGCAAACGATAATAAAATATTTTATTGTTTTTTTTTTTTTTTATTTTTTTTATTTTATAAATGCACTTTATCTTTAATTAAAGTAAAAATAAATAAATGAAATGTGTGGCAATTTAATAACAAAAAATAAGCGATAACGTATTTGACAGCTGCGGAAATACTTTAAAAACAATTAAAAATTGCTTTAGAAACAATTTTATTAGATGTACATTTTTGTGAACAGAGGGGGGGGGGATCTACTCGTTTACTAAATCCTCCAAAACCCTCTGTTTGAAACCACCTATGATTTTAAAATGCCTAAGAATGTTAATAATTTCAAATACTTTTCTAATAGTTCTGAGAACTTTCACCCACTATAAAAATTGAAAACAGAATCCGTCCTACGCAGATCCAAATTTAGATCTAAATTTGGACTACTTGCTGTTGTCTGATTTTGAATGATAGAAAATAATCGGAAAGTTTAGCCAGCTAAGTTATGATAGTTTGCTAAAATTATAGGAAAGATTTTATTTCGACTCACAATATTTTCTCCCTCTTATATATACATATATATATATATATATATATATATATATAAATAGTGGGTACGAGAAAGTAATTATCATCCCTAAACGTATTTCCTACACGTGGTAATATAAATATATTATAAATCTAACTACTTTTTCATAGAATATTTTATACAAAAATTATTTTGTGTCTATAAAATATGTTAATATCATTATATTTAGTGCATTTAAAACATATTAAAATGTACCATCAAGAAATTCCGCCCATACACAATAACGTATTTGAGTTTTTTGTATGTCCCAATACACGGATCATTCGTCCTATCTCAGTAAAAGAATCAAGTAATATCTTATGATAATAAGATAATATCATTTTCGGACTTCCTTCCTGGAGTAAATTTTTATAAGCTGTATGTCAACTTTAATATTGCGGAAGCATTACTTTAACGTTTTTTTTTTTTTTTTTTTTTATGAGAGCAATGAATAGTTTATACTACAAATAAATCAGCTGTGTAACACCGAGGATTTCGTCCCATTAACTCAGTTTTTGTGTTTAATACACTATTTTAACATTTTAAGAAATTAAAAAATTGATTATATCACGTCTCTGGAACTTTACAGCCATTTAAAAGTAATATCGGAGAAAGCTGCACACGTCCCATTACTGTTACAAAAAAAATGACGTGCTTCATTCAGATAATAACAGACTAATTAATAACTACTTTTAAACCTAAAATTATTATTATAATCAGTGGCACTGTGTGAGAGGCTGGAGAAACAATTGCTTCTGACGGGAAAATACTAGGGGCACCAAAAAATTGCGACATGAGCCCTGCATGGTTGGTTGATAGTAGGACTTTAAGGCCGATTGACTCCGTAAGTGTAACTAGGCCTATAGGGGGGGAAATGCTCTCCATGGGGGTCTTTCTAAGGGGTCCTAGCCCATATTTACGCGCGTTTCGGAGGAAACCATGGAAAACTTCAAATGACTAGGTCTATGAGCGCGACCTGGGATCGAACCCGGCACCTCCCATCTACCAGCTTTGAGCGCAGAACCGATCGGCCGCTGGTGGGCCCGAGCCCTGCATGAAAAACATAAAAATCTAACTTGAACCTGACAATTCAAGCTATTTCATTGCATTCACTTAAAATGAAGTTAACGCGAAACTTAACTAAACATTTATTTTAAGAACATTCTGATAGCATAGTTTTAAAGTTAAGGGAAAATAATGTTTATTAAAATTTTCCAGGGGGGGGCAAGTGCCCCCCCTTGCCCCTATGTGCCGACGCCCATGAGTATAGTGAATGCTAAATACTTATTGATTACTGCTTCGCTTGAATAATCAAACTTATAGTAAGCTGGACTAGCATAAATTTGGATGCTTTGTCATAGCTAGCTTGAATTAAACTTGCAGGGATGGAATGTTCAGTTTGACGAAAGCTCTTTAAGCACCCTGGGTATACCTTGTTTTTCATGCATTAAAAAAAAAAAAAAAAAAAAAAAAAAAACTGTTTATATATATATACTTATGGGTTAAGTGCAAATGATTAGACATGAGGAATCTCAGAAAGTTAGACAAATAGACAAAAGTTACACAAATTTAAAATTTTCCGAAAACTAGCGTATTGAAATTTATCTTTGTAAATGGGGATTTTTTTTTCTATAAAGAGCTACATTTGGGGAAAAATGTGAGCTTAAATTCATTAAATATCTTTTAACTTTTTCCAAAAAATTTACATTTTTAGTATAAATTGAGTTGGGGATTTTTTTGGAAGAAACCCTTGTTTTGGGGAAATTTGAGAACTGTTTGGGGAAATTCACTTTGGACCATCTGGCAACACTGTACTAAAGTTAAACATCCACATTGGAAAAAAGCAATAAAGAATAATACATCATTTTTTCCCCAGACTATAAGTATTAAACAATAAATTACGAACATTTAAATTGAAGTGCATTTTTTACTTTCTTCTATATTCAATAAAAGAATTGGATTCATAAAAATTTTTGACTTCGAGTTTTCGACGGATTTACACGTTTTGAGAGGTCTAGAACACGATTTTATCATTTATAGAAAATGTCTGTCTGCCTGTGTGTGTGTGACAAAAATTTTGTGGCGACTGTATCTCCGGAACTACTGTTCAGAATTATATATGAATTTATATGTAGAGGCACCTTGACCTAAATTAGTGCCCATCAAATTTTGTCAACCGATCAACAGGTGGCGCTGCTATCAGCAATTTTCGAGATTTAGGAGGAGGCTATATCTCAGGTTCTATTGAGTATAATCAAACAAAGCTTGAAATGTGAAAAGGCTATTACGAGATATTATGATGATCCAATTTGAATTCTTATCGGGTTATAAAAACGTACTTTTTAAGATGCCATTTATAGGCAATAAAAATGCATACTTTGGATATTTAGTGTTAGTTGTCTCTTAAGATGCAAATCGTTTGCATTCATCCTGCTAGATAATAATAATAAAAATAAATAAATAAATAAATTATTTGCACTTAGTAAAATATAGGAAAGTATAAAAGAAAGTCTTGTGGTGGCCACAACAAACTAGTTTACTCTTGAAGTTAGCAATTTACATAAATCGTTAAAAATTATCATTGATCTATTTTTCAGATTTTTTAATTTTTAAACTAAACAATTAGTGATTACATTTCAAATTATTTTTTAAATAATTTACCAACTGTATGACAGTGAAAATTTACCTTATTAGGGATAAATCATTATGTTGCCAACATTGACAGAAAGTTGAAGAACTCCCCAAAATAGTCCCCAGAAGCCTCGAAAATCCCCAATCTGGCATCACTGCCTACACTGTAAAAAAAAAAAAAAAGAAAAGAAAAGAAAATCAGTATTTTACAACAAAAGGTGCTGGCACCACGGCTGCCAACACAGTTGCAGTAAAATTTACAAGCTGCTGCTTTTACGGTACTGTAAAATTTACTGCACTTTGCTGTGAATTTTTCAATATGTTGTTTTTAGTAGTGCTGTAAAATTAACTGCACTTTGCTGTGAATTTCACAAGATGCTGTTTTAAAAAGTGTTGTAAAATTAACTACACTTTGTTGTAAATTTTACAACACTTTTTAAAACAGCATCTTGTAAAATTCACAGCAAAATGCAGTTAATTTTACAGCACTACTAAAAACAGCATCTTGTAAAATTCACAGCAAAGTGCAGTAAATTTTACAGCACCATAAAAAACAGCAGTTTGTAAATTTTACAGCAACTGTGCTGGCAGCCGCGGTGCCAGCACCTTTTGTTGTAAAATACTGAAATTTTTTTTTTACAGTGCACTATGTGCTAATTTAAAATTGTACACAAGAATTATATTAAAACAAATCGTAAATAGATTTTCAATATTTTTATGACATGTTTTTCATTAGTTTATAACATGAAAATCAAAAATTGCATCGATTTAGGGAAAAATAGATTGAAATTAATTGTTCCGATTTTTCTTTATAATAATTATGATTAAAAAAATTATAAGTTAGAATATTCAATGCAACTTAAATCAATAATATCAATAATTAAAAAAATAAATAAATAAACTTATAATAATTTGATTAAAATCACAATTTCAATCAAGCTAATTAAATAAATCCTGGTGATTATTAATGTAATACAGAATAGAATGCTTATTTTTCCCGATCAGTCGGAAACAAAAATTTATCTGGAAAATTTGTACTCTATTATAATGATTTATATCTTTCTAGTGTCTTATTTATGTATTTATTTTTAGATTAAACCTTATTAGATTAAATTACCAAAGCCTAGAGCACTTAGGAATTGTACGAAACAAAGGACTTTTGTCTTTCTATGTTAATTTGAGTTAATACATCAGTTTTTGTTAATTTCAGTAAATTCATAGTGTGTAATAAAATCTCATAAACCAATTTAACTTAAAAAATTTATTTACTTTCCATTTTGTTTTCTTTTCTTTGTAACTTCAGTCCTGTCCCATTCATTCCCACATGTGGGGTGAATGGGACAATGCACATGCATGTAAAAAAAATTATTATTAATTAAAAATGATAACTTTTTATTAAAGTTAGTATGTTTATTTGTAACTGATTACTGAAGTGTGCTTATGAGCAATGTTACAAAATTCTGAATTACATATGGTGAACGTTATTAATAAAAACATGAAAAATGTCCCATTCATCCCCACTCTCCCCTATGCCCATAATTAAATATACACATACCCAAATTATTATAAAATAAGTAAACAAATATATCGGTCTAAAGCAATTAATAAAGAAACATCGAGTTATCATCATCATCATCATCATCATCATCATTATTTAAGAACAAAATCATTAAACAATCAACTACTAACTTTAAATTAGAAGTGCATTTTTATAAACTAGAAGTACACAACACACGTAATTATAAGACAAAGAACTTTTTATTGTACCATGTTTTTAAATTTTCTGTTGAATCATAGCTATTGAAAATTAGCACTTTATCAATGCTCATAAAATTTTTAAGGTGATAATGACGCCAAGTTTTGTGATATGCATAATGTAACTTTTTTACATTTTTTCAACGTTCACGTTTAATTAAACGTATTTATTTTTATGTCGAAAGAAAATGAACTCGTAAATTTTTTGGCAACAATTAAATTATAGCTAATATTTTAATGGGTATTTTTAAAGCTATTAGAAAGTTATTAGTTTCATATTTTAATTAATAAAAAAAAAAAAAAAATCAAAAATTCAAAAATCGGGCCTCAAAGTATTGTGTTGTCATCGGGTTCTGAGCTATTATGAAAGTTTCGAATGTCTAGCTAGTAGGGAAGTTAGTTAAAAATCGATTGCAAGATTTGTACCGGACAAACAAACAAGAATCGAAGTCAATAAAAACATGGCAATAAATTGTTAAAATTTATTATATTATTAATCCATGTTTCAGATTTTTAAATTTTTAACTTATTAGTAATTATTTTTTTCATTCTTTATAAAATAATATACCAACTATGTGACAATGAAAATTTACTTTTGCTTATAACTTTAAAAGTGTTAATTGACTTTTAGACTAATTATGTTGAAACAATATTTGTTTTTCTTTGATTCATTTCATTCAATCTTTCTTTTTTCTTTTTTTTTTTTTCTCTGTGTACTTTTTTTTTTTTTTTTTTTTTTTTTTAAATTATTATTAAAAATGAATGTACATTATAGAAAATTATCATTTGTACAGGAACAGAACGTTTTATAGAAACTGCAAAAATTTTGATAAAAGAACCATTTTTTCTTTTTCTTTTCCTTTCTTCCTTTCCTTTCTTTTTTTTTTTCCAGCTTTTATTTAACAATTTTATTGTACAATCAACATACACACGCACGCACACACACACACACACACACACACACACACAGACACACACACACACACACACAGACACACACACACACACACACACACACATGTATATGTATATTTAATATTTTCTTGATTTAAACAAAGTTTTGTCATTTAAGTACACCGCTCGTTCCTTGGCTATTTACAAAGATACTTATTACGTATAGGCTTTCGAACTTTTTGTGACAGTTACTCTTCTTTCAATCATATTATTTATTTGTTTATCTATTTAATTATTGGTTAGTCGAATAAAATAGCAAAATAAATCTAAAAATCATTCAACAAAACAAGTTTGAATTAAACAAAAAAACTGTATAATATTCCCATTCAGGACTCCAAAAATAAGGTATTTGTTAGACATCTTTGGAATTCTTTAGGTATGGTTGACATCATGACAACAAACGATAGCTATCTGTACTTTACATTCATTTTTAATTTTATTTTTTTTTTAATTGGGGGAGAGGGGGGGGGGGCTAAAAAAAAAAAAAAAAAAAAGCTTCAAGGTACACAAAGAAAAGGGGTTTTGTAGAGGTTATATCAACAAAAATTTATGGTTAATTTTACAAAATTTTATTGTTTCAACAAAACTCCCCCTTTTTTTACTTTCTCTTACCCATAAGGTAGACAAAGTATTGTTTTTGGGTCAAATTTTCGAACGCGAGATTTTGTTATATTTACACGTTTTGAGGTTCCCTGAATACGAAAATCATGTTTTTATCAAATGGTCTGTGTGTCTGTCTGTTATCAGCATATCTCAAAAAGAAATTATGGCAGAAAGTTCAAACTTGGTATTCTAAATGTTTATCATATAGGGATGCTACAGTAAGCTTTTTGTCAAGATCAAGCAAATGGTTCGTGTACAGGGACAATCAAGAGAATTCTAATACATTACGTCTATGGGGGAAATTGCAGGAAAATAGAGTTTAACGTCTATAGACTGCACTAAAAGAAATGAAACAAATTTTTTGTAATAGAGACAGTTAACTGGGAAAAAAGTTTTGTGTATGTAGGAGCCTCACCTCCCACCCCTGGGGGGGGGAGGAAGTCCCACCTCGAGGGGAGTAAATTTTCATGATGGGTATTCTTTCTTTCTTTTTTTTTTTTTTTTTTTTTAATATTGACTATAAAATGGACTTTCTTTTAATATTTGGTGTTATACTACTTCTCTAATATGGAAATCGTCTGCCTTATCATAAAAGATAATTTTTTTAAATAATAATTTTAATGAATTATTTTTTAAAAAGAGAAATATTTTTTAATAACCGAATTAAATTCTATATAAATGTAGGTGCTTTAATGAAACGGGGGGTTGAGGGGGACGGTAGCCCCCCTCACACAGAACTAATTATCATATAAAACTCTTCAGAAGCCTAATATGAATTGTTTAACATAGGTTTACATAACAGTACTCGTTATCTTACCTATTAATCTGCAACCTGTACTTATAGTATTAAATTTCAGGGTAAGAGAAAGTCGTGTGAGTGACACACCAGATTATTTTTGCTGTATACCTTCCAACATTCTTTGGAAAATACTGAAAACAAATGTACGTTTTTGATAACTATCATTTGTACAGAGAAATAATATTGTTGACACTGCACACATTTTATAAAAGGAACCAACATATATATATATATATATATATATATACATAATATATTGCCATTGTGCAATTGTACCATTGTGCGCTGCGCGCACGCATTTACGTTCGACACTCTTAATGAATCATTATATTATCGTAAATGAAAAACATAAATATCAAATACAAAAATATTCTTCTCTCATCGGTGGAATAATAGGTCTTTGCCCCCACTGACTGTAGCAGCGTGTTCCTTTGCCCGTACGGCGCGCGTATTCCTTTGCCCACCTTTCCCGCTCCTCCTAATTATTTTGAACTTTCAAAAATATTCACAATCATTTTTTCGGGCTTTTAAACCTAATAATACTAATTTCCAACGTTCTATCTGAATTTCTTTATTTCTGCCCCTGCCCCTGCCCCTGCTCCCTTCCCGCTCCTCGTAATAATTCAACATTTTCGAAAATATCCGCAATTGATTTATCGGACCTTAAAACCTAATAATACTAATTTTCAACTCTCTAACTCTTATTTCTATATTTTTGCCCCCCCCCCCCTTCCCGTCTGTCCTAATAATTTTAGAAATTCAAAGATATCCTCAATCGATCTGTAGCTATCAAAAACCTCTATATACCAATTTGAATGATCTAACTATATTTTTATTTTTTTTTTGCACCCTCTGTCCCCCCTTCCCGCCCCTTCTAATAAATTTACAAATTTCGGAAATATCCGCAATCTATTTGTAGGTATCAAATCAAAAACCTCTATGTAGCAATTTTGAACGATCTAACACTACTTTTATTTTTTGCCCGTCCGCCCCTCTTCCAACCCCTCCTAATAACTTTACACATTCGAAAATATCCTCATTCGACTTGCAGGCCTTTAAAACCTGTCGGTACCAATTTTGAACGGCCTAACTGTATTTCGATTTTTTTTGGGCCATAACACCCCCCTTCCCCACACACACACACACACACTGCACCTGGGGCGAATTTCTAAAATTCCAGATACATTAGTTTTCAGGTATTTATGTGACTTATATTATAAAATAAAAATCTCACAAATATCTTATATATATATAAAGGAATATTTGAAATTACGCCCTCCCAACCCTTGGGGACTGAATTTCTAAAGTTCCAGAAATTGGTTTTTAGGTATTTGTATTAGCTATATTTTAGACCAAATATTTGACGTATAGGTATATCTGTTTTTTTTTCTTTTTTTTTTTTTTTTTTTTTGAGATTTAGAATTATGTGAAATTACGTTTTGCGCATGTGAAATCCAGTTTTGCCCCCCCCCTCCCACCCTGGGGACCGAATTTCAAAATTCCAGAAATTGGTTTTTAGATATTTGTGTTAGCTACATTTTAAAGCAAAAATTTTATGGATATCTGTTTTTTTTTTTTTTTTTTTTTTTTTTTTTTTTGAGATATAAAGGTTTCCAGAAATTAGTTTTTAGGTATTTATGAAAGCTATATTTTGAAACAAAAATCTCACGTATATCTGTTAATTTTTTCTTTGAGCTACAAAGGTTTTTTAAGAAATCACTTTTTGCTAATGTGAAATCACATTTTGCCATGTACCCCCTCTTGTGGACCGAATTGCCAAAATTCCCGAAATTGGTTTTTAGGCATTTGTATTAGCTATTATGTAAAGCAAAAAATCTACAGATATCTGTTTTATTCTTTGAGATATGAAGTTTTTTTGTAAAACCACGTTTTGTCCCCCCCCCCTCGATTTTCGCAAAATCGCTTCTCAGGGGGTGATTGCACTATATGTTCCATAATCTGACCTAGTTTCGCGTCAGTGGCTTCAGTAGATTTTGCTGTGCGTTGATGAGTCAGTGAATGAGTGGAAGTACTCTTTTATATATATAGATATAGCCTCAACAAAATTCCATTATTTCAAGATATTTTAATTTAATTTAATTTAATTTAATTTTTTTTTTCAAGTGTTTTTTTTTTTTTTTTTTTTTTTTTGTAATATTAAAAATGATTGTACATTATAGATAATTCTCCTTTGTGCAGAAAAATAATGCTTTGTTGAACCTGCAAAAAATTTGTGAAATGAATTTTTTTCGTTGATATAACCTTAATAAAAATTTCGTTGAATTAATATAGATATATATTAATATTAAAAATAAATATTCATGATATATAATATTTATTTGTACAGAAAAATAATGTTTTGTTGAAATTGCAAATATTTTGTAAAATGGAACTTTTTTTTTTTCAATAGTCTCAACAAAAATTTTGTTGTTTCAACACCCCCCCCCCCCTTTTTTTTTCGGAAAATATTAAAAATGAATGTATATTATAGATAATTATCATTTGTACAGAAAAATAATGTTTTGTTGAAATTGCAAATATTTCGTAAAATAGAAATGTTTTCTTTTTTTAATATCCTCAACAAAATTTTTTTTGTTTCAATAAACTCTTCCTCCCCCCCCCCCAGAAAATAGTAAAAATGAATGGATATTATAGATATGTATCTTATAGATATGTATATTATAGATTCATTTGTACAGAAAAATAGTGTCTTGTTGAAATTGCAAACATTTTGAAAATGGACCAGTATGTACATATATATATACATTGTAAGTTTTGTTGTTTCAACAAATCCCCCCACATTTTTTTTTTTTTTTTTTTTGGAAAATATTAAAAATTAATGTACATTATAGATAATTATTATTTGTACAGAAAAAGGGCATTTAATTGAAATAATTTTTTTTTTCTTTTTTTTTTTTTTAAATGAAGCAAATTTTTCGTTAATACAGCCTCAACAAACATTTTACTGCCAGAATTCTAATTATTTTCAACATTTATCTAAACAATTTTATTGTTCAACCAATTTCTTGATTTAAACAAACAGTTTTGTCCCTTAAGCACACCGCTCGTTGCTTGGCTATTTACAAAGAAACTTATTACGTAATATGCTCTCGAACTATTTTGTGACAGTTACTCTTCTTTCAATTGTATTATCTATTTATAAATTGGTTAGTCGAAGCAATTTGATTTGCTTAAGGGGACTCTCTACCTATCGTCTCTGAAAGCCGAATACATATTTTTAAATTCCGTTTTCGCGTTCTGAAAATTCACAACTATTAAACAATTTATCGCTTTTTAAAAATTGATTTTATTTTTTTATTTTTAAGATTTCATTTTTAAGCTCAAAAATGAAAAATTTCACATTGTGAAAATTCGCCTTTTACAACCTCAAAATAAAATACTAAAAATTTAATAAAATAATTTTTAGAAAGCGATAAATTGTTTAATAGTTATGAAGTTTCTGAATGTGAAAACGGAATATAAAAATATGCATTAGTTAATTAGTTATAATGGGGCGAAATTCTCCACAGAATAACATTGGCTTTGGCTTCTGTGGACAATAAGTGGAGAGGCTTCTTAACTGTGTAAAATTATTATTCAAATAGCAAAATAAATCTAAAAATCATTCAACAAAACAAGTTTGGATTAAAAAAAAGCTTTAAAAAAAGCTTTAAAAAAAAAAAAAAAAAAAAACTGTATAATATCCCCATTCAGGACTCCAAAAATAAGGTATTTCTTAAACATCTTTGAAGTTCTTTAGATATGGTTGGCATCAAATCCCAATAAATATTCAACAGATTAACTTCTCGACAATACAATTGAAACAAATGTTTCTGTGATTCATAAGTCTATATATCATGCCAATCTTCTTAAGTACAGGGATGGAAAGAATATAAAAAGATAAAGAAAAGATTAGTGTCAGATGATTAAAGAAGAAAATTAATGAAAATAGAAATCTGAAGTTAAATGAGGGCCATTTATATGCAGAATTAAAAGAAACTGGAATAAATGAATAATACAAGAAAATGACATTTACTGAATATTGTTATGATCATTTTAAAAAAGGAATAATTATCTTTAAGGAAAACTTGGCATTAAAGAAGCATCAAGTCAGTCGGTACATTAACAAAACGCTTTTCTACCAATATATTCTGTATTGTTTTGTTACAGAAAATTTCTGTCAACGTATTTTTTCTGTAGATTGCAAATATTTTCTGGCATTACAGAAAATTTCTGACAGCAAATAGGACATTTTTTACAGTGAGGAAACAATAAATTTTTTATGTGCATAAAAATATTTTTAAAGAAATTGTAATAGCTCTAGAACACCGTATCTTTAGAAGATTTTGAACTTTGCTTTAAAAATCTTTGAATTATAAAATAATAAGGCAAAAAAACATTGAATGGGTAAGATTCAATATGAATAAATGAATAAATACAATTCGGCTAAGATTTCTCCGCACGCAACATCATCTTAAGGTCCCATGCAAATTTCAAGAGATTTTCATAATTTTTACCTTAAATTAAATATAACCTTCTGTGGATAATAACTTGAATAAAATCTTTACAGTTATTTAATTAGTTACATCATAATAAATGTTTAATTAGGGAAATTTGAATAAACATGAAATTTTACGCACATGTAACCTTATGTTTTTAACATTTGACGCAGCTGTATTCTTCTAGTCATTTTTCATGATTATATGATCATTTAGATTGGGTAAACATTTTAAAGATTTACTTCAAACTGATTTTGAGTTTTCATGAGCTAATGCGTAAATAGCTTCATTTTGAGAAAAAGTCATTTAATGTTGGGAAATTTAAGTTAGAAATGAAAAAAAAAAAAAAAAAAAAAAAAAAAGGTATTTGCACTTTTACTGATACTTTAGTAAGTTATCTAACATAGAGTTAAAAATTTGATATAAATTATTGAGAATAAAATCATCTCTTCAAATATGTGAAAATCTTAAATTCGATTCTCTGACGTGTATTGTTCCCTTAAACACTAGTAAAATAATTAATTTGTTAATATATATGTTATATATATATATTAACAAGTTACATATATTTTATTGCGTTAAAAACCGAATATTCATAAGGGGACTTGACAAATTTGCGGGCACCATTGAAGTAGGTTTCATATAAAAGCTTATATTTCCATTTAATATTTATAAATTGAACTATATTATATTTGTTCAGTAAAATATATATTCAGGCAACAATTCTTATAGTTTCCAATACATATTTTTTTTTTTAATTTGAAATCTTTAAACTGCGTTTACTCAGTTTTCATTTTTTCATGAATTCGTGATCTTCAAAATGCTAAAACCTCTACAGATATTTATGAAAAGACTTAGTATATTGTCTTGGGGTATTTAATATAACCTACCTAAAAGAATTAGGAATGGGTTTTTACCATATCTTTAAAATAGGTTTATTAAAAAAAAAAAAAAAATCACTAAAATCATGTTTTTTTCCAAAATTTTATGTAGACATACACTTTTTAATTTTTTCTCAAAAATTAATTAAATAATTTTTTAAGTAGGTTTAATCAAACTTCCAAAAAAATATTAAGTCTTTTCTTGATCTGTAAAAATTTTAGCATTTTGAAGAACATGAATTCATGAAACATTTCAAACTGAGTAAATGCAAATTAAAGGTTTCAAATCGGGTAAAAATATATCAAAAAACCATACATTCCCCCCCCCCCCCCCCCCCCTGAATGTATATTTTATTGAACAAACCCAACACAATTCAATTTTTAAATATTAAATGGAAATATAGCATTTATATGAAACCTGCTTTAGTGGTGCTGTAAAAAAATCCCCCTAAAGTAACGAGTATATTAAATGCAATCTATCTTCCAATATATAGTAAAATTATTATGATTAACTGTTATAACTTAAATGGACAAAGCGAGTTAAAATTTCTCTTTGATACCTTGAGGGATAAACGTTAATCAGAGAATCATCAAATTATCAACGTGTACATTTTATTCTTCGCGCAAATCAATAAACGATCTATATGCATTAAAAATATCCAAGCTGAGAAATAAATAATTAATGGTTCTCAAGCTTTACAAATAAGGATAATATACGCGTGAGACGATGGTAGATTTATAATCAGTGGTCACTGATAATAATTAAAAAAATTCTATAACTTATAGGATAGGTTATAAAATATATATATATATGTTATACATAGAAATAACACTGTTCTTGTTCCTGGGATGCAAATTTATTTATTCGCACTTATACAAATATTATAATCACTGAAATAATTATCGAAGAAGTAGTAAGTTACGGTAAGTTTGTTGTGACTTTAAATTATTTAAATTATTAAATTTATTAGAGCTTGTAGTATTAATTATTTTCATTTTTGAAGTAAAGTCATTACAAGTTAATTTAATTTGGTTAATTCTTAATGGTCTAAGTGTTATTCGGTGACATTAAATCTTCTGTTACTCTGGTTTTTGCTAGGTTTTAAACACCGATTTGATACATACATATTATCTTCCTCTCTCTCTCTCTCTCCCTCTCCCTCTCTCTCTATATATATATATAGAAAAGAAAAGAAAAGAAAAGAAAAAAAAAATAATAATAAAAGAAAAAAAAAGAGAGAAAGATAGCATACGATATTCAACACTCCATCAGAGTCATTAATACTCATTACACACACGCACACACATATATAAATATCATAATAAAAATAATTTTATCATATATTTATATAAGACGATTTTATCCATTTACAATGTAAAACAGGGATACAATTGAGAATTCTTGCAGAATTAATAACGTTATACCAATATAAATACATTATATATAATAAAATAAAAATAAAGACAAGAAAAGATAAAGAGAAATATACACAATTAGCCTTACAGAAAACAAAAGTTTTAGGGAAGATATCTCCAATCACCAGTATCTCATAAGTACTATTTAGTATATTCAGAGCACTCACAGGGTGTGGACACTTTTTGACAGGAGGATCTACATCATTTATGTAACATGAGACAATATAAAGACGAAGGGGTAATGAATTAAAGCAATATTGAAACCAATGTCATGATGAAATCACAGCGTATTAAAATACTGGTTACATCTAACAGCTTTTATATTTCTCTAAATGAATTTTAAAACACTCATCATTTCAACTTTATTACAACCATTTTATTAATAGATATAATCTAAACCTAAACATTCTATTTTCAGCAAATATTAAACTAGTGCATGGAATCATTTATATATTTACAAATGTTGTCAACCAAAATTACTTTTTGGGATAATCAAGCTTAGAAAGCTTGCTGAATTTTTACGTGTACCTTGTACTTCTTTTTTTTTTTTTTTTTTTTTTTTTTTTGTAACATTTTTCCCTAATCAGCAAATATTGCTTTTCTCGTCTGTTAAAGAATTGCTTTTAATACCACACATTTTTACAACTTAATGCAAAAGAAAAAAGATTATTTTAATAGCATGAACGTTTTTCACTCGTAAGTTACGCGAAAGAACAAAAGTGAAAAAATATATAAATACCTATATTTTTCAGTTTTACCTCGTATAAAACATACAAATATATTTTATAACATTTTATACAAAATATAAGTTATGCTCTTTTAAAAAATATGAAAAATACAATTGTTAATCACTCCGAATAAAGATTAGTTGACTGGCAGCAGAATTCAATGAATGCACACCTACGCATGATAAGCAAGAATTTTGAGAAGAAGATTTCTTTCTTCTACTAACATAATAATAAAGTATCGATTTAAGAAAACGTGTACATATTCTGTAATATATTTTATTAAAAAATAATAAGGACGCATTTTTTGTCTAAAGAACCAGAGAATCGATATAAAAAACAATATTCGTTTCTAAAGATTATGTCACGAAAGCCTTTATAACTAGCGTGAAAGCAACTGTGATATTTTCTTGGGGGTTGGTTGAGATATTTCAGCGGCATTGAGCGGACGTCGCCTAAACATTCGACCGGAAATCAATGAAAATACGACGTCTTTAAAAAATTATGAGAAGTAGAAATTCGAATTTAGAGATTATGAGAAGTACGGAATAAATAAACATACATTTTTTAAGTAAGGGTCAAGTGGGAGTAATTTAATTATGACCGTGGGGTAATTGTGACATTGCGTCATTTTCAAGAAAACTGTATTTTTTTTTTTTTTAACTACATACGTGAAGCTCATAACGTATTTTCCACGATAGATATAGTTCATCATTAATCTGAAGCACATTAAAGCGGTTGCAAGTGTCAATTTAACAGACTTCCAAAATTTTTGAAAAACAAACTTAGCAACTGAATATTCAAAGTTATTTAGTAAAAAAAAAAAAAAAAAAAAAAAAGGTCAGAAAAATCATATTTAAAGGCATGCTAGTAGTATATGTGTATTTTTGCATCTCTGACATATTTTTAATCTTTCTAACATAGTTGAATGTTTTAAAGTGTATGGTTATAATTTCCCCTACAGTTTTTCAAATGTGGTGTAATTAAGACCACACTATAATAACATAATAACAGAAGAAATATTATCGATTGTTTTAAGTATTCTGTCATTAATGAAAGTACATGAAACTTTCAAGCCATTATAGAAAATAAATATTAGCCCCTTAAATTATTTATGATTTGTACCAAAATCTACAATCTGTATATCAGAAAAAAAAAAAAAAAAAAAAAAAACCCTATGAAAAGAGACTATTTTCAACACAGATTAATCTGGATTTAAAAGTAATAAACCATCTATTTTGTCTCTGAATTTTTCCAAAAGCAATTCACTGTCGTTTAGGTTTTGTAGAACATATAGAAACGAACCACAAATTATTTAAAAAAATAAAATAAAATAATTAAAATAAAATAAAGAAACAGAGCATTTATGCATGTTTTTTCGAGAATAATTGCTATTTCTCAACATATCTAGACATTTATTTTTGACATGTTAAAATAATTTGTAGCACTTCTAGTGCAAGATGACTTTTTATTTTAATTTGATTTAATAAATATAAATTGTCCATTTTGTATTATTTATTTAACTTGTAAAGTAATTTTTTAAACAACACGTATTAGAATCATATGTAATTGTGATATATTTTAAAGCCAAAAAAAAAAAAAATAAAATAATAAAAAAAAAAAAAAATAATAATGGTTTCAATACCCAGGACAAAATTTATATTAATCCACATAAAGAGAAAATAAAGGATTTATAATTTCCTTACTTCTGTTCCTAATTACCCCAACTTTTTATAACTCTGTGTTTTTGGTGGGACAATACCCCCTCCCCCCAATCCCAATTAGTTTCAAATAAAGAAGCCCAGGGAAAGTAAAAATTTAATGGGATGTGCATTTGAAATGTTAAAGTTTCCTCTTAATTATTTTAAACAACACTGTTTTTATCAGAAAAATAATAAGAAATTTATAAAGTTGAAAACAAAAAGTAATATGTAGTTACCTCACCTGACCCTATAATATTATTATCAAAGTACAACTTTTAAATTTAACTCTTTGAAAAGTTGTACTTTGATAATTTGCACTCCGATAAAATCCACTGCGCGTACTTAAAAAAGTAATGTGCAGTGGATTTCAAAATGCTCACATAATTAATTAATCTATAAACGAACAAGACCTAAGTATTACATTTTTGTCAAATATTAACGGAATATATAGTATCATTTCTACATTAACAAATGTTGTCAATAAAACTAACAAAAACATTTCCTGAATAATTAAGCCTTATAAAGTTTGCAGAAAAATAAGCTTTCTTTGTATTCTTTTTAGTAACAGTTTTTCCTAATCAGCAGATATTGCATTTCTCGTCTTTACACACAATGCTTTTCATATATCTTCAATTTTTTAGATTGAATATCCTATAGAAAAAGTTTCTTTTAATGTCACGAACGTATTAAAGTTGTCAGTTACTCACAATAATGAAAACTAAGTTGAAGTAAAAAGCAAAAATAGGAAAATATACAAAAGTATTGCACTTGTCAATTGTGCAGAATAATAATTAAGTTGAGAGCGAGCTGAATGAGATGAACATGAATTTACAATTGAGAAGCAAGAATCTTTGAAAAGCAGGATATATATGCATATTTTACGAACAATAGTTATCGATTTAAGAAAACATGGATATGTGAATGTGATATATTCAAATAAAAATAATATATATATATATATATATTTTTTTTTTTTTTCTTTGTCGTAAATGTTTAGGGACTCAAAACGACATTGAATATGCATGAAATATTATGACATGAAAACCTAATATAACTAAGACTGTTTTTCTTGGGGATTGGTTGAAATATTTTAGAAGCTCAAAGATGGAAAAAAAAATCTTTGACAGAAATTCAATAAATATGTATTGCATTAAGAAATTATGAGAAATACAAATCTGAGGGTATGTTAGAATAAGTAGATAACAGTAAGCAAACATTAAGGCATAATTTGTAAGCATTATAGCAGTATATTCGGATAAGTAAATGTACGTACACAAATATATAAATAAATAAAAAGATGAAAGTACGTTAAAAAAAAAGCCGTAAATAAATTTTTATTCCTCAACCACCAAAACATATTTTGTTCATTCGGTGTAATTTGGGCGTCATCTTTTGACTATTGGATATCATAAATTATGGTTTATACCTTAATATTTATAGTTGAGTTTATGCTTTAAAATTTTAGTGGAGGTTTTTAACAAAAGAAAAATAAAATGTCAAAGTTAAAAGTTAGTTTGTAAATTTAGTACCACCAATATTTCTTGTACCACTAATATGAAACTTTAGAAGCTTCAGTATTTTTAATTAGTATTTAAAACAAGGTAATATATAAACATAAAAATATAAACAAGGTAAATATATAAACAAGGTAATAGAAAACCTTCTTTTAAGAATCAAATAAGATATAAAAATAAAGAATAATGAAGATATTTAGTGCGTAAATTCATTAAAACTTGCAACAATGTTTTATTTTCGTTATAATTGTTAAAACCCAATATACACACACACACACACACACACACACACACACACACACACACATATATATATATATATATATACAAGCTGTTATATTTTATTAATAAAACATTAACTTATGTCTAGGATTCAACTCAAAATGCTTTCAAATTTCTGCTTGTCTCAGAAAATGTTTCGCTTGCATGTATCATCCGCTTACATGATTTTAAACAATTGTAATATACTTTAATAAGGTCTGTTAGAATTCTATAACACTATTTTTCAGCTAAATAAAGCAAAAACTGGTGAATAATAAGATTAATCTAATTTGAAAATGGTCAAACACATGTAATTATCAGCTTATGCTTATTTAAGTAGGGCTTCGGCTTGAAGTCACAGCGCGATTGGCAGCGCATGTTGCTCTCTTATGAGTTCGATTATTGTTGCGGGCAAACGATACTTTTGACTTTTTGAGTCGAAGAAAATTTACAGCAGTAACATACAATTGCAGCCCAAACATAGAAAAATGCTGTAAATTTCAGCGACAAGCACTGGTATCCAAATTGCTGTTGTTTTTTGTTGTAAACTTACATTAAAAAACTAGAATGTGGCCACCGCATCACTTTCTTCTATATTTTCCTATAAAAATTCACTCAGTAAAAATAATTTATTAAAATTATTATTTAAAAAAAATTATCTCCCATGAAAATGCAGACGATTTTCATATTAGAGAAGTAGTATAACACTAAATACAATATATATATATAAAAAGGTCGATTTTATTCTCAAAATTACATTTTTTTTTTCTTTTGTTAAAAATGAAAAAAATGATAACTTTATTTTAAATTATCGCAGATCGATGGTTCAACCTTTCATTTTAAAGGTATTGACGAGATCTTTTGAAAGTTACCCATCATGAAAATTTATTCCCTTTGAGGGGGGACTTCCCCCCTCCCCGGGGGGGGGGGGCGGAGGCGAGGCTCCTACATAAACGATTTTTTTCCCAGTTGACTATCTCTATTACAAATAATTCTTTTAAATTTCATAATAATTATTAAAAAATAATTCTCTTTATGCACATTTATACAAAATTTTGCCCTATACCACCATGTTAAAAATTTAGAAAAAGCGGGATGGCAACGCAAGCTGTTGGACAATTTTTACCAAAAGTTCATAGGCACTAATTTATGTCAATGTGTATCTACATACGAATTTGTATGAAATTCTGTACAGTAGTAACTGAGATACAGTCGGCACAAATTTTGTCACACACGCATACAGACAGACAGACATTTTCTAAAAATGGGCAAATCGTGTTCTACAGCTTTCAAAACGTGTAAATCCATCAAAAACCCGAGGTTGGAAATTTTTACGAATCCAATACCTTCTATTGAATGTAGAAGAAAGTAAAAAAAAAAAAAAAAAAAAAAAAAAGTATGTATGCTACACAGAATTTTAAATTTTAACAAGTCTTTAGAATACTAAGGCGTAAGTAGATAACTTATGTCGTAAAGTATTAAAGAAATATATATGGCGTAAAAATAGTACTTAATAACAGCCAATGTCATGCTTGTATGATCAAACTAAGACATTTTTGTGCTTAAAAATTGAAACAGGTTAAATAAAACGTTGCTTCGTGTCCCTAACATTCTGACAGAAGAATCGAATTTGGTCAACAGTACTATGTTCTTTTCTGAAACCACATTGCTCTTTAGGGAGCAAATCATCAGTAGATAGGCGAAAATTTAATTTGACAAGTATATTTAGTCTTTCCATGAGCTTACAAACAACAGGAAGTTATCTTTGTTTTCATCTTTAAAAAACAAACAATTAAATATATATATATAACTATGAATTTAAATTATGATAAGTGAAGATATGAAAGTGGAATGTAAAAACAACAAGAATAACTTTAACAATGTTAATAAACAAGAAAATAAGTGAAATTTAACACTATTCAAGCTAAAAATTTCAATTTATGCTGTGTTGGTGGTCAATTTATGCTGTGTTGTGTACAGGTGTGCACATGTTCTTGCTAGCATTTTCATTTCAAAAATTCATATAATAAAACAATTTTTAAATTCTGACATAAAATTTCATTATAGTTTCACTCATAAGTAATAGTATTTGATTTTAAATGAAATGCTTTTCAAATAAATCATATTTCTGTCTTTGTAACTTCAAATTTTTTCTTTACTATTCTGTTTGAAATATATTTTGGAGTATGCTAGCTTGACATATCTTCAGAAACCTGCTAGTACTACATAGTTCTTTTAATAGCTGTGTTCCCACCTGCTGACGAAGAAAACACAGCATAAATTGAAATTTTTAGCTTGAATAGTGTTAAATTTAACTTATTTTCTTGTTTATTAACATTGTTAAAGTTATTCTTGTTGTTTTTACATTCCACTTTTATATCTTCACTTATCATAATTTAAATTCATAGTTATTATTTTATATTAATTTAGTTCTGCTTTAGCGCCTATTTTATGCAAATTAATAATTTTTATCGTTTATTTTGAAGTTAATGTATATATATAAACCTTTAAAAGCGCATTATTATTAGACGACGTCTGTAAGACCAAAACTGAATTTCTTTCGACATTTAGTGTTCCACGTTTCTGGGATGAAAATCATTCTGCACTTTTTATAGAAAATAATTTTAATAAATGTTAATTTGATTACAAGAATGCATAAATTCTTAATAATAATAAGTAAAAGGTTTACAATATAATTATTTTAAAAATATATAGAGAGCAAAAATTTTTGAAAAGTGAAATATTTTTCAATGAATAAAATTCATTATTAATTCTTTATTAGAATGTGCATGTAAAATATGATACACGGAATTTTAAACATAAATTCTTTTTCTATTGTAGCGACTATTACAGGGGTCATAACGTTCCTATATTTTGACGACGTTTTATTCTTTTGTCATCACTATTTGAGAGAAGTAATTTTTTAAATATTATATTAAAGCATTAAAATTGCCAAGATAATTTTCTTTTTGGAAATAGATGTAATAATATAATAAAACGAACGTAAAAATATAGGAGTGCTGCGATCCTTGTACTAAATCAATACAGAAAACCTCGATGTCAGAAAAAGGATATAACACGAATAATATATATATATATATATATATGTGCATCAGATCTATATTCAATACCAAATATTTATTGAGACATTCTTTGCATAGTCAGATGTAATCAATTTTCAACCATCTTCTTATATGTCTTAAAGAAGTTTCATAAATTTAGTAGATACTTTACATATTTTTTTGTAATTGCTTACATTTAAAAGTATTTTTTTCCATATCGATAAAGTATGTCCTTTGTTTATTAGTCTAACAAATATATTTGTCTTTTTGTTTCTGATTGTGAATATATAATTTGAATACTGTGTACAGTTTACTATATATGTTTTTATATGTATATGCCAATTTAAAATATTTTGTATTTTTTTTTCTACGATTTTCGACATTTCCCCCTTTTTAGAAGTTAATTTGGTTTTTAGAACATCTTATAAAAGGTTAAAAAAAAAAAAAAATCTGGAGTGACTCCACTCGACTTTCCGAACATTGAGTAATTAACAGTTTTGTAGATAAAGTAAAGAAAGAGTAGTTGTTAAACAAACAAAAGAGAGAAAACCATAATAGAGTGTTTGAGTATTTTTCTCCATCTATTACACGTTGTTTTATTTAACGCTACTGAACTTTGAGCCCATAGATCATAATGACAAAGAAATTTTCGTTGTGTCCCTGTAAAAACTTATAAATGCTACATTCACCAAAATGCTTATAGTTAGTGCAACAGTGATTTATAATACTCATATAAATTTTCAGCTCAATTCAATAAGGCGTTTAGATGCTATCGTAATTTTAAAAATTTAGTCCCATAGGCCATAATGATAAAGAATTTTTCTTTGTGTCCCTGTAAAAAAACTGTAAGTGCTAGATTCACCAAAATCTATACAGTTAGTTCAACTGTGATCTATAACATGTGTACAATTTTTTTGCTCGGATTAATAAGGCGTTTAGACACTATCACATTTTTAAAAATTTGGCCCCATAGGCATAATGATAAAGAATTTTTCTTTGTGTCCCTGTAAAAAAATATAAGTGCTAGATTCTCCAAAATCTATACAGATTGAGTATTTGTGATCTATAATATGTGTATAAAATTTTTGCTCAATTGAATAAGGCGTTTAGATGCTATCGCACTTTTAAGATTTTGCTCCCATAGGCCATAATGATAAAGAATTTTTCTTTGTGTCCCTGTAAAAAAACTATAAGTGCTAGATTCACCAAAATCTATAGGGTTCGTACTATGGTGACTTACAATATGCGTACCAACTTTCAGGTTAATCGAACGAAGCGTTTAGACGCTAGCGTGTTCACCCACAGACATACACACATACACACATACATACACACATACACACACACATACATACATCATCGTAAAAATAGTGAAAACGGACTCAGGGGACCTCAAAACGTATAGAAACATCAAAATCTCGAATTCGGATTTTTGACATGATTACAATACTTTCCTCACTATAGTGTTCGGAAAGTAAAAAGAGATGCCATAAAATCTAAGATTCAAAGTTGCCACACACACATACAATAAATAAATAAATAAAGTGCGGGAATTGTACGAAGAAAGTTATAGGGCGAAAATATAATAATAAACTAAAAAAAAAAGTCCCTCAATTAAGGATCTTGATTACAGCGAAGGAAAGTGAAGGGGATGTAACGTGACCTATTATTTTGACACGTCAGAGCGCTTCGGGTGACTTTTTATGTCCATTAAGTTTGAAGCATAAGAACTTATACCTCTAATTACTGAGAACAGAGGGAAATCTCTGATTGTGAGAGCAGGGAAATGCGTTGTGTTGCTTAATATGGAATAACTGAAGAGGCTTGTCCTCGGTTATTACAAATTGCACCTGGCAGATTGTTGGCAACACACATTTAGCCTGTAAATGAACAGGATGGGTGACAAATAACCGTTTAGATGCGCTTACTCGCGGCTACTTCAAAGGAAGGCCCATCAGAAAAGCAAACGAGTTATATATTTAAGCTCGTCTTATTCTAAACGATTATTAGTTATTTATGTTGCGTGTTGCCATTGAAGAAGATTCGTGATCATAGCTTGTCTTCAAAGAAATATTTTGTCTTTTTAATCTTTATTTTGAATGCACTTCTATTTTGTATCAGCGTATTACATTTTTTTTTTTTTTTTTTGTTTTTGACATCTTTGGATTTATATGAGAGTCAGTTATTTATATAATGTAATGTACTATATTATGAGAAATATTTAATTTTTTATGAAAAACAAGAAAACAACCTTATACAAAATAAGGAATATATAATGAACATTTTTTGACAAATGATGAATATAAATGTACACATAATTTACATAGTTTGACAGAAGTTATGTCGCATTGCACAGAAAAAAAAAAAAAAAAAAAAAAAAAAATGTTTTGTCTAGTCTTTTTTAAACAACAAAATTTTGTCAAATAAACCAAATTTTCTTGTTCATATTGCTTCAAGCAAAATTATATATAAATAACAAACAATAACAAATTATTTATATTAGTAAATATATTTGCATTAAGTATATAAATAGTTTAGGATAGTTTATTATTTTTGAACTGTTACATTTCGAACAACTACATTTAACATTTTATGGGAAATCATGAATTTTTATCAATGAATTGAGATATATCACTTTCAAAGTTTGATTGCTTCTACTGCTTCCAAATTAGACCTTTGAAACAAAGTCATGAAGTGATATTTATAGAAGACGTTTCCCAACTTTGAGATTATCATCGAACAAAATAGACTTGTATCATAGAACTGAAAACTTTTGTTTTAACCAGTGCCTTACTTTCTCATTAGATAAACAGTCTGATGAGGGTTTGATAGCGAATAAAAAATAAAATAAAATCAACTAAAAGAAATCTCAGAAAATAAAAATAAAAATTATCAGCTTTGTCAAGAGCATCATTGAAAAAGTTTCGTTTTTTATACCATGTTGTCAGTTGCTGAACAGAAGTCTTTTATCCAGTTCATCAAAACCTGTTTATCTTTATCTCACGGAAGCTTCGTTTTGCTTAGACTAGTGAAATTTTTCAGTTAATCGCAGCTGTCGATCTAAACGACATTTCTTGAATGTCGCTTTAACGTGATGTATACTTACGAATTGTTAGTACTACTTCTATTTTCATTGGAATAAAGCAGAATGAACTATTTTCGTACAATATTTATCTTACTTAGTAAATATATTTAAGTTTTCGCCCTTATGTTTCCTTGGACAACTACTAGTGATTCAATGTTTAAACTAACAAACAGTTTTTGTCTTGGAGATCTAATTAAAATTCAGCCAATGAATCATCAAATTGCGAAATCGAAATTTACAGGTGCAAAATAATTTAAATTCGCAGCTGTCAATCTAAACGATTTTTTTTTAATGTTACTTTGGCATGATTTATACTTACAAATTGTTCGTACTACTTCTATTTTCCTTGAAATAGAACAGGAAGAACTATTTTCGTACAAAGTTTATCGTACTTAGTGAATATATTAATTTTAAGCCTTTATGTTTCTTTTTGGCAACTAGATAAAAAGATTAAATTAACAAGTAATTTTTCCCCTGTAGATTTGATTAAAAATTCTTAAAATGAATCATCCAATTGTAAAATCGAATTTTAAAGATAGATTATTAGCTATAAAGTAATTTAAGCTGTCGATCTAAACAACATTTCTTGAAAGTTGCTGACCATGATGTGTACTTGCGAATTGTTAGTACTATCCCCTCCCCCCTTTTTTTAATTGGTCGAAAGAGAAATTAACTATTTTCTTACAACGTTTTTCTCTTTAGTTAAATACTTTTAATACTAATTCTATATCCTTGTGTTTCTTTTAAATAACTGGATATATTATTTAAATTAATAAGCAATTTCATTTTTCCAGAAATTATAATTAAAATTTAGAAAATGAATTACCTAAAATAAAAAAAAAAAAAAAAAAAAAAATGACTAAGTAGCTGCATAATAAATAATAAAATTATCTCAAATTCACATTTGTCGAATGTTGTCTTATCATGATGCATATTTACGAATTTTAAATTGTTTTGTTTAATTTTTTTTTTGGGATAAAGTGAAATGAACTATTTTTGATCAAGGTTGTCTCTTTTAACAAATGTTTTTAATTCTGTAGAATCTAGCTTAGAGTTATGTTTCTTTTTCATAACAGAAACTAAAATTTAAACCAACAAGAGCACTCTTTCTTTTCCTGAAAATATAATTTATAATCATCTCTTTGGCACTTGAATGAGCATATTGGAAATTTCCCTGTGTATATAAATGACAATGTATAAATTTGCAATAAAAATTCTTTGGTATACGTGCTTTCGTAAAATATTGACATTGCCTTTTGAATTGTACGTTTTTTTCAGTAAGTAAAATACAAATACAATACTGAAATATGTTATTTGTACACTTAAAAAAAAAGATTAAATACAAACATTCAATATTAGATTTTCTCCTTAAAATTTTCAAAAACCTAATATTTCTCAGTTTTTTTATATCCTGATTGTATATAACTAAATTTTTTAATTGTCATTGCATTTGTTTTAATACAATCATTTTTTAAATGATTCCTTGATATCTAAGAACAATTTGTTTTTCTCTTTTGCAGATTCCTCTCGAGACCATTTGAGCATGTTCAATAACAGACAGCAACCAAAGAAAAAGCGAAAATCTCGCACAGCTTTTACAAATCATCAAATCTTTGAATTAGAGAAAAGGTTCCTTTATCAAAAATATTTGTCGCCTGCTGATCGGGACGAAATAGCCCAATCACTAGGACTAACAAATGCGCAGGTTATCACGTGGTTCCAGAACAGACGAGCGAAGCTCAAGAGAGACATGGAAGAACTGAAAAAAGATGTAGAACATGCGAAGGCGACCAATACTTCAAAGCACATAATTGAAAATATTCATGATTTAAGACTACTTAAGAAAACGAAAGAAGGAAAAATAATTTGTTCCATGATGCAGTAGCGGTGAATATCTGTGAAAATTGACTCTTAAGAAACAAATGGTTAACTAAAGACTATTGGGGTGGTTTACAGGTTGGGATTCATGGTCGTCATCCTTTCATAAATACAGTTGAATTGAATCAACAAAGAAGGCTTTCTCTGTTATATTTCTTTCTAGTCGTTAAAAACCCATTTTGTTTAGTAGCAATTTTAATCTGGATTATGCTTTTCTTTTATAAAAGAATATTATTAAAAAATATTTTTTTCTTTATCCCGTTTTATAATTAAGAAATATCGAAAATAAATAAATACATAAAATGGAACTATGAAAATTAGTGATTTATATTGGACTAAAAACCATATCATAAGATTGTAATTAGAATAACCTACAGCTAGCAATAAAATTAGCTACTAAATAGAAAATTTAAATTAATCCAAAAATTAACGATAGTAAAATTATAAATGTATAATTTATATAAAGTAGGGCTGTGCCGATTAATCGATTAATCGGTTCGGTTAATCGATCAATGCTTGGTCCCGATCAATTTTTTTAATCGAGTTAATCGGATCGATTAATTCGATTAAAAATTTTCAAAATCCGATTAAAATTTTCAAACTACGAATTAAAGTAAAAATATTTTTCTGCCTACAAAATATTTTTTCACATATTTTACTAACAAACATTCTAAGAAACATCCATCAAATAATGAAAAAAGCAAAAAAATAAAAAATAAAAAATAAAATAAATAAATAAATAAAAATAAAACCTTTCAAAAGAAGTTGTTGCACTTTTGTTGATAGAGAAAAGGGGGAGGACAGTTATTAAACAAAATTCCGCTTCATGTGCATGCTGGAACAACAACACCATACTTGCCAACCAATTTCAATAAAAAAAGGGAAGATTTTTGTTGAAAAACCAGAAAATTTCATAAAAAAAGGGAAGATTTTTTTTTTTTTTTTTAATTTCTCTTTGACGTAATAAACAATACAATTTTACAATTTTAATATTTAGAAGCAATCTATAAAAACATTTTACTACAGATTGATTATACTAAATACATAAAAGTTTTAAATGAAGTTATTCCTCTTCAACATATAAATATCTACAAAACAAAATCTGTAAGAAATTTACTTAACAATAGACAAACTTAGTTAAGTTAAAGTATAACTAATTTTTTAAATAAATAGAATATGATTTTTGTGTATGTACAATAATCATACATATAAAAGAAAGCAGCAATAGCTAATTATCAGTTTCAAACGTGCATAAAACCAACTGAGTATTAATTTTCTTAAATTGATTTGGAAAAAATTTTCCTGCCTGAAAAAATTACTCTTCATTTTTTTCCCATGTTTGCACATTTGGTGTAAATATGACATACAAATATTTAATTTAATTGAGGAAAAATAAACAGATTCATTAAATTCAGCAATAAAGATCTAAAAATAATTACATACGTGAGAAATATTGAGCATTTCCATTGCTTTATTGTTTCTAGAATTGATCATTGATCATTGATCACAATCCGGGGAAGGGGGGGGGGGATACAAAAATAATTACAGAGTAAGAAATATTAAACACTTTCAACTCTACTTCTAGAATCTAATGAAAGAAGTTTGAAATTAATATTATCATTTATGTTGCAGATGGATAAAGATTAGGAAACAAAAGACTTCTGCAGAACATTTGACTGCTGATCACTAGTTGGAGATAAATGAAAGGGGGGGGGGCAAAAAATAATTACATCAGCAAGAAATATTTAACAATTCTATTTCTTTACATGTTCTAGAATCTCATAAAGCAAGTTTGAAATGAATATTGACATTTATGTTATGGATGGAGAAAGATTGAGAATCAGGAGTTTTCGTAGAACGTTTGGGTTTTCTTTTTAAAACGAACGATATCCGCGATTTTTTTAAAAACGGAAGATTTCATCATCTGTCCGGAAGACCGGAAGATACGTTAAAAAACCGGAAGTCTTCCGGGAAAACCGGAAAAGTTGGCAAGTATGCAACACCTATCTGTAGCCTTCTACAGAAAGTATTGGCTAGGGTAATAGTATTCTCAGAAACAAGAAACTTTCAAAAAATAGAAATGCTAAAGATAAAAAAAAAAAAAAAAAAAAAAAAGAAGGAGGGATTGAGATTTCCACTACCCCTCTGATGGGGGAAATGTCAACTGAGTTTCACAGTATCTTCAAGCGTTTATTTTCTGTTCAGAATTGCTGATAGTAACAATTGAAGTAGAAACAGAAAATAACATTCTCTGTTCTAGTCGGAAGTGACAAAGAAGAACTAAGATATAAGAATGTGAGATTTATATGATAATGATCTGGAAATTTTGAGAATTCATTTAAAAATAGTGACAATCGAGATGGACAAAATATAAAACTAAAATATGTGTATATTCATTTAATGTTTCTTTCAAAATGAATCGAAAAATAATTTATTTTAAAAAAATAATAATAATAAATAAAATTGAATAAGTGAAAATATTTATATAAAATTAACACTTAAAGTCACCAATTATAACTCTGAAAATTGATTTAAATTTCAGTTGTGAAACAGATGTAATTGATTAGACAAAAAAAAAAAAAAAAAAAAAAAAAAAAAACAGTGAAACTTATGAATAATACATATGAGAGTTTTATTCATCATCGAATTAAAATTATATGAAGAAAAATGAAAACCGATTAAAAATCCGATTAATCGACCGATTAATCGATTAATGAACTACGATTAACCCAGTTAAAACTCTTAATCGATTCCCACCCCTAATATAAAGTAATATTTTATCTATTTATTTTAAATAAACTATATCAAAGCGTTTTTAAAACAGAATGTATGTATAAAAGAAACTTTTTTAAAGAAAAAATTTGCATGATCATGACAAAAAATACGCTTAAATAATAGTGTTTTTAGGCAAAAAATTTAAAAAATAATTTTTTTTTTTCGGTGATTCCATTTAAAGATTTTATTATATAAGTGCTTTAAATAGTTTTTGGAAATATTGTTATTTTTAACTTTAGAAAAAATAATTTACCATTTATCGCTTTTTACATTACTAATTTCAAATAACATATTTTTGTAACAATTTTCTGATATTAAATAATGAAAAAATACTTCTTCGGAAGTAGTAATACTTAAACAATTTACTTAATGGCCTTCATATAAATTTATTGCAATTGGGTTATCATGTTAATCAATAAAGTTGGATATGGGCACAATATTTTTTTTTTATTTTTTGTTTAATTATGATTAATAATAGTAAATATGATACGTGCATTATTTTTATTTTTGAAACATGACACAATTACGAATGTTGAAATCCAAATAAAAATAAATGTCAACCAAGAACTCATACTTTTTTATGGATCTGATTTTAATCAATGTGAGCACAATTCTTCTTAGACTTTCTACATACTTGTAAAAAAATTTTTACAAAAATATATCTATTTCATTTTAGCTGCTATACTTTTGCAGTTAAATGGCATTTAATTAGAAGTACCGTTTAATTTTGTTAAAATAAGAGTATCACAACATTGTTATTTTGTTTTAACTATAGTGATATAATTATTTCTATTAAAACTGTTAAATATTTGAATGTAGAATAACAAATTACGTAAAACTACTTAATTCCCCCCCCCCCCCCCCCCATTTTACAATATAGAGAGGAACACACATGTCTCTATTATTATTTTTTTTAAATTCACATAAATAAACAAGAGATAGAAAAAAAGAAATATGATATACTTTGTTATTTATAAACATATTAAAAAACAAGACATTTTTATAGCCTTATATGTCAACAATTCAATTTTAATCATGAATTTGTCGTTCTTTAGTTTGAATTTCCAGCTCAAAACATATTTACGCAACATTATTGGTGTCGGCCTCTGGTGGCCACCAGATGATTTAACTTTTTTATGGAGTAGCTTCAGTAATTTCCAGCGTGCACGAACTTCTCATACAATTTTAATATTTTCTTTGATAAAATTATGTTTGCTAAACATTAAAATCCTACAATCTATGTTTTTTAAAAGACTGAAATCCTTTTGCCGTGTAAACGTAACAACTTCCAGAAATGACATTCGTGATATTAAAAAAATATTGTGTATTTAGTGTAAAAAGGATTTAGACATTTCTCTGTGAGAAATTTCATGACATATTATTTATTTAGCGTACTTGACATGCCTACTTTACTGAAAAGTATTTCAGTTTTCACGGGTAGCATTGTCCATGTGTATGATAGAAAGAAAGACAGCAACGGTTTATTTATTTATTTCACCATACAATATGAATTCTTGGACAGACAGAGACTGTATATTGCCACAGTAATTTAGATGAAATAAAAAACTATTTTTATATGCAAATGTTTATGCTGACAGTAGCACTGGACGAAAATTAAAAAAATTATTATAAAACTTCCATCTAATATATTAATTGCATTTAAATATTTTGGTAAAATTGAATAAAGAAATGCCAGAAAATGTTTAGAACATGAATTTTTCTATTTAATTTGCTATTTCTCCAAAGATAATGATGCTGGAGAAAACAGCTATGTGCTCAGTGGAATATTACATATATTCGCTTATCTATTGTCAGTATTATTTAGTTAATATATTTGTTAAAAGTAGATAAATTAAATGTATATATTGTACATAAATGTATATTATTAACACAGTGAGAAATATTAAATATTTATTTTGAAAAAGGTATAATTCTTTTATAGAGTTGAAAATAATGTTGCTTTTCAACGACTGAGACAAATGTTTACGAATTAATAAAATTTAAAAAAATTTATGTTTGGGTAAACTTAAATAAAAAAAAAAAAAAAAAAAAAAAAAAAAAATGTTTTAGAATTTACGCTCTGTAGATTTTGATGTAAGTGGTTTGGTTATTTTATCCTTTTTCTATATTTTTAATAGTGCATTTTGTTAAAAACAGAAGCTCACGTTTCACAATTAAAACGGTTTTAACTTATGATGAAACCAATAATTTAGAAAATTGGTGCACTATGTTTATCATTTTAATAAGAAGCCCCCCCCCCCCCCCCTAAAATGGTAAAACTTAGCACCAAAATATTGAATTCAGTTAAATTCATCTAACTGTTAATTTAAAAAAAATAAAAAAACAAACAAAGTATAAAGGGTATACTGATGAAAATTTCAGCAGAAAACTACTGGTAATGATTTATCTTAAGTCTTATTCTAAATTTATAGAGAAAAGTAAATAAAGATGTTAAAAAATCTATTTCATATATGCATTTAATGATTAATATTAATATTAATTAATTATTAGCGAGAATATATTTGTGACTTAGAATGCTTCTTCTAAAGTAGATACATTCTTTTGTAATTTTTATAAATGAATTAAATAATGAAATTAGATAAAAATATAGAATAAACATTGAGAATCTCGATTATTTATCTGTAATTAAGAATAAATGTAAATTTACAGAGACTCTGGATAAACATTCCAGTAAATTTGCAGATATTTTTTTTTTTCTTTATATATAGTGTACTGTTTTTTAGTTCTAGAAATAATAAAAAAACGTTCATAGAAAAAACGCTAAACATTGTCTCGTACAATAAGTTAAGGAAAGTTAATAAATGTTAATACGTTTTTGAAAATTTATCAAGCTTTAATTAAGTTACATAAATAATAGAGCTAATATTGACATTTTCAAGTGTATAAACTCAAAAATTTTCATTTATTTAGCATAGTTATCTAAATATTTTTATTTGAAAATATATATCTGCAATGGTAACTACTGGTCTGTTTTTTAAACTATATAACGTAAATTTACTGGCATTTCTTTAATTTAATATAAAATTGTTGAAAAATATCTCAAAAATAAGTTTTTAAATTATGGTTTGTTTATAATAAAAAATCATTATATAGTGATAATTTTATTTATGTGATTATGAATTTTCACATTTTCCTTTGTTATAAATGTAATTATTTCTTTAAAAAATTGTTTCTGTATATAAATGAAATATTAAAATATTGTTAATTTGTTAAACGAAATCTCAGCAATTGTAAAATAGTGGCAATATCTTTTAAAGCATCATTCTGTCATAATGTGGTATATTATAGATTTATGTATATATGATATAAATTTTTGTGTAAATAAATGCTAAATAACTTAATAATGCATGGCTTCTTTTTTTTTTTTTTTTTTTTTTTTTTAATACACATACAGTCGGTAACAAAAGTGTCCGAACACTAGCAAAAAAGGTACATTTCATACGGGTAGGATTCGACAAGGATTTATTTAACAAAACCGTATGAAGTGTACTTTTTTTTTACATAGGAATTTTTGCTAGTGTTCGGACACTTTTGTTACCGACTGCACAGATTTTACACATAAAACAGATCTATAAATATGTAGATTTGAAGCAATGTAATATTTTCCATTTTAATAACAATTTTTAAAAAACATCAGCACTTTTGAATACAAAAGTGATAAAATATAAAGTACATTAATAAATAAAATTATGTGTTTTAACCTATTTAAGATCGCTCCTTGTTTCCATTATTGGAAATGCATCAAACAGTTTCTTTTATAGTTATTTTTAGAATTTTAATTATATAAAGAAATTATTTTCTAATATTTAATTAATTTTAATAAGCGATGCAAAAAGTTATATTTTCGCAACACCAGTCCAAAAAGATTTTTTTTAAAAAAAAAAAGGAAGGAAGAAAGACATAAAGAAATATGAAAGTATTTCAAAAATAGTAATTCTTTGAATTTTGCATTCTTTGCATCTTTTCCTTATATTTTTCATATTTTTTTCGTAATGATATGGTCTTTAGGCCTTTTCTTTTCTTTTCTTTTCCTTTTCTTTCCCTTTTTATTTCATTTAATTTAATTTAATTTTTTTTTTTTTTTTTGAGAATACGATTTTAAATTTTAAATGCTCGTCTAATATATGAGGTTCATATATACATATATTCATGTGTTCAAAACAGGGTAATGTGTAAACAAATTTTTATTATGATCAATTAAATTATAGAGAAACGAATAAAAATTATATTTGAGAGGCAAAATAAAATTATTTTGCCATGATTTAGAGCATAATATTTTCAAACGGATACAGAAATTAATGTTGTGTGTACGCAACGCCATTCTAAATTGTGTTAAATTGTTTTTTAAACATTTCAAAAACCTTAATTAGACACTGTATTATGGCGCATTTGCCTATTTCTAAATGCGTTTAAAAATTTGGGCTGCACTACAGGAAAAAGTAAAAATAAATAAATAAATTAAAATAAATAAAATAAAATTGCTCTAAAATCAGCCGTGGAACAATATAGAACTTTGTAAATATCAGTTGTATTTTATAATGTTTATTTACAAAGTTCTTCTTTTTACTACATTTTCATCTGCACATGTTCCTTAAATGCCCACGTTTTAAGTATCATACCATTTCATAGAAAATAAATATATATGAATTTGCATTTCATATCTCAAAAAATAAAATAAAATAAAATAATAAATGAATCAATTAATAATACAAAAAAAAAAAAATAATAATAATAATAATAAAAAATACAATAAATAAATAAAATAAGTGAATAAAGATATCCATCTTTTTTCAGCATAATACTACTAAAAATGTATTTTTAAAACATAAAAATTGTTATGGGCTAAATAAAGATTCTAAGTTTTTAATAAATGGGAAAGAAAATTCTAAATAAAACTGAAATAGAAAGTAATTCCATTTATATCATTACTTCTAACATTATGAAAATTTTAACAACTCATGAAGTCAAAATTAATCTAATAAATGACTGGTTAAATGTAAGATCCGTAATACTGTACAAAATTTTATGGACGCATTTGAAAATTTATATTTTTTGTAGGTGTATAAGAATAGAAATAAATTAAGATATAGATGAATAAATTAAGCGTTATTATATTGTTTATGAAGAGAAAGAAATTAATTTTTCTTTGTGTTACACGAAATATTTAATAAGACTACAAACAAGAAATTTATTCCATACAAAGAAATTATGTAAAAGGAATAAGAAATTCCTCATGCACACATGTTTAAGTTTTGACTTGGTAACACTGAAGGTTTCATATAAAAGCTTATATTTCCATTTGATATTTATAATTTGAACTACATTAGGTTTATTCAGTAAAATAAAATAAAAAGGCATTTTAAAAATATTTTTTATGAAAAACAAATAACACTATTGAAACCCGAATAAACTATGAAAGAAAGGGGGAGTGTGTGGTCAATAGAAATTTAGGAATGTTAGCTGCGTAAACAGTAGAAAAATTAAGAAAATGTTGATTGAATGTAAAATTTCCAACATTCAGTCAAATAGGGAACAGCGGAATCACAATTTACAAGGTTTTTAAAATTTTCATAAATATGAAAAGCTTCAAAGAAATCTAGTTCATCCCGTAATCCTATTGGTTGAACTAAATTTGGCCCCTCTTCTATATATACGAGCACTTCACCAGATTCAGAATTCTTTTTGCACTGAAGACGGTACGCTTAAGGCTACCGAAACAGCTGTATGCATCGCAAATATTTTTCTTTTGGCGTTTCTGACGTAGTAGTTTATTCGGGTTTCAATATTCCAACGACAAGTTTCCTGTTATTAAATCATACTATTATTCTGATGTCGATTTTAGACATTTATATGAGAATTTTTAATAACTTAAATCCTCATATATCAGAAATATTCTTCTTAATTTTACTTTCAGAAACTAAATTTGCATACATTTAGAAAGTAAAGACACACAAAAATATGATATTTCTTAAAAAAAAAAAAAAAAAAAAAAAAATAAAATAAAATAAAAAAAAATAAATAAATATATATATATATATAAAGCACCTTTTAACCCATTGTTTTGACAAAATGTCCATGTGATTGAACACTTCCAGCAATTGCTTTATTTCCATATATTAATACTTGAGGAGATGGTCAAGTCGCCATTTAGAGAAAATTACTGATATTTAGCAAAAAAGCGAAATCACTCATCAAGTTACAAAAAAAAAAAAAAAAAAAAAAAAAAAAAATCATCAAGATGTCGAAAAGTTGACAAGAACTTTGTTGAATTTACCATCAAGATCATTCCGATGATGCAGCCACAATGTGTTTCGTCCATGGTAGTACATGGCAGTACTCTTTCTACCTTCATGGTTTCATCGTATCTTCACTCTGCCTGTAAATGTTGTTTCCTAACACTAAGAATATTTATGCGCGAAAAATTAGTTATTTTTCTGCTATTCTCGAGTTATAAAAATAATAATTAAATATTTGAAACTTCAAATTAGAAATAAATTTTAAATTCTTTCGATCCGAAACAAATGTTGCGAATTTATTCCATTTTAGAGTGTTTATTCAAAGTTTTGTACTTATTACTTTAAAACGCCTGTTCTGTGGTGTGTTCTTATTATAGAAAATCTATATAATTTTTTTTTTTCTGCTTACTTAAGAGTAAACCTAAATATACAAGAAATAAAAATTGAGATTATTACGTTATTATAGTAATTAGTGACAATTAAATGAGATGATACTTTCAAATACCGTAGACACACCAATGGGGAAAAAAGAAAAAAAAGAAAGAACAAAAAGCATTCAGTACGCATTGATTAGTAACACTTACCAACTGTACATACTTGTTGTATCGTATAAATTTCATTATTCTTTGCCTAAGTTATCACACAACGGATAAACAGGGAGGGCTGAAAAGTATACAGATGAACTAATTGAATTTAAAATCACTCTTACATATTGTTAAAAAGGTTTAACTCAAAAGGAAAGGCAGGCGTTAGATTATAGTTTCAGCCCTTAATCTATTTGAATATTTTAGTGTAGCCCTGTAAATCTGATGGTTAATCATATCATATTTTATACAAAACATCATTTTAGAATAACAAAAATAAGTGTCAATTCCTTTATGATTTGTACAGTAGAAAGTTATTTAAATGTGATTTAAAAAAAATGTCTGTCCTAAAATCCAATGCATTGGCATTTTTTAGTTTCATTGTCCCTGAACAGAGACTAGTTATACAGAACCTATTAATGTCACTTTAAATAGGGAAAATTTTATAGTGAACTTGATTAATATGTATCTTTTTATTAAAATTCTGAAAATATTTATGGACGCTGGGAGCGGGAGACAAACAGATACAAAGATAGACAATTGGACAGACAAATACAGAAACTGAAATCATATTCACACGTAAAAATTATTAGAAAGTTTTAAAAACGCTTAATGTAAACGAAAGGGCAATTCTACCAAATTTTTATTAATAGCTCTTAATGTAACTGAATATTTTTGTGCGATCCAGTAAATATAATTTTAATCATACTATAAAGCATTCATTTGTGCATATTAATAACATATTTTAATTTCACTAAGCTTTCTGCAAAGTAAACTTATTAAAATCTGGTTTATAGAAATTCCTCTCATAGAATACAAAGCTATGGAATACTTTCGAGTGTCCTTGTACACAAACTAGCAATGATATTTACTCTGTTTTACCTAGGAAACATCCGTTAATGAAATTGAATACCATATTGCAATTTCATTAAAATTTGTTTACAGTAAAAATATTAAAATATGGTTTTTAGAAATACCTCCCATAGAACACAATGCTTTGGAATATTATCTGGTGTTCCTGTACACAAACCAGTAGAGGTATTCATTCCATTTTCAATAGGGAACATCCGATAGTGAACTTGAATAAAATATATCAGTTTCAAGAAAGTCCATAAATATATACGACAGTTAGAGCACTGACAGACAATCACAGAGACACACAGACGAACAGACAAACAGACAGACAGATACACAAATTAAAATCATATTCACATTTAAAAATTGTTAGAAAGGGCTAAAAACGCTTAATGAAATCGAGAGTGCAATTCCAGGAAAGTTTTATTAATAGCTCTCAATGTAACTGAATATTTTTATGTGGCCCTGTAAGTCTAATGCTAGTAAAACTATATTCTATACAAAGCATTTTTCTGTGCATATGAATAACATATTTCAATTTCATTAAGCTTTGTGCAAAGTAAAGTTATTAAAATACCTCTCATAGAACGTAATCCTTTGTAATAATTTCGTGTGCCCCTTTACTCAAACCAGTTGTGGTATTTACTCTATTTTACACAGGAAACATACGATAGTAAACTTGAATAACAGGCATTAAAATTCGTTTATAGAAATAACTCTCAAAGAACACAATGCTTTGGAATACTTTCGGTTGTCCCTGTACACAAACCAGTGGAGATACTCACTCTATTTTCAGTAAGGAACATCCAATAATGAACTCAAATAAAATATATCAGTTTCAGGAAATTCCATTAATATTCACGAGAGTCAGAGCGCGGACAGGCAGAAAGACGGATGGACACACGAACAGACTGACAGATACACAAATTAAAAACATATTCACACTTAAAAATTGTTAGAAAGTGTTAACAACGCTTAATGTAAACAAAAGTTCAGTTCTAGCAAATTTTTATTAATAGCTCTCAATGTAACTGAATATGTTTGAGTTGCTCTGTAAATCTCATGCAAATTATACTACATTCTATGAAAAGCTAAAACATTTTTTTGTGCATGTGAATAACATATTTCAATTTCATTGAGCTTTGTGCAAAGCAAAGTCATTAAAATTTGTTTTATAGAAATACCTCTCACGGGACGCAGTGCTTTCTAATACTTTTGAGTATCCCTGTACACAAACCTGTGGTGGTATTTACTATATATTATATAGAAAACATTTGATAGTGAACTTGAATAACACAATGAAATTTCATTAAGATTTGTGTACTGTAAAGGTATTAAAATATGGTTAATATAAATACCTCTCATGGAACGCGATGCTGTGAAATGTTTTCGGCTGTTCCTGTACATAAACCAGTAGAGGTTCTCACTCCATTTTCAATAGAGAACATCCAATATTGAACTTGAATATAACATATGTCAATTTCAAGAAATTCCATAAATATTTACGGAAGTTAGAGCGCGGACAAACGGATAGACAGAGAAATCGAAGCCATTAGCACTTTTGAACCTTGTTCTAAAATGTTACAAATCAGAACTTATTATTATTATTTTTTTATGGTGAATGTGGTGACATTATTTTTTGCTTTGGTGGCAAGGGCATTGTGATGAATAACTTGATTAGATTTTTCAATTCAGATGGTGTTAAATATGAATGATTTCGGCGTCTAAAAAATCGTATATTTCACTTTTTTTTTTTTTTTTTTTGACAGGCAAAATCTTTTGCCAGATAATCTTTAAATTGCAATGGAATTTTTTCCACGATGACTTTTTAAAACTGATTGCTAAATTTGCACTAAGTTAATATTAGCAAAAATTAAGAAAATTTTCATATTTAATTTTTCTTTTTTTTACTCATTTATGATAGTATTTTATAAATATTTTTTCATTCACCCACACAAATAAAATAAAAATAAGTAAATAAATGAATAATATAAATATATAATTTAACTATATCAAAAAGCTATACTTTTAAAAATTTGATAGTTTAAAAGTTTTACTAGTAGCATATATATTTCAGATCTAGAGATTTAGGCACGTCAATGCTCATGTCAGTGCTTCAAAGTACATGCAATGTGCGATTGATCGCAACAACAGCTAACCTCCATTAAAAGTGTAAAAAACATAAAATAAGTATATAATAAGAACGTTGTGACATTAGGAGAAAAATAAAATCGTGTGTCAATCATACGACATTTTCTTACACTGTATTTCAATACTATAATGATAGATTGCATATTAAGTCTTAAGATCAATAGTGTAAGATAATAAAGATCAATGTACTTTTAAAATGAACTAAAATAGGTTTAGAAATAGTTTTATTTGATATATAATTCTGTGTGAGGGGAGCTACCTCTCCCCTCAACCCCCGTGTAATTGCAGTGCCGGCATTTATTTAAAAAAAAAAAAAAAAAAATGAAATCAAGGCTACTCATAACTTACCTTCAGACTTGCCAATTTTGATCAATATTTTAAACAGTAAACTAATACGAAGTTCAAAACACCAAATTTTAGTTTCTTGCAGTTACTTCTTTTTAAGTTATACTGATGACAGATATAGATACAGATCAGTCGGTAAAAATTGGATTTTCGTAATCAGAGAACCTCAAAACGTGATATAATACAAAAAAATCAGAGTTGAAAATGGAAAGACAAAAAATAATTTGTTTACGGTATGGGTATGATAAATAAATTTTCCTTTCTGAGCACTGTTTGTCGGCACTGCAAGGTGTAGCCAAGCACTTCGATCAATTACATTCAATTGAAAAGAACGTTTAGCTCAATTTTTGATAGGCCTGTATATTGCCTATAAACAATGTGCACATTAAATAATCTGGTGTGTCACTCACACGACTTTCTCCTACCCTGAAATTTAATACTATAAATACAGGTTGCACATTAAAAGGTAAGATAACGAGTACTGTTATGTAAACCTGTGTTAAACAATTCATATTAGGTTTCTGAAGAATTTTATATGATAATTAGTTCTGTGTGAGGGGGGCTACCGCCCCCCTCAACCCCCCGTTTCATTGATGCACCTACATTTATATAGAATTTAATTCGGTTATTAAAAAATTATTCTGTTTTTAAAAAATTATTTATTAAAATTATTATTTAAAAAAATTATCTTTTATGATAATGCAGACGATTTCCATATAAGAGAAATAGCATAACACCAAATATCCAAAAAAAAATGTCCAATTTATTCTCAATATTTAAAAAAAAAAAATACGATTTTTTTTTCGTTAAAAAATAAAATAAAAATCGATAATTTTGTTTTAAATTATCGCAGATCGATGGTTCAATCATTCGTTTTAAAGGTATTGGCGAGCTCTTTTGAAAGATACCCATCATGAAAATTTACTCCCCTCGAGGGGGACTTCTCCCTCAGGGGGGAGGCGAGGTTCCTATATACACAAAATTTTTTTCCCAGTTAACTATCTCTATTACAAAAAATATGTTTTCGTTTCATTTGGTTTAGTGCAGTCTATAGACGTTAAACTCTACTTACCTGCAATTTCCCCCATAAACGTAATGTGTTAAAATTCTCTTGATTGTCCCTGTACACGAACCATTTGCTTGATCTTAACAAAAAGCTTACTGTAGCAACCCTATATGATACACATTTAGAATACCAAGTTTGAACTTTCTGCCATAATTTGTTTTTGAGATATGCTGATAACAGACAGACAGACACACAGACACAGAGACACAGACAGACAGACAGACACACAGACATACACACAGACCATTTGCTAAAAACATGATTTTCGTATTCAGGGGACCTCAAAACGTGTAAATATAACAAAATCTCGCGTTCGAAAATTTGACCCAAAAACAATACTTTCTCTACCTTATGGGTAAGAGAAAGTAAAAATATTATGTTCTGAAATTTAGTCTTAGATGAAAAAAATATCTAACAAATAATGAATTAAAATTCCAGCTATTTCCATGTACAGCCAACAATATATCCAAATTTTTGGGTAGCTCTGCAAACGAACGATTAATGATTTCCATATCACAATCTACACAAAACATGCTTTTATGCATATAAAAAAAATCTGGTGTGTCACTCACACGGCTATCTTTTACCCTGAAATTTAATACTATAAATACAGGTTGGAGATTAAACATTAAGATAACGAGTACGAGTACTGTTATGTAAACCTATGTTAAAACAATTCAAATTAGGCTTCGGAAGAGAATTATATGACTTATATAAAAGGTAACAAACCACTTTAAAACACGTAGATAAAATATTTTCATTAAAAACGACACATCGCCATTATAACAATAGCATCATCAGGTGTAATTGCGTTACATAGAACCAGCAATATAATATATATACAAGAGAAGTTCAAACGGTTTAAATGTTACGGTTACAATACAAAAATTTTAAAGTTACGGTTACAATATTTTTTTTTTCATTTCAATATCATTTTCAAAAAAAAATATTGTAACTGTAACTTAAATTTACATTATTTACCATATGTCTATGAAGAATTCATTTCAATTCCTGAGCAGCTTTCCTGGACATGGTAAAATATTATAGTAAAGCACTTCCACTAACAATAAAAAAGAATGTTATCGCTTAAATATTTGTAGCCGTGTATATCTTTTGAAGATTATGTATAGACCACATGGTGTACCTAAATATAATCCTATATTAATAATACACGCTACAACCTGAAATACACTTCCATCAATTTTCAACTATTGTCACACAATCATCTAGTTCTTTTGTGTAGCCCTGTAAATGAGCAGTGAATGATTTCCCTGCCATATTCTACACGAGGCATGTTTTTTGCATATAAAAAATATATACTCATTTCATTTGGTTTAGTGCAGGCTATAGGTATTACACTCTACTTATCTGCAAATTCCCCCATAGACGTAACGTATTTGAATATTCATGAGTGTCCCTGTACACGAACCATTTGCTTCATCTTAACGAAAAGCTTAGTGTAGCATCCCTATATGATACATTTTTAGAATACCAAGTTCGCTGCTGCTATTTGTTCTTGAGATATGCTGATAACAGTTAAACACACACAGAGAGCAACCGCTACTGTTTTTACGTATATAAAAAATATATATTAATTTCATTTGGTTTAGTGTAGTCTATAGATGTTAAACTCTACTTACCTGCAATTTCGAACATAGACGTAATGTATTTGATTTCTCTTGGGTATCTTTGTACACGAACCATTTGCTTCATCTCAACGTAAAGCTTAGTGTAGCATCGCTATATCATACACATTTAAAATACCAAGTTTGGACTTCCTGCTACTATCTTTTATTGATATATGCTGATAACAGGCAGACATACACACACAGGGACACGCAGACACACAGACCACCGCTAAAAATAGTATTTTCGGATTCAGGAGACTTCAAAACGTGTAAATACAGAAAATACTCATTTGACCCGAAAACAATACTTTCTCTAACTTATGGGTAAGAAAAAGTAAAAAATTGTGTATTTCGTCTTCTTTTAGGCAGCCTATAGATCTTAAAATGTACTTACCTGCAATTTTCCCCCATAGACGTAATTTATTTGAATTTTTTGGATTGTTCTGTGCACGAACCATTTGCTTGAATTCAACGAAAATTTTAGTGTAGTATCCCTATACCATACACATTTAGAATACCGAGTTTGGACTTTCTGTTCCTATTTATTCTTGAGATATGCTGATAACAGACACACACACACAGACACAGAGACCAACCACTAAAAACATGATTTTCGGATTCAGGGGACCACAGAACGGGTAAATATAACAAAAACTCATTTTCGAAAATTTGGCCGAAAAACAATACTTCCTCTTCCTACATGGGTAAGAGAGAGTAAAAGAACTATTAACCAAGGACTTTCATTTTCTTGAAAATTAAAAATTAAGGGGAGGGGGGTTGCATATATGAATTACAAAACCACTCCGATGATACGATACTAATGTTTTCCATTGTAACCTCCCTTTCCCTGTAAGTATTGCTTTATAACTGTAAGAATGTTCGAACATGAAAAGTTAGTAATTTTCTGTCCTGTCTGAAATATTTAAGAGAATAAAAATAATAATGAAAAATAAAAATTGATTTAAAATTTTCTTTTATGCACCGTTTATTTAGCTTTTCAATCTAAAAGATATATGAACAATTTTTTCTAGATGACGGCTTTCCAATTTTAAGGAAATGACAACAGGAGAATGATAAAATAGCTGATTTAGCTTTTTTAATTACGTAACCGCATGCAATAAAATTATTTATTTTAAAGTTTTCTTGGAAAATTTAATTTAAAAAAGATTGAATGATTAATTCGTGATTTTATTACATTATTAATGCCTGAAAACATGTAGAATAATGACAGTGAATAAAAATACTTACCAAAAATAGTATTACTACATTATTTTCTAGAGAACAGTGCTAGTTTCTATAAATAAAACAATTCAAGAAGGCTTCACTAGTGATGCAAGTGTCTACCAGATGGTAATGTGAGCTAAAAAAAGTGTTGTTATATATACATTTTTTTTATTTATTTTTTATTTATTTATTTTTTTTTTTTAAGACAAGATAATGACAACAAAACCAAAAGACAATTAAAAAGAATAAAAAATAGTTCTTTTTTTTTTTTTTTTTTTTTTTTTAATAATAATAATAATAATAATAATAATATATATATATATATATATATATATATATATATATATTATTGTTATTATTAAAAAAGAAATCATAACATTTCTACAATTGTTAATTTTCAAGATTTATATCATAGTTTTTAATAATTTAAGCTCCATATATTGCAAATGATATTTTAAATTTCACTTCCAGTAACTAAATTTATATTCAGTTAGAAGTAAAGACAAATAAGAAATGGCATATCTTAGAAAATAATACAAAAAAGAAAGAAAATTTATGCAACAGATATTAACATAATAATTATTTTAAACCTATTATATAGACATAAGGACATGTGATTGAAAACTTCTTGCATTTGTTTCATTCTCATGCAAGTTCATATGTGTTATTTTTCAAAAGGGCAAAAAAGCCGTTATTCTATATATACAGAAAGTAAGCAAAGTATGTCGCCAAGTTAAAAAATATGTATATCACCAAGGTATCAAAAAATTTGCCAAGAATTCGTCATTAAAATCGCTCTGATAATCAGTCTAGACACCCCAATGCGACCCAAATGTCTTTCATCGTATCTTCACTCTGCCTGTAATCGTTGTTTCCTAACAATAAGAATATTCGTGCAAAAAAGTCAGTAATTTTCTGTTCTGCCTGAAACATTTACGGAAATAAAAATAAAAATTAAAGACTTAAACTTCAAATTTGGAATTGATTTAAAACTATTTTATAAAAGCCATTTCTATAGTCTTTTTATCTAAATTATATGTTGGTCTTTTTTTCCAAAGACCACTTTCCAAGTTAAAATGATTGGCAACAGGAAAATGACAAATTAGTTGGTTTAGTTTTTTTTTTTTTTTGTTGTTTGATTAAAATTATTCTTAGCCAAATTTATCATTATTTTTGGCCAACATTATTCATTTTTAAAGTTAGATTAGAAATCTCAGGAAAAAAAAAATCATCATTAATATTTTATTTATTAATATTGAGAAAAAAAAAAAAAAAAAAAAAAAAAAAAAACACGGAAATCACAGTGAACAAAAATATTTACCAAGAAATGGGAATTTTTATTTATATTCGTGTATTTGATAAAAGAAAAAATCATAGCATTTCTTCAATTGTTATGTTTCGAGATTTATAGGATAGTTTTTAATTAATTTAAGCTTTATATAGAACAAAAATTATTTTAAACTTTAATTTTAAAAACTAGATTCGTGTTCATTTAAAGGCTGGAACATAGAGAGGGAATGGAATTTCTTATCCCTTATCATAGGATATGGATACTTTTCTTAGAATTTGTTTAAATTCTAAGAAAAGTATCCATATCCTATATTGAAAAAAATATCTTTTACACCTTTATATAAACAAAAGGACATGTGAATGAAAACTTCTACATTTGTTTCATTTTCAAACAAGGTAGGTGAGCCAATGGAGGCCAGTGTTCCCAAGGTAGCCCACCCCCAAAAGAGAGGTTTAATTTAACTTTCAATCACAAAATGGCGCTATTGAATCATAAATCATGCGTTCCAGGGTGTATGACTGGATCTGAAGATATTATATTGACCGATTGAAATTGTATGCAGTGATTGCCCTTTAAAGAAATAGTCGTTTTGATTTCCAGGTAAGAAAATATTTTAATTTACATGAGTTTAAATTCTTAGAAATTTAAGTTATGATATGTTTTCCGAAAGCTTTTTTCTTTTTCTTTAACCACATTAACTTCACTTCTAATCAATTTATCAGATTTACAATTTAGTACCGTGCAAATGTCGACCTACGTATAATCTCAAGGTGGTGGCCTATAGATATCGGGACAGCTTGGGAACATGTGGAACAACTTAGGAAACAATATGAAAAAATTATAGTAAGGGTAACTTTCAAAATTTCTGTTTAAATATCTGAAAAAAAAAAAAATTATTCTCTAACAATTTCCACACACTATTGAGAACACCCAGAGATCTCCGGAAAGATGTCAGTAACTCCCAAGAGAAAAATCTTGGAATACTTCGCACAAAAAGAGGTCTAAAATCTTTTTGTGCAAAAAGATAGGATGAATAAGAAGAAAAACCCGAAAGATAACAATAAATAAATAAATAAATAAATAAAATAAGATAGAAAAATAACAATAATAATAATAATAAAAAAGAGAGAGAGAATCATCAAAACATAATAGTAAGCAACATAATAAGAAAATGAAAAACCAACCCAGTACATTGTTTAAAGGAACTCTAAAAAAAAACTGATACTGCCCTGCCTGGCACAAGTGATTCTCAGCCAAAACCAAGCTGTTTTTTCCCTTTATGTAAGAAGGAAAAAATGATAGATATGCAATTGTGTAATCAGCGCTTGCGATCTGTGCATGAAGAGTAATCAGGGAGTTACTGAAAAAACAAAATTCAAAATTTAACCCTTCTTTGCATGGTGATGGAAATTTCCATCATAACATTTAGTGAACAAAAGATTGTAGTCAAAACAGGTGTACTGTAAATTGGTTGTTGCTGGCAACTTTTTTCATGACTGTTGCATAATAAGGAACGTAGCTGTCAAAAAAAAAAAAAAAAAAAAAAAAATAATAATAATAATAATACTAATAATAATGTCACAATCATTATAGAGGGTTTGAACTTGTGATTCAGCTGTTTGTTGTGGTTGGAAGAAACGTGCGATGCTTTAAATATTTTTTTACAATTAATCTGAGATTTTTTAGCTAAAAAAGCGATAAAATTTACACCAATATGCAAAGATATAAAGATATATTATTAGTGTTATTTATTTTGTACTGAGCCTTAACATGTAAATTTGCATGATGGTGGATATTTCCATCATACTGAATTTTTAATTATTTTATAGTATATATTTATACTAGGATTTTTTTAAACGTTTTCCCTTAATCTAGAGCATGAATCATACCACCCAGAAAAAAATCATGCAAAGAAGGGTTAATCTGCATTTTCTGCATTGAGTCCGAATAAGAAGTACTATTTAACGAATCTTTATTGTGATTTCTTTCACTCGTAATTTCCTTGTAATGAAATACTTATCAAAGTAAAAATAATTTACAGTACATTTTCTTTTCACAATTTAAAAGTACTTTAAATATATGGGCCACCTTTGGAACTCTATGCACCAAAGGTGGCTCACAAGCTACAATTTCGAAACTGTATTATAAAAATAAGTAAATTACATTTTATAAAGAAAATTATAGTTGAAATATGTAAGAGATAAGAGTAGCATTTTACAAAATAAAGTCCAGCTACATACAATTTTCCAGAAAATTATAAAAAAATTTTAAAGCCTAACTATGGCCAGTTTTCACTCCCCTATCTTATATATGATATTCTTAAGGAAACAAAAATATCCTCATTTAGAGAAAATGACTCACACATACATAGAATATACAGGGTGATTAAAAAAAACGTGGACAAAATGACATGGTAGATCAGTCATACAACAAGGATAAAAAATCGCATAGGAACAGAGGGTCGCAACTGCGATCCGGAGCCGCCACATGGCGTCTAAAATAATACATAACACAAAGAGAAGAAACCAAACCATTACAGATCATTTTATTGATAATTGCTCACTCACATGCGACGAATGTAAGACAAATGTTGAGCCTACAGGAGAAGCTCAAAGTTTTGCCAGATGCATCGAGACACGCCTGGCATCTACGTTGCATAGAACGCCACACCTTTTAAAAGATACCAGGTGCATCTCGAACACATCCTGCTGCCACAACGATTCTTCCTAGCAAATCTTCGGGCGTTGCAACAGGTGTTTCATACACAAGTCCTTTTAAAAATCCCCATAAGAAAAATCCAAGGGAGTCAGGTCTGGTGATCGTGGTGGCCATGTGATTGGTACACCGCGACCAATCCAGTCGCCAGGAAAAGTAGCCTGCAGATGTGCTCTGACGTCTGTGCTGAAATGTGCAGGAGCTCCGTCGTGTTGAAATCGAATGCTTTGACGAATAGGCATCGGAACATCATTCAGCATTTCTGGCAGAACCTCTTGCAAGAATGTTAGATAAAGGGGACCGTTAAGTCTTTCTGGGAAAATGTACGGACCAAGTAAACAGTCTCCTACAATGCCAGCCCACACGTTAATGGAAAATTTTCGTTATGTGCCGTGAGGACGTGTAGCATGCGAATTTTCATCCGCCCACGTATGCAGGTTGTGAAAGTTCATCACACCCTCTAATGAGAACCTAGCCTCATCCGTTAAGAAAACACTTGCTGCAAAATTTCGGTCTGCAGCACTTTCTTACAAAAACCACCGATTGTTGTAGTCTCCCGGTTCCAGTGCCTGGGCGCGTTGTAAATGATAAGGACGTAGTCCTTCGTCGTGTACAATGCGCCAGACAGTAGCTTGGGGGATATGGGTCTTTCGGAATACAACTCGTGTACTCGTTCAAGGATTACGCTGGAGTTCTTGGACAACTCTTTCTTCAGCATCAACTGTCCGAGCTATTCGTTGACGACCAGCATCTGGCTTGTGCACGCCGAACGAGCCGGTTTCACACAATCGTCGATGCAGAGTGGAAATGAGCGGCTAGGCATCTTTCTACCAGGATATTTCTCACGATACATTCGCAAGGCTCTCGTCCATTGCAGTTGGCCATGCCGCAAATTAAATGCATGTCAGCCACTTCGCGGTGCGTGTAACTAGCCATGTTACGCCCAACGTTGCTCTAATGAAGACAATCTCCGTTTGCTCAGCTCGTGTTTGTATCGCAACGCTCTCTCGTGGCTCTAGCGCCCTCTACAGGCGTTTGCGACCCTCTGTTCCTATGCGATGTTTGATCCTTGTTGTATGACTGATCTGCCATATCATTTTGTCCACGTTTTTTTGAATCATCCTGTATATACATATATACTTATATATCCATAGAACGAATAAGTCAAATAAGCCGCCAAGTTACAAAAGAAATCAAGTCATTAAAAAAAAAAAAAAATGTGCCAAGAATTTTTGAATTTTTGTCATCAAAATCTATCCGATGACGCGATCTCAATGAGTTAATCATACAGAACTCTACATATAAATGTTGTTTCCTAAGAATATGAATATTCCTGCACGAAAAGTTAGTATTTTTCTGTTCTGTTTGGGTCATTTACGGGAATAAGAACAATAATTTAAAATTAAAACTTTAAATTTAACTTTAAATTTGGAATTAAAATATTTGTCGAAGAGTATTTTATGCAGTTTTTCTATCTAAAATATTTAGGGGGTCATTTTCTCTATACCATGGGATGCCAATCGGTGTTGCGCAGAAAAATTCTAGTGTTCATATCATTAAAAAAATAAAAATAAAATAAATAAAAATCCTTATTAGCAATTATATTGGCTGTTTATGTGAATTTTAGCTTCAGAATTTTCTGAATCACTCATATGCGCACAACTTTCATTCAAAGAAATCTCTCCTGAAAGATGGATTTTTTTTTTATTCCACATCATTTTATACAATGGATAAGCGCGAGGGTGCTACAACTAGATGGTAAGTTCTACGTAGGGTTCTTTATAAAGAATCCTTGTCCGTATTCACAAAAATTTTGGAGAATACAACGGCTGAAGGGGCCTGTGGATTCGATACCCATATTTAATGGATTCATAATAATTAACACAGATACATGAAATTATGAATCATTTCTAAATCAAACTAATATTAAATGAAAAAGAGATCTTAACTGACATATTATTCGATAACAATCTTAAAATTATATTTGTGTTTCTTAATAAATACTGTTAGTGGTACGTGGATTTTTCTATTATAGATTTAGTGGTCCACAAAATAAAATATTGCGAATTAAGTGCTCCTTGGGACAGAATATTATGCATTAAGCAATTCTTAACCCGTTAGTAGTCGCTATAGACAGCGCCACCTATTACAGATTGCACACTTTTTATTTAACTCACACCAATAATTTTAAGAAGTGATGTGAACGACTTTCCTTCGATTTTATTCTCGTTTTATGTATAACCAAATGCTGCTTCTAAAAGTTTTTGGTGGCTATTGAATAAAAAAATCTGGCAACACTGAAGGATGGGCGGCAAATCGACCAACTAGCGACTACTAACGGGTTAAACTCGTAAAGATTGGCAACCGCTGCTCTTTGTTTGTTTAGTTTTTTTTTTTTTTTTTTTTTCTTTTTTTAACTACCATAATCTCATGACAAAATCATTTAAAAAAATTTCTTGAAAAACTGAATTTAAAAAAAAAAAAAAAAAAAAAAAAAAGGATTTTGTAATTTATTTGAAATTTTTTTGCATTAGTAAGGTTTAAAAAGGGTGATGACAGTGAATAAAAATATTTAACGAAAAAAAAAAAAAAAAAAAAAAAGAGGAAATTATAAATTTTTATGCTTGTTTCTAGAAACAAAATCATTTCATGTCCCTGGTGATACATGTGTCTACCAGGTGTCAGGTTGTCATGTAATCTATAAGGCGTGTTGCCAGATATAAATATAATGGTTTTCTATTATGACAAGGGAATGACATCAAAATCAAAGATTTTAATTTAATTAAATTTTTTTTTAAATTTTTTTTTTAAAAAGTCATAGTATTTCAATAATTGTTGATGTTCTAGATATATATGATAGTTTTTACTACCCCAATTATTATTTTTAATTTCCCTTTTACAGTGGTCACGTGAATGTGTTTATTTAAATAGAAACAAGGGCATACAGGAAATGGTATTTCTTAGACAAAAAACAATTTCTAACTATTCTTTATTTATAAAAAGTACTATCTTTTGACCAATTCTATAAACAGAAACGACACGTAATGGGGAAACTCTAGCTTTTGTTTCATTTCATACAACTTTAAATGGGTTAAATTTTGAGGAGGGCAATTTTCGTACCGAGAAAACTATTCATATGTATAAAATTAACCAAATACGTCTAAGAGTTACCGAAAAAAGTCTCCAAAGCATAAAAAAAAGTTGCTAAGATTTTTGTTGAATTTGTCATCAAGATGTCTCCTTTAATGCGAGCAAAATATATATCCTCGAATCTTCTCTATTTCTGTAAGGTATGATTTTCTAACAAGAAGAATATTCGTGCACAAAAAGTTATTATTTTTCTTTTATGTATGATTTATTTACGGTAATAAATAATTTAAAATTCATTTAAAATTTCCTTATTAGGCTCGTTTATACTGTAAGGTTTAATTTTAGTGATTATTTTGGGAGCTACAGTAGCCTGGTTCATAGGGTGTCGAAATCTTATGGATTGTGAGTTCGATACTTGAGACGTCCAAAGATCGCAGTGTAAATTGATGGTAAATAGCTGGTAAACTTAACATGACTGCAGTTTTTTCCATGTTCCGAAAATAATACTTTTAGAAGTTACATAAGTGGGAGAGCCACCCCCTGCGCAGAGGATCATAATTATTTTAGTATGTTTCTGGATCACCCCTACGGGTGTATTCTAGACTGTCACAAATTGCCCAGTGCGACGTAACCCACCTGATTATCTCGTTTTGGATAATTTGTTTTCAAAATTTATTCAAACCAGACAGACAATCTCATGTTAAATACCATTAAATATATAAAGAAAGTAAAGTTTTAAACTATAATATATGTATTTACTTGTATTTTGTTGAATTATAAAATAAAAATGTAATTCACTTAATTTAAAACAACAGAAAGAAAAGATTATATCTTTTATTATTGCTATTATTATTATTATTAAGATTATTGTTGTTAGTTGTTATTACTATTATTAAAACTGATAATGTCGATTCTGTCGGAGAAAGCTGAACTTATTACGAAACAAAATTGAAACTAAAAAAACGCAAGCACACACTTTTAAAAAAGATTTTGAAAGGTATAGTAAATAAAAAAATTTCTTAAAATATTTCTGGTTACAGATGGAAAAACACTTATTTTGGTATAAAAATTAAAAAAATATTTACTGAAATGAACGACAATTTTCGGAAAATGTAGTATATTTTCAAGCGTGTATTATATTTGTCTTAATGTATGATTGAAAATAAAATTTCTAGTTTTAACAAGCTTTTACTTCCATTACCCTACTACCGTAGGTAATGGAAGTACTGTATTCCGTCCAAAAATTCGATATCGAGTTTTCACCTAATTTACACGTTTTAAGGCCACCTGAGTCCAAAAAAGTAGTTTTTGGCAATTGGTCAGTGTGTGTGTATGTATGTGTGGATTCTTCTGGCTATCACATCTCCGAAACTAATAATGGTAAAACTACGAAACTTCACAGTTGATATAGATCCGGTGTACAGATTAATTTTTCAAATTTTGGTGAAAATTGGAAAATCGGAAGTGGGTCATCGGAAACCGGAAATGGGAACATAAGTCCGTATCTCAAAAACGGCTCCAACAATTTTCTTCAAAGTTGAAAATATAAACTTTCTATTAGATGCTCTTCCGAATGATATAGTTGGTTAGTTCAGGAAAATTGATAGGCGTCCTGTATAAATAGCTAAATTTTAGGTCTCGCAAATGCGTTCCTTTAAAAACGACTGTATGGATTTTTTTCAAACTTGGGATATTAACTCCCTTTTAAATATCCATTTGTATGCAATTATTGTTTTCCGGTCAATATAATTGAAAACACCAAGTTTTGGTAAAAGTTGCTATCACAAAAAACGGATCTCACGATTTTCTTGAAAATTGTTCCAATAATCCATTTTAGATACCCTTTCTCATGTATTACGTGGTTATTACAAGAATATTAACGCTCATCTTGATTAGGTAGTTCAATTTTAGATCTCGGAAATTGATGTTAAAAAAAAAAAAAAAAAAAAAAAAAAAAGAAACCTCTTTTTTTTCTTCTTTTTTTTTTTTTAACTCGCTATATAAACAATGTTTTATATGTCTTTATACGTGTATCAAGTTTTTATTACTGAAAAATTCCAAAAAATGCACATAATATCTCCAAAAAATGCATATAATACGTGTAATGGAAGTCGTGTGGTTGTTTCACACCAGATTTTTAAATTTGTTTTTGGAATTAAGAAAAATCTTTAGTATTGCTAAAGTTTTTCCTGTAAGCTTTGGATTTAATAGATGAAATATTTGGAAGAGGGCAAAATGATGCGGCGCCACAAGCTTATTTATAGTAATAGTTTTATTAATTCTAATGAATATTATGACTGAGGCTTTCATCTGTCTTAATTGGGCTGTGTTTGTGCATTACCAAATTCTTTTGGTGAAATTATATTTTTGAATTTGTAAAGTGCTCTCAGAATTAGAAAAACAAAACTTTCACCTAGATATTTCCTCGACATGTTGATTAATTTTGACTCCTACAGCCATAAAAATGAACTCTCTTTGCATGTTGAATAAATATTATCCTAAAACATCAATGATTGATGCTTTTAACTTCTACGATAATGTATGATGGTCACATAAAAAAAAATCCGGTGTATTTGTTATTTAAAAAAAAGTTTGGCATAAAAGCTTTTTCCTTAGAGACAATTAAATAACTTACAGAAATCAGTGATCTTTATTTATGCTAATTTTGTAAAGTTTTGGTAATTTTTCATAATCGATTCAGATTATATGAAATGAAAAAGCGCCTAAACATGCGTATAACATCAAGAACACACACATGTAACATAAAAAAGCGATTTTCTCCCAGATTTAATCATATTGTCGAATCCCAGTAAAGTTTATATTTTATACATTTTTCATCGATATACTAAGACTAAGTTGAATCATTTTTACTTTCTTTTACTCATATAAATGGTAGAGAAAGTATTGTTTTGGAGTCAAATTTTCTAATTTGTGATTTTTCTACATTTTTACATTTTGAGGTTTCCTAAATCCGAAAATCAGGTTTTAAGTGGTTGTTCTGTGGGTATGTGTGTGTAGACCAGTATCTGTTATTAAAATATTCCAAGAAAAAATAGTAGTAGAAAATCCAAACTGGGTATTCTACAGCTGCATTGTATAGAGATGCTACATTAAACTTTTTGTTGAGATCAAACAGTTCGTGTACAGAGGCATAGAGGAAAATTCATGTGTATTATGTCTATGGGTGAAATTTCTCGTAGGTACATAATAATGCAAAGTATCTTTATAAGATATTGTTAGGAAAAAAAAAATTCTGTTAGGCATGATCATCAAAATACTTAAAATATTTGTTTGAACGACATGCAAGTTTTGTTTATTATTTACTTGTACGATAGGTATTAAAATTTGAATTGTGATGATTTTATATTTTTATATAAACGTTATCTGGTATATTGTTTGTTATCTCGCATATTTCTGAAATCGGTCGAAGAGATCTATAAAAATTTTAAACCACGTTATTTTGTGCTTACTTAGATTTGAGATTAAAATATATATGTGTTAAACCCAAAAGTACATGATGGAAAAATCATGCTTCTTAAAGATAGCATGAAGTTTTAGTTATATTCTAATTTTTATCTAAGTTTATCAAAATTAACTAAATGATTTTTTCTTCAATTATAACATGTTAATAATGAACGGATTTATTTATGATAATAAAATGAATTAAACTATCTATCACTTAATTAATATTCTTGAAATATTAATATTCATAAAATAATAATTTCCAATAAGACATTATAATACAATATTCAGATATCGATAAAAGTATAAAATGGTTATTTCTGCTTTATTTTTTTATTGACTTTTTTAGAAATACAGATCTAGTAAGAACCGTTTATGTAACTGGCTAAGAATTTCGAATAAAGAAGTATAAAATATTTGCAACTGAAGCTTCTGTTATCTGCTCACTTTTAACTAATCATCAACAGGTCTATTTCCTTCTGAACTTTTAAAGAAAAACTGCATTAATATTCCGAATTAAATTATGAAAAGTGAAATATTATAGCGGCATCAGTAAATTCAATCGAGCAAAACCGAGAAGATTATCTATTGTCAAGCAGGAATAGTCAGGCAAACTTCTGAATTAAATGCAAAAGAATGACATTATTCAATCTTGATTAAGTCATTGAGAATTTCTTATCATCTCAATGAAGCATAAAGATTTTTTTAAAACGTTCTGCGCAAATTATATCATTTGAATGACATCACAAAGAAGTGTAATTATAATATATGCTAGGCTGCATGGTTTACTTGACATTATCCGAAAATCATTCGTTGCTACTGACAAATACAGATACATTATAATCACGGTTAATATATATGTATATATATATATACTTTCTCTACGGACTTTGAAGTTCATATTCACACCATTTCAATCATGCTAGAGTCCTCTAATGTTGCATTTGGTAGAGATTTTGCACTATTAATTAAACAACAACAAAAAAAAAAAAAAAAAAATTACTTGGCATTAGAAGGTGGTACAGCAAATTCAAGATGTAAAAACTATTTTTTACATTAAATAAATATAAACAATGTACATTCCACAAAATAAGAGAAAGTTTAAGCAAGAATATTTTTCTTTCTTCGTTTTTTTTTCCCTTCTATATATTAAAAAAACGTTAATGTCACTGGCGTCATTTTTTTTTTTGTCTGCGACAGCATCTTCTAGCGGAGGGTAGGGATCTTCGGGTCATGAAAGGTGTCAATTTCAGCTGCTTAGAAATTTCTATCATTTTAATTAAAGAAGTTATTAACTAAAACGACAAGTTTATGAAGGTACTCTATTTGCCATTTTGAAAAAAGTCTCTCCCAGTGATGTGGTTCTTTTGTCATGAAGTCATTTTATACGGGAAAATTAAATATGGTCCATGGTTGTACGTAGGTGAGTAGGTAGGTAGGTAAGTAGGTTGAATTTAACGTCGCACCAGTACTGCGCTATGGGTTGTTGGCGACGGTCTGGGACGCACCCCTAGAGATGTTCCGGAGACGTGCCATCACAATTTTGATCCTTCATGGAGGGGCCCGCTTTGGTGATCCCCAGAGGTATAGTGTGGATGTGAACATGGAGGACATTGCGACGACGGCAGATTTTATGTGCACCAGCCACCATTAGTGTACACGACGGTCTTTGGCCAGCTCAAGTATTGAATCGGCAATCTTCCAATTACGTGCTCAGCGCTTTACCGACTAGGGTACCGCGGCTGGAAACCATGGATGTAAAAATGAAAGAAAATAAATATCAGTTTTTTTCCCTCTACTTTTAGAAAATTAATTTTACTACACGGTAAAATTAAAATATGATCCATGGTTATAGGTAGGTAGATAATTAGGTAGGTTGTGTTTGACGTCGCACGATTACTGTGCTATGCATAATTGGCGACGGTCTGGGACGCACCCCTACGGATATTCCAGAGACACCACAGTTTTTGTCCTACGTGAAGGAGATGGCTCCCCCTCTTCGGTGGCCCCCAGAGGTATAATTTTGATAGGAACATGGAGGATATTGCGGCCATGACATATTTTACGTGCACCAGCCACCATCAGTGTACACGACGGTCTCTGGCCGGCTTGAGAACCGAACCTGCAATCTTCCAATTACGAGGTCGGCGCTCTACCGACTGGGGTACCGCGGTCCGTATCTAAGGTTGTTAAAAAGAAATGAAAAGGGTCATATACTAAAGCTGTAATACAAAATGGTCTAGATATTCTGAATTTTTTCCTTAAAAAAAATATAATAATAATAAATATTACATATTTCAATTTGAAATTGAATATGAGGATTTCCATAATAATTTTCTGCTTTTATCTTGTAATATGCGCTACTAATATTCCTTTTCAGTGAAAGAAAGCAGCGAATAGGCGGGCAGGGCTCTGCATGTGTTAATGAGTAAAGTGAGTCGTGGGGGAGGCTGGTGAGCGAAGCGAGCAGGAGGCCCCTAGTTTTTTTTTTTTTTTTTTTTTTTTTTTTTTTTTTTTTTTTAAGGAGCCCTCTAGTTGAAAAAAAAAAAAAAAAAAGCTCAACAGTTTTAAAATCTACCACGTTGTTGAGTATTTTTTTTTTTTTTTTTTTTTTTTTTTCAATTTCAAACAAAATAAATGAATCAGAAACAAAGTATATCGGTAAGTTATTTTTTAATAAAATTTTCATAAATAGTTGTTTTTTTCTCCTTCTCTTAAGATTTTTTCCCTTCTCTTAAATCGATAGATTGTTAATTGCAGATCATAATTACGGCAATCAATTTCTTTTGATTATAGTTCAAAGGAAGAAATCCTGTAAACATCTGTGAGGTTTAAACAAATTTGAATTTTCCACCTTTTGCAATTGAAAATGCGGAAAGAATAAATAAGAAAAAGGGGTGTGATGATTTACCATGACTACAATGGTAACAGCGTCCTTAAAACAGTTTGAGGGAAATGGAAAAACATTAGCAAGCAGCTGTCTCATCAAATTACGTAAATATTCTCCTGCGTCTTACTAAACATTAACAAAATTACAAGATTACCGAAAAAACAATTTCAATACGCTCTTGCCAAACTCTTAAAAATTATTTTCCGGCATATGTCATGATTATTATCTCAGCTACAAAGTCAGCTTCTAAAGCGGTGATGTAAATAACATATATTCGCTGCTAATTTTACCGCTAGCGAAAAGTAATTGTTTTGACAACCTCGTATTTTAATGTCAGAATCTAAAAGAGGGATCTAACAACACACTTGTGCACAGTTTCGCTAATATTTTTTTAACAGATGCAGCGCTAAGATAACAAGCAAAGTTGATGTTTCTACTTCAAGAAAGTTGAAAGAGCGTTTATTTAAAGTCAAAGTGTAAAAATATAATTTAGGGGGCTTATATTTCAAATTTCTGTCCATATTTTTTGCAGGATAAAAACAGTTGCTAAACGATAAATCATCATTTAATTTGTTTAATTTTAGACATAAGAAAGTTTTAATCAGTCTCTTATTCGAACGATGGTAAAGAAGAAATATAGTTTTGAGGTCAAATTTTCGAAACGGAGGTAATGCAATAATTGTATGTTTTGTTTTAAGGTTCACTGAATCCGAAAATTAAGTTTATAGATTTCACTTATCTTAAGTTTTGCGGTTGATGTTTCTGTCTTATGTTTGTCTGTGAATTGGTTATCAGCATAAATGAAAAACAAAATTTAGGAAAAAGTCTAAATTCAGTAATTAAATCTATGGTGATAGTATTTGAAACTTTTTACTGAGATAGGCAAATCATTCATTTTGAAACCTTCTGTATTTAGTGATATAACGATATATAACGATACTCATTCTTAAACTGTAAATGATAATTATAACTTTTATTTTTCTGTCGTGAATTCTATGCTTATATTTACAAATGAATTGTCTCAAGACTATGTATGAAATATAGTTAAGTGATTGAAGTAGAATTATAAACTTCAAATTTATCAACGTTGCAAATATAGTTGATAAATTAATGACACAGAATTTCAAAAGACTTAGATTAGGGTTACTATAGAAACAAGACTAGATTGGGAAATAGCAAAATGCGTAAAAGAACATTCGAAATTTAATAAAAATCCTGGATTTATTTTGATTTTAACTTGAGATCTACCAATCAACGATATTCGGATGCTAGGTAGTTTTAAGAATTCATCAGATAAGTGTTGAAAGAAGGTTCTTGACCAGACAGTTAAAGAACATTTTAGGAATATTTTATTGAAAAATATTAATAAATAAAAATACTTTTATGGCCAGTTTTTATTACACTGGATTGAAAATCAGGATGTTCTGACATATATTATAGCCTATCTGAGTGAGATTATTTTAAAGACATTATTAAAGAAAGAAAGCTAGAGAAAACGTCCCTATGTACTGGTTTGAGGCCTGACTATTTAAGAAATTGTTAACTAGTAAATTCAAAGTAACGAACTGTGACTTATTTATAAATATCATTGTAATACAAAAGTTCGTCCAGTCTTCTATGATTCTTCTTAGAGAATAATATTTTCTTTAAATAATTGCCTAACAAAAGGACCGAGTTACGTAGAATTCATTACCAAAATCCTTTCTCAAATGATCTCAATATTCTGAACAGATGGTATTTCTTTCAGTACGAAGTAGTTGAGTTGGTAGGTCGTTGGTGTCGTGCCCATGGATAGTTTATGTAGAACCATGGGCGATCTACACAACATTGGCTATCTGGAGGCAGTTATCCTCCTAAAAGACTTCTGCGCTAGGATGGCAGGACAAGAGAGAATATGTCTAGGATTCAATTCCGCGTCGTGACAGTCTCTGCAGTTGAAGTACGTTCTGGTTCCACCTCTCTGAATTTTCATCATCTTAAAATGACGAGTCCTCAGCCTTGTTAAGGTATTTTCAAGAACTCTGCTTGCGTTTAGTTAGCAGAGTTAATATTTCAGTTTGAGTGTCTTATTATTAAATTTCGACTTTACTATTGAGTTTATGTCAGCGAGATTGATATGGGGAAGTAATTCTTTGTCAAAGCATTAGCGCCTTGGATTTCATCAATATCAACATGCGCTAGGATCCACTGCATAATGCACTGTTTCTCAAGGTTAAGAAATTGGCCCAGGGCACTGTGTACATTAAATACTAGCTTTGAGTAACCCTTTTGAATTGCTTTTAGGGCAGCTTTAGAGTTACTGAAGATTATTAACCACGAGTTCGCTCAGTTTTCTAGATACTAATGCCATACATTTAGGGCCTCTTGGACCACTAGGAGCTCACAGGTGTAGTTTGAGACTATTTTATCTGCACCGATTTTAAATTATTTTATTCTACAATCTGAAAAAATAAAATTGATATCAGCTCCACCGTTTTCTAGGGTCTTATGCGAAGATCCACCAGTGAAGACATAAATACCGGCATACGAATAATTGGTTCTGATTCCTTTACCATTGATGTTAAGGATTAGTTCTTTTTTTGAACAAGGTTCAAAGAGATCAGTTACTTTTTGTCAGTGTAGAAGGTAGAATTGGCTCCTCTAAGATTTCGTGTGTGTAGTTTTTCAGGCCAATTTGTTGTCTAATCGTTTGATCATACTATAATGATCATTTAAGTCTTGTACTTTTGATCCAATTCTGAAACGCTCTATTGCCAATAAGGGCTTTTTCACGACTTCTAATCTTGTTGTTGAATTTAATGGCATTACATTTTCTTCTGTTCTCAAGAAGCTGCAGACCACATTCCAACTGTGACTTAGCATTATAAGTAGAGAAGACGGCACCAGTGATGCTTTTTACATTTCTACCCTGCATTGTAAAAACCTTTTCCAGCACCAAATTCTAAGCGTGAGACCAAGTCGGTGAAACAAATTCAATGATGGAGACAAATTAACGTGATATAAGTAGTTTCTTTTTTTCTTTTTTTTTTGTGTGTGTGTGGGGGGGGGGGGGGGGGACTTGCTCTCCAACTCGTGTTACGTAGAATTTTCAAGATTTTTAATTTCTTATGCGATTTATTGGCCCATTTTTTAAAATGTTCAGTAAAACATTGTTCTGCATCTAAAGTGAGTCTTAAATAGACTAGGTTTTAGTTTATTAGCTGTTAAGGGCTGGTTATTCAGAATTACGTTTGGTGAAAAAAGATGTCTATATTTTCTGTCCGCGGAAAAATATACTTAAGATGTTTTATATGGAATTATTTTCAGATTCAGGAAGTTTGATCATTTTAAAATTCCTTTTAATAAGCAGTTAAAGAGATCGTTCGGACTGTTACAGACTTACATAAGAATGCCAAAAGGCATTGTCATCTTCATAAAAGATTATTTTTGTGTCATCGTGAAGTTGTGAGTGGATGATAAGAAACAGCATTGAATTGAGGAATAGCAACTATGGTACACCATCCCAAGTCTTACTTTCTCGCGAATACACGTCATTAAAAAGCACTTTTATTTTCCTATTTTGAGAATATGTTATCAAAGCAGTTTATTTTATAAAAACACAATATGTTACTGAATTACATTATTTTGTAATGAGACTGTTTAACTTACAGTTCTGAAAAACTGCATACTTTACATTCTTTTGTGTATAAATTATTTATAAAATATTTAGATACTACTGCGATTTCCATTTAATTTAGCATAAAATAAATACGTCTATTCTCTCTGAGAAAGATGCACCAGATATTTGAGTTGTAACATTCTAAATAATCACTGTAAATCACAAAACTGTAACCAAACATAACCTTAACATAATTGAATATCTCATATTGTTTTTAAATATATGATGTTTGCCTAAAAAGATTTCATTAAACTTAAAAATTTTTTGCCTTAAAATATAATTTAATAGATACTATAATTTTCGTATTCAATAACCTTTAAGAATTATAGAAAAACATTGTTACAGTGTAATATGAAAAATCACCCCCTCCTCTTAATATGTAACAATTCTGTTCATCTTACAGTCAAGAAGGTATACAAAAGCCCAATATTAGGGCATAATGCTCAGCTGTTACTCCATAAAATATAAATATTCGACATGCATTATCTCATTTTCCAAGAATAACAAGCTGATAACCCCTCTTTTAATGTAGCACATGTTATAGGAAACATTCTTATAAAATCAAAGTACAAATGGCATGAAGTGGGATGAAGAAGTCATTGAAATGCAAGAGGTGGCACTTTTGCACGCAGATAAAGCAGCATTAACGATACGTTGCCAAAGGACACTGCTTATTAAGCCACATTAGTTATTGTAGAGGCATTGTCACAGCAATGGGAAAACGAATAGAAAAGCTACTTAGTATTATCTTTTTGTATGGTTCAAGTATAGTGTCTCAATCGCCCATCCGTAATATCGTTATTGAAAGACTTTGAATACGTATCATTATTAGCAGCAAATGGATGATAGAGAGAAAAACAGACTAAGCAGAACCTTCAGAGAGCAATTGTTCGCATATAGACAATTTGTTTTACCGAGAATAAAGCTGTTCCATCCTCCGAAATAAACCATTTATCGAGGTGGTGTTTCAATTGTTGATTATGAAGCTCATCAAAATACGGAGTTTTGAAAATAACTATTAAAAAGGTTTTGTTTCAGTGTCAATTGCCACTTAAGCATTAATAGGGAAAGTCATTAAGAATCCATCTCCATTTAAGCTCTAATACCTATTTAGAAGAGAAAATAGTTTAGTTTCAAAATATCTATTTTTAAAGAATATCGATTATAGATTTCAATTACTTCTTTCGATATATTACGAATATTAAATTGGGAAAATTTGCTTTGTTAGTGCTTATAAATTAAAAATAAATAAATAAATAAATGAAAAACTATAAATACTTACGATTATTATTGTTTTTATTAAACCTGTTTTAAACAAGACAAAAAGAAAAATTGACTAAATTGTTTTATACATACTAGGTGAAAAATCTCTGAAAATATTTATAATAAATAAACTTAAACCAAAACATGTTTTTTGAAATAGCTCTTGTTTTCTGGCAGAATTATTTTGCACTCAAATTTCTTTCTTTAAAACTTTCTCCATATATATCTATATATAAAGTAAATAATTATAACCAGAAAAAAAACATGAGATAACTTTGAAAAGACAAAAATAACAATAAACCGGAAAGATAATTAATCCAAAAAAGCATCCAGGCTGTTATCAGAGAGACCTCCTAAATGCAGGGTGGAGAAAGAGTAGTAAGATGTTTCAAGAAATGCTAGCAAAAGCTAAAAGTATCTTGGTCCCTTACATCTTACCAAGAGAAAAAAAAAATTCTTATCCACTGTAGCTCGAAATTACGAATGCAAAATTGATTAAATACAAAGAAAAAATTAACAGAATTACACATCAATATATGCCACGTTTGTAAAAAAAACGAAAAAATTAAATGATTAATAAACACCACTACACCTGATGTAAAAAAATCTACTTAATTTTAACAGTTACGGTTAACAGTGAAAGTATAAGTAGGATTCGACTTCGCGGTTTCGGGTAACTTCGAGGCAATAGCAATCGTTGCAAATTGTTTTAATTCTACAAATTAGCGAAAACAAAATATTTTCCTCCACTCTGCATTTGGAGTGTTTCTCTGATAATTGCCTCAATGCTTTTTGTGTTAATTTTCTTTTTGGTTTCATTGTTGTTTTTGTCTGGTTATAGTTATTTATTTTTTATTTAGGTTTACATATCTTTTAACTTTTAACTGCTGCATTTCATTGCGCGTAAGTGTGTATATTCTGTTTTAATGTTACTTATTTTATTAATTTCTGTTTGAATATTGCTTATTTTATTAGTTTTTGGTTTTTAACCGTTTGATATTTTTTCCTCTTCGATATATATATACAGTCAAACCTCGTTAACGTGAGTTATTTTTAACTTGAACTGTTTCTGCAATCCTCGTCAAAATGAATACGGACTGTAATGTGCTTTCACCTTTAACATGAATTCGCTTAATCTAAAATTTATCTTAAGATGGACTTCTTCAATTGTCCCCTGAAGGAATTCTGACGATTAATATAAGTAAAATTTTATAAAAAAGATGAAAATTTTCCTTTTACATAAGTATAATGAAATATTTTTTACAGCATAGAAATTTCAAGAATGTCCTGTCTAAACAGTACTACAATTTTTTAAGAATACGAAACTGTCAAAAGCTTAGCCATGTCAGAGTAGGCCATAATAAGTTTCCCAAAGAATTTATTTTATCGTAACAAAAAAAAAAAAAAAAAAAAAAAAAGAAATTAATAAACAAATAAATAAATAAAAAATAAATAAATAAATAAAAATAAATAAAAAAAGACTTGAAATGAGTGAAAATTTTGTGCTAAAAGCTTAAAGAAAGCAAATTATCATAATTTATTACCTAGCCTGTCTACTCTTTTGACCACCGTAGAAAAAAGCAAAAATGTAATGTTGTTTTCGCTGTACAGCTTTTAAAATGAATTAAAATGAATTAATATAGCAATTATAAGTGACTTTCAGAGTTAAGAATCAAGGTTAGTATTTAATAAATTTGTAGTTTTTATTATAAATTTATTACAAAAAAAAAAAAATCTTATTTTACAAATATATTCTATTTTGTACTCAGAAGGCAAGTCTCAAGAAGGAAATCACCTTCACAAGCTGACATTTCGACGGCTGTTTGCAATACAATTTTCATTCCCATTTCCTCTTGTAGAACTGTTTTAGAGATACATGGGGTTGTTGTTAAAATTGAGTACTAAGTTTCAGCAATCTTTGAGTTTGCTAAAAATTCTCGATAAATTAGATGATGCGGATTCGGAAAAATTAAAAATGAGGGAAATAACTAGTTAATATTCGATCGATAAGAATTCCCTATCAATAATTTAAATAATCTGGTGTGCCATACACACGAATTTCTCTTACCCTGAAATTTAATACTATGAATACAGGTTGGATATTAAGAGGTAAGATAACGCGTACTGTCATGTAAACATATGTTAAACAATTCAAATTAGGCTTCGGAAGTGTTTTATATGATAATTAGCTCTGTGAGAGGGGGACTACCGCCCCCCTCAACCCCCCTTTTCATTAATGCACCTACATTTATATAGAATTTAATTCTGTTATTAAAATTAAAAGTTTACTTAAAATTATACGGACAATTTTCACTCATAATATTTCTTGAAACTTATTAATCTGGATCAAAATTTTCCAGCAACAAATTTATATTAGCTTAAAATAGAACATTTGTATCCCCTAAAATTATTCGTTTTTAAGTCACTCTAAGAGACACAGACAAAGATCAAACGTTAAAAAACGTGACTGCGGTAATCAGGAAGCCTCAAAACGTGTAAATATACAAAAAACAAGCGATGAATAATTAGCTTAAAACATACATTATTTACCATATCTCTATGAGGAATTTATTTCAATTCCCGAACAGCATTCCTGGAAATGGTAAAATATTATTAGTAAAGCACATCCACTAACAACAAATAACTAGTGTGTTGTGGCCACCACATGACTTTCTTCTATATTTTCCTATACAAATTCACTCAGTAAAAATAATTTATTAAAATTATTATTTAAAAAAATTATCTTACATGATAATGCAGACGATTTCCATATTAGAGAAGTAGTATAACACTAAATATCCAAAAAAAAGTTGAATTTATTCATACTACATAAAAAAAAAAAAAAAAAGTTAAAAATGAAAAAAATCGATAACTTTATTTTAAATTATCGCAGATCTATGGTTCAACCATTCGAAAGTCAGAGATTGTATGGAGGTGTATTTAATTATCCGATAGCTCTTTCAACTTCTTATCACAAATCTTCAATAGGATTGCAATCTGATTAGCCAAACTAACTATTGAATCTATAAGAAATTTAAGACGTTATTCAGCGGTTCACATAACTCGCTTTCAATTGCTCACCGTCTAATCCCTGTGTGACGGAGCGATTTTGAGATATTTTATCTTTTTTACTGACGCGCGGCGTTTGCTGCAACAGTGTTTGCATGTTTCCAATGGCCTTCTGTTTTTACAGCCATAAGTTTCATGGTACAGCATATAATATGCTCAGAGATACTGTAGAGCGATCCTTAGTTAATTTCTTTTACAATTTGCTGCACTGTAACCACCTTTATTTCTTCACATTTTGGTGTACTTTACGTTCCTGGCAGTCAGTTCACTATCCATTTGCGCATGGGGATCCATTATTTTACTTGATAGCCCAGCTTGGTACATTTTCACTATAATGACTCTTGACATTTCACAAATACAGCAGTCACGCTGATACTTTTTCATACATCCAAGCATTTACCATCATTTGATGTTCAAATCACACTTTCTCTTTATATATTCTCAAGCAGCTTATCTGTATTAATGTCACACATCCTCATACCTCTTTTTAGTTCCCCATCATACTATAGGTATGGGAAACTTAGGTAATCGTGAAAATTTTCGACCTCGGTTTTTTGACTTTTCTACACGTTTTCAGGTGTTTTCAGGAATCCGAAAATGACAAAATTTCTATGGTGTCTGTCTGTAGGGCGTCTGTTAGTCTGTTAGTGAGTTAGTGTATTAGTCCGTTAGTTTGTTAGTCTGTGTACACGATATCTCAAGAACAAATTGTCGCAGAGAGGTCAGATCAGTTTTAAAATATTACTTTCGACACTGGCAAGAACCCTATTCATTTGCAACATTCAAATTTAAAAACTTCGTAAGTTATTAGAAATTTACGATTTTCTTAACATGGGAAAATAGGACAAAAATTCACTTAAACGTGCATTAAATGGAAACTTTTTACTGTAAAAATGTCAGACCAATTTTAAAATATCCGTTTTGATGCCGGAATGAACATCAGTAACTATAAATATGCTACTTTAAAAATTTCGCAAGTTATTGGAAATTTGCGAATTTCTTAACATGGCAGTATAGGGCAAAATTTCACATAAACGTCAATTTTGAGAGATATTTTCATCGTAAAGATGTCAGACTTCTTTTGAAATATTATTTAGGACACTGGCATGAATATTAATGACTATGAATTTTCGAATATAAAGATTTCGTAAGTTATTGGAAATTTACGAATTTCTTAACATGGCAGAATAGAGAAAATTTCACATAAACGTCAATCTTGAGGGATATTTTCATCGTAAAGATGTCAGACCCCTTTCGAAATGTTATTTAGTATACTGGCATGAATATCATAGACTATGATTTTTCCAATTTAAAAAATTCATAAGTTATTTGGAAGTTACGATTTACTTAACATGTAAGAATAAGGCAAAATTGAGCATGAACTTCCATTTTGAGGATCCTAAATACATTAGACAACTTCAAAATTACGTTTATGATATTTGTTTGAACATGATTGAATACAAATATTCTACTAGGAAAATTTCGTAAATTATTCGTAATTTACGATTTTATCAACATAGCGAATGGGGAACTTAGGTAATCGTGAAAATTTTTTGTTCCCCATCATACTATAGGTATGGGGAACTTAGGTAATCGTGAAAATTTTCGGCCTCGGTTTTTTGACGTTTTTACACGTTTTCAGGTGTGAGGAATCCGAAAATGACAAAATTTGTATGGTGTCTGTCTGTAGGGTGTCTGTTAGTGCGTTAGTCTGTTAGTGTGTTAGTCCGTTAGTTTGTTAGTCTGTGTACACGATATCTCAAAAAAAAATTGTCGCAGAGAGGTCAGATCAGTTTTAAAATACTACTTTCGACACTGGCAAGAACTCTATTCATTTGCAACATTCAAATTTAAAAACTTCGTAAGTTATTAGAAATTTACAATTTTCTTAACATGGGAGAATAGGACAAAAATTCACTTAAACGTGCATTAAATGGAAACTTTTTACTGTAAAAATGTCAGACCAGTTTTAAAATATCAGTTTTGATGCCGGAATGAACATCAGTAACTATAAATATGCTACTTTGAAAATTTCGCAAGTTATTGGAAATTTACGTATTCCTTAACATGGCAGTATAGGGCAAAATTTCACATAAACGTCAATTTTGAGAGATATTTTCATCGTAAAGATGTAAGACTACTTTTGAAATATTATTTAGGACACTGGCATGAATATTAGTGACTAAGAATTTTCCAATATAAAAATTTCGTAAGTTATTGGAAATTTACGAATTTCTTAACATGGCACAATAGAGCAAAATTTCACATAAACGTCAATCTTGAGGGATATTTTCATCGTAAAGATGTCAAATCACTTTCGAAATATTATTTAGGATACTGGCATGAATATCATAGACTATGATTTTTCCAATTTAAAATTTTCGTAAGTTATTTGGAATTTACGATTTACTTAACATGTCAGAATAAGGCAAGTTTGAGCATAAACTTCCATTTTGAGGATCATAAATACACTAGACAACTTCAAAATTACATTTATGATATTTGTTTGAACATGATTGAATACAAATATTCTAATAGGAAAATTTCGTAAATTATTCGTAATTTACGATTTTACCAACATAGCGAAATTGTAAATTTTTTATATAAATATGAATTTTGAGGATTATTGCATTCGAAATAGTAGCATGAAAACTAAACAACGCAATTGACCCTGATAAAATAAATTAACAGATTATAATAAGTAAAATATATCGAAGTGAACGGTGGATAGCCTATTAGGTGGGGATTTCATTCTGTTACTGTATCAAGCTTTGGTCAATTTTTTTTTTTAACATGATTATAATATATCTCGCACTAGAAATTTATGAGAACATAAATATGATGGGAAACTGAGCAGAGTCCACCTATGCCAACTAGTTTTAATACTGCCCTATCTCTCTAGTAGAACATTCTGACGCAATAACGCATCTGCATAAAATGATCCTGTGGACACAATTAAGTGGCCGCTCAGTGTATACAGCTCATTCTGATATTTCAGAACGTAAAGCAATACAGTTAAATTTTACCAAAAATAACTAACCACAGTATTACTGGCATTTGATAAAGGTATAAATAGCATACTATAAAAGAGAAATCGTCTTTTTCAAATCATTTCTTGCCTTTTGCAATAATTTTCTAAATACACTAAACATTGAATTTATAAATATATTTATGGAAATATATTTTGTAATTTTCAAATGTCCGCCAAACTGAAAAAAACTGGCGAATCAAGTTGGCCAACGAACTGATACAAAACATTTTTATGATAAGTTCGTTGCCAAATTTTGATCAAAATTAGTTCGGTATTTTGAAAGTTATCGTGATGATAATTATATATTATAGAGAAGATTAACAACATGTTAACCAAAAATAAATTAATAAAACAAAATTATGCTTAAAAATAAATAAATAAATAAATAAAAAAAAAAAAAAAAAAAAAACGCTCATAACAATACAATTTTTAAAATTAGTGATTTTTTTATTGATGTTTCAGATGTGCAAATGCTGTATGAAATAAACTTATTCCCATTTGGATAAAGCGTTTCATTTTTATTAGATTCAATTTTACCATGTTTCATTTAATATTTTAAGACATCCGAGTGGTTAAGTTTCTCAGTATTATTAGCATAAAATCTTCTATTGTGTCGCTTTCCATAGTAATAAACTTGGAAAACTTATTACCATTAACCGTCATCCTTAAAACTAATGAAAGAGCGGAACCCTTTTTGATGGCATAAATGACAGAGTTTGAAGTCTATGTTTTTCATAATTTAGGGATCTTCGATTAACCTAATTTATTTAAAAAAACATTAAATTCCCAACTTTTAATGGAATAAGGAACTCTATCACCTATTTTTTATAATCCAAATAATAATTTTCTTTACTTTTGAGGTTATTTTCTATTTATTTCATAGCGTGATTTGCATTAGTTTTCATTTAAAGGAATCGCTTTATAAATGATCGTTTTGAAATATATTTGTTACGCAAGGCTGATTCAAAATGTCATTTACTGTTTTTTCTCTCATCAAATTCTTTCAATGTTCCTCCAGACAGACATTCAAAACAGCATAGTTTTTTTTTTTTTTTAAAGAGATTTATTTATTCTTTTTAGACACGATAATAAACAAATGAATATGTAATAATAGTTATTAATGATTTCTACATGAGGTAGTCTAATCTCTCCCTCTTCAATGTTAAGGATAAGACAATATTAAAGCTAAAAAATGTAATTCTTTTATCTTTCATATTTCTCTATATATTTAAAAAATAACAATATTAATAATGTCGCTGACATCTGTTTTTTTTTTTTTTTTTTTTTTTTGGTCTGCGACTGCATCTCTTTGCGGAGGGCAGGGTTCTCCGCATCATGAGAGGTATCACTGTATGCGGAATACTCCAAGGAAGATGTTTCAATCAGTTAGAAATTTCTAACAATCTTAATTAACGAAATTATTAATTGAAAACGTCGGTTTTATAAAGGTACTCTATTTGCCCTTTATCAAAAAGATTCCGAAATCATTGTTCTTTCAATCTTAAAACGCTATTCTCCAAAGGAATATTAAAATGTTATCAATGGTGTAAAAAGAATAAAATGAATGTCTATTTCTTACTAACAATTTATTATGTTCTTTATAATTTTTCTATGTGTTCTTTTTTTTTGTGAATAAAGAAATAATGTCGTGTCTGTATAATTGGCTGCGTTTCTTTTTGTCTTTAAAGCGTATTTCTCTTTTTTATTTAAAAACATGTTTTAAAATACTTCGGATATATTTTGGCAAATATAAATTAACTTTAAAATTGAAAAGAAATAAAATAAAATAAAATAAATCTAAGTTACAAATTATGCAGTATTGTTGTCAATAAAATTAGCTTGATGAGATTTGCGCCGGCGAAATGGAAATTACCTATATTTCTAATTATGGCAAGGAAAAAATTTCACCATCTAAAATTCTTATAAACAATCGAGTCGATTTTTATTCTTCCTTATTTTAAGAAGTAAGTAGGGGCGAATTAAAAATTGAAGCTGTAGGAGATTTTTCTAAATCAAAATAATGATAATAATAATAAACATTTTTTTTCTTTTGAAACATTTTCGAATGTGTAAAATTATTATCTAGATGTACGAGGGCTGTTCCGTAAGGTATCCGGATTTAAATTTAATTTATAACTAAAAAAATATAATGGATATACATACTTCAGTTTAATCCCCTTCAAAGTATCGCCCTTGAGAAGCAACACACTTAGTCCAACGTTGTTGCCACTCTTGGAAGCAGGATTGGAAGTCGTTCTTTGGAATGGCCAACAGCTGTTCGATCACTTTTTGCTTCATGGTCGTCACATCCTCAAACCGTCGTCCTTTAAGCGTTTTCTTTAGCTTTGGAAATGTGAAATTTTTTAATCAAACATGGCATCGTTCAAATTGCCAAAGTTTAGCACCAAGCATGGCACCATTGAATCATGGTGCATCGTTTTCTTTGTCTGGAGTGTAATTCCCTTACTAAAATTAGAAAAAACTTACTTAACTATGGAATAGTTACAGTTACTTCCAAAGTTAAAGCCTGCATATATATACATATTACAGTTACCTTCCTTCATGAACTATTTTTACATTGGCCCACATTTCACATAAACTACTTAGAATTTGGTTGAAATTCCCTACCATTATTGGAATAAAAAATATTTGGTGTTTCAATTGTAAAAATATGCAAAAAGTGATATGCTAATTTGTCAGCTATTTAACATTGCAAAGATCGGAAAAGAACGAATTTTGTTACATGCTCTTGATACACAAGAATAAATTTCAAATTATGATCAGGATTAGAAAGCTTATCTATCAGGTCTTCTAAGCTTCGGGAATTCATTAAAATGTGTACGATTGGGCTTGACAGAATTCCTTTTTAAAGATTCTTTTGTTTTTTTTTTCACATAGTTCACATAGTCTTAAATATGTGACGATAGATTCTACACTCGCATTCTTATATTTATGACTCAGTTCCTTAATCAGTGAAAAATTGGATTTCCTTAAGTATCGAGAAAAGTTGTGCGCAAAAATAATTAAGCGAAATATTCCTCGTTTTGCGCTTTTACCAACGTAGTTGGTAAATCTTAGCTTTTATATAAATGGTACAGTAAAAATATGAAATAAAAGCATTTAAACATCTATTTCGGATTTTTACAAACGCGTTTTGGTGAATGATCATTTACAATAAATCTTTAAAAAATCTCTGTATCTCAATCTCCCATAGAATCACCATGGCTGTATTGAGTCAGCGAATGAGTGTGTTTACTCTTTCATATAAATAAGATGAACATATTTGTATATTACTTTATTGTCTAAAAGTAAGGATTGAAATCAATTCTCGGCGTTAGGAACTTTGGTCTCGCTAAGTGCCCTGCTTGGATGGTCTTAATAAGGGATCCTAGCCCGTATTCAGTAAATTTCGGAGAAAACCACTGAAAACCAAGAACAGCTAGGCCAACGAGCGAAACCTGGAATCGATCCCAGCAATTCCTGTGTTTAAACTTAGAGAGCAGAACCTTTCGGCCATAAGTAGAGTGGATTAACTTGCGGATTGATTGACAAATCACTTTATGAAAAAAAATGTTTATGTATGCAGGAGGAAATTTCGAACGAATTTCAGGCATTTGAAAAATTAACATTTATTTTAACGTTTAAATTAAGACAGAAATTAAAATGGATTTACAAATTTATTTTAATGTCTATTTAGTCATTTAAACTACTGCACTTTAGTATGTGGAAAAAATACTGAACGGAGAGTGGACGTGAATCAAAAATCCCTATAAAGCAACATAAAAAAAAAAAAAATAATAATAATAATAAATAACGCCAGTCAGAAAATGCAGGAAAAATAGATGAGAAAAAGAAACTGAAACTCGGGAAGGAAGTGCACGAGGCCGTGGAATTACCGACGAGACTATCTACGGTTCACATAAGTGTACATATATATATGCATTATATAAAATTTAGTCTAGAATTAATTTGTACGGAAAATTTTAAGACATGAAATCTTGAAAAATTATTCACTCAGTAAAAAGTTATGAAAAATAATCTTTCACATTTTTTGGTATAGTATACTTTTCTATAGCTCTAAACATTTCATTTTATTTAGTTCAATACGTTTTACAAACATTTTTTTTTTTTTTTTTTTCAAATTAAATTTTTTTGAAATACTTCCTCTGCTATAACTTTCTTTCTTGACATCATCCTGCAGTATGCAAATTTGTGAAGAAAAGACTTATAAAAATAAGAATTTAATACCTTTCAGATTTTGGGAGGGGGCTGCTACTCGCTCCTAACTGACGCGTATTTAAATCACCCCTGTTAGCAGTGAAATATCTTACTTTTCTAGCATTTTAGATTAGATTGAGGCCACGAACCTCTTATTTCACATAAACTCCAAGTAACTCCGACTTTAGATTTATTCTCGTTAAAATACAATCAATTGAGAATCAATTTGTTTACCTTCAAACACCACGCCATTAATCCATTAATTTTCCAAAACTTCCTTGACCGTCGCCAATTACCCATCTGCGCAGCACTAGTGCGACGTAAAACCCAACCATAAACAAAACTTTGCCTAATCATTCATTGGGGTGATTCCCAGACCATCGCCAATTGCTTATAGTGCAACATTAGTGCACCAAAAAACTCACTCAACCTCAACCCAAAATTTCTCTTGTCATGGAATCCTCAAATAAACTTCGTAGAGTGCCTTTTGAATAACATTTTTTCTTCACTAAACCAGATAGACATTTGGAATTTTTGTACACCTTTCAAGAACTCAACCTAACTACCTTGCTTCAAACATGAAATCGAGTTCGCCCACCAATTCTTCGCAAAACTCTAACACTCCTATGAACTTCATAAGACACTTTACAGCCGGCAGCCAAATTATTGAAGCACACAACCATATTTCTTTTTCTTTTTTTTTTTTTTTTTTTTCTTTTACGTGATCGCTTTTTATCATCAACTTACTTTTTTATAAACAGCATAAGACTAAGATCACGACTCGCCAAATATTTACTTAACAAAACAGTATTAGGTGCATATTTTTTCAATAGGAATTATTGCTAGAGCTTCAATAATATTGCTTCCGGCTGTACACACTATCCACATACGATGTGCGATCCGCTTTTGTAATGATCGATAGATGGCGCTTTTTCAGCTTTTGTTGTTAGTAAATATAATAGCCACGTGTATTTATTATTGTTCTTTTTGTTATTCTACTTAATATTCGTACTATAATTTCTCCGCCATTACATCATGGAAAATTGATTGCTTTTGGAAAAAAAAATATTTCAGTTTATTCAAAGTTCGATCGGAAGTAGATTTTTAACTGAAGTTGAACAAATATTAGTTTCAAATCATCTGATTAATTCTTTACTTCCATTAGCCGAAGCAACTGAAATTTTAAATTTGTCATTTGGAAATAAATGGAAGCTTAATTCTGGATTTCTAGATCCTTTGGAGTTACACTGTAGCACACAACAGTATGTGTTATCTTTTTTACCGGATTTATTCATTTTTATTCAATAAATATATGTGAAACTAAACATCGGCGAGCAATGGTTGCTTGATGGAAGCCGAATCAAAGCATGTTAATTGTAAATTCACCTTAGCCCACCAGAGGGTGAGCATTTCATTACAATCGCGGATATTCCAGAAATCCTCTTTCTCTAAACAAAGAAATGAATTTTAGTGATCCCATAATTAAAGATTTATAAATAAACTATTGTGTTGAATTTTTCAATTTTAACTTGCAGCCAAAATTTCGTCCTCAAACCGACAAAAAAAAAAAAAAAAAAAAAAAAAAGTTTTATGTATGCTTTCGTAACACAAACAATTGCATTTATTAAATTATTAAATGTCGTCTATAGTTCCACCTTTACGCAGTTTTGTATTTCACTGACGTTTAAAGGCAGAAGTAGAAATCAAATCAATTTTTAGATAACATTCATTCTATGCTATCAAATTCCTATTAAATTACTTATTCCCAGGTTTTCGAACACTGAAATTTGCGTATAAATAAATGTTAATCATTTTTTTCCCATTTGTAATTTGTCTTTTAAGTTTAAAAAAAAAAAAAAAAAAATTCACTCAATAATAAATATTTTTTTTTTTTTTTTTTTTATAAAACTCTTTATGATATCACCTCATGCCACTGGTATTAATATAAATATAATACAGAATACTAAATTTTTGATTGAAATTATTCATTCACGAGTATAAAATCAACTTATCGTTTCACATAGCTAATTATGACTTCATTTGTATTCGTCACCTTCTTGTTTTATTTCGAAACTTAATGATTAATTTCGGTGTGTCACGAACACAGCATAATTTTTTTTCTTGTTTTTCAATTACAGCTCTTAAAAGCATGATTTGAATATTTACATATTTAAGTAATATTTTAAGCTTTTAATTGTCCTATCTCAATTTTTGTTTTTAACACAAAGTAGAAAGGAGAAACCTTTCCTATTAAATCAAGCATCAATAAAAAGATCACCCGAGGGATGAATACTTGAATCACCTTGTAAAGGAGATCGACTTTTAAGTGGAGTAAAATTATGTGTTTGAAATTTGGAGAGTAATGAATCATGACACAATAAATGGGGATTATTTTATATAAGTGCGAAACTATCTTGATGTTTACCTGTAGCATAAAAGTTTTCTTTTTAATATGGCAACTTCGTCAATTTCGGCTTATATACCAGTTACAATTATTGCAATATCTGTTACATTGTTCACTGATGTTTTGTACATAATTAGACATACTAGTATCGCCCAGTGGTCGAATCTCGACCACTTTTTTTGCAAAACAAAGCAATGCAAAATAATTTCTTTTTCGTAAACGGAATTAAATCGCAACACAGCTGCGCTAGATGTTTGTTGACATGCATTTAAAATGAACCAGCAGAGTTTCACTTAATATATTTTTCTAAGTTTGGTACACTGTAGATACTGAGCCTTTCCTAAAATGAGAGGAAATTACAACGTGGAAGCGCCCCCTGTTGGGTGATACAGCGCAAAAGCTAATCGACTCCAATTCAAACCAAGGTCCAACCAAATATCAAGTTCGATTAAATTAAGTCCATTGGTTCATAAAATACAGAGTTCGAACTCAAGAAGACAGATGTTTTCTAAAAATGGTCGAATTGAGTTCACGAAATCTCAAAATGTTTAACTTCATAGAAAATCTAAAATTTTTCTGAATCTTATATACTTTCTTCTTATATATGCTGAAGATAGAGTAATAAATGCATTTTTTTTTTTTTTTTTTTTTTTTTTTTTTTTTAATAGTCAATTTTATTTAATTCAAATACAAGGAAATCTCAAAACCTGTAAATTCATCGAAAACCGGAAATCGAAATTTTTTACGTATTTTCTACATTCTTTTTATACATGCAAAAGCTAGTAATAAATCCATTTTTTTTTTAATAAGTAGTCAATTTCACTTAATTGAAACGCAAAGAAATCTCAAAACATGCAAATTCAGCGAAAACCGGAAATCGAAATTTTTCCATATATTCTACTTTCTTCTTGTACATTCAGAAGCTAGTAATAAATTCACTTTTAGAAAAATTAGTAAATTTTAGTTAATTGAAATGCAATGAAATCTCAAAATGTGTAAATTCGTCGGAAACCGGAAATCAAACGTTTTCCCAACTCTTATACTTTCTTCTTATATATGCAGAAGATATACGCAAGCGAAGTGTGACGTCACTGACCATCATTGGGGCCGAGTAAAAAGTTTCCTATGTCCCTTATTAAAAATTAAGGAAAATTTTTTCCCGATTTTAATCCCCATATTTGGGTATAATTACAAATTAGTTATTGTGCGCATGTATTAAATTAAGTTATCTTCTAATTTTTAATTTTTAATTTGAAAAATCTAGAAAAAAAATGGGCATAGATTTCATATCTGTTCATCCTTGACGTTTTGTGTATTTGGCGATCAAAAACGTAATACGAAAATATACACGCCAGATGTATTTTTTTGTAATACATATATATTGTATGAAATATTGTTTCTTATTATTGATTGCTCTCTTAATATACATTACTAAAATAACCATAATTTTTGAAAGGAATTAAATATGTTCGCCAGATAATTTGACGATCTTTTATTATTTATTTATTTATCTATTTATTTATTTTCCCGCTAAGGACGACAGATATCAAATCTGTTCCTTTGAAATGAAATGTTTATGTTTATATTCGAGAATGGAAGTCTGCCATTTTATTTTTCTAGATTTTTGAAATTTAAAATTAAAATTTTATGAATTTTACAGAAAAAATAAATCAATCTAACACATGCTGACAGTAACTTATATATAACTGTACCCAAACATGGGGATTAAAATCGGGCGATAATTTTCCTTAATGTTTAAAAAAAAAAAAATCCAATGGACGAATTAACATAGGAAATCTTTTGTTAGGCCCCGTGGATGGTCAGCGACGTCATCACTTCGCTAGCGCATAGTAATAAATCCTTTTTTTTTTTTTTTTTTTTTTTTTTTAAATAAGTAGTCAGTTTCTGTTAATTGGAATGCATTACGTTTTGACTTAAAAATATGGCTTTAAATTAGAGCTGGCGTAAATAACACACACACACACACACACACACACAAAAAAAAAAAAAAAAAAAAAAAGTAATTAGAACTTTCATATATCAAGTCCTTTTTTAATTTGTGTATACTTTGAACAGTATAAACTTTAGATCTACCACTCATTTGTAGCGGTTGCTACATCTAAAACATCGTTTTCAGCTAAAAAAATAATTTATACTTTTATAGTTTTTTTTTTTTTTCTTAAGTTTTAAGATTATTATTATTATTATTATTATTTTAACTCTGTTCTTTTTAAAACATGCTATTTATAAAATATTTACAAACATTGAAACAAAAGTAAATATGCAACACTAACGGCCTTATTCACCAAATTTTTAACATTGGGGCTAAACCGAGAATGTACTAGACTATTTCAAAATCAGCGATTTAACACTCGAGTTAACCCTCTTGCTTTAATTCTCCGAAATTGATGGGTTAAATCTGGTGTTACATGAGCATGTTACAGTTACAGTGAAAGTAAATTTGTTTACTTTTTTTTTAATATATTGCTTTTTTATTGACCAATCAGCGAGACACTTACAAATTTCTCCAGATAACTCAGGGGTCAACTGATCCACGGTTGGTGAATACGAAAACTTTCTAACCCAGGGTTAAGGGAGTGTTAACTCTAACACAAGTGTTATGTGAACCATGGTTAACATTGATTTGGTGAATAAGGCCGTTAAAGTTCACAAAATCTTGATAACGTGATGGAAGAGTAATTCTTCTTTCGCTTCGTGCTGTTTTAAATTTTGGATCCTACGTCTTCCCGCTTTCAACCAACACCACGTGTAATAATGCCTCCGAGCTGAGCTCTACGTCACGGAAGATCGGCCGATTTCATCCAATCCCCACGATGCAACATGTATCATATGAAGCGTTGATTGGATAAAATCGGCCGATCTTCCATGACGTAGAGCTCAGCTCGGAGGCATTATTACAGGAGGTGTAATGACAATGTAAGAAACACTGACAATTCCATTAAATCGAGGTGTTGTTTCAACTCGATTTAATGGAATTGTCAGTGTTTTCTTTATTTGTTAGACTTCGAGCGTAATCTTCCTCTGAGGCTAACAAATAAGCTTATTTCGATCGATCTACGGAAACGTTAATATTCTTTCCTTTAATACTTACCGTAATATACTTGTCACTTCTGGCAATAACAGGAAAAGGTCCTTCATACGGGGGTTCTAATGCTTTCTTGACGCAGTCCACTCTGTCAAAAACATGTGGACATGTTTCTAAATCTTTATGGAAAAATAATTTCTGTTTTCGTTTGCATTGGCTTTTAATTTGTTTTAAATTTTCCATTTGTTTTCGCAGTTCACTTGTAAAGGTATTAGGTTCTATTTTGGTTGTAGGTTCTTGAAATAATTCTTCTGGTAGCTACAGTGATTTACCATAAACCATTTTAATCATTAGTTGATGATGTAATTTCGCCAAGAATGCTCAATTTAGTTACATCATCAATTAATGTTTTGTTTCTAAGGTCAATCAATAAATTGTAGCAGTTAAGGAAATCTGCACCCAAAATGCCTTTACCGACTTTGATTACTATAAATAACCATTGAAAATTACGGCGAAATCAAGAGTTAAAACTTTGTGACCAAAACACAGAATTTCAGTACTATTTGTGGCATAAAGTTTGAAATCACTACTTATTCTCTCATTGTAAGTGGTTGAAATTAGGCTAATATATGCGCCACTATTAACCAAAAATTTTATCCCAGTATTTTTATCCATTACACAAAGTCTATAATTTAGTTTGCGACAATTCTTTGAATTTTCAGCAGCAGAACTGGCCGCTAATTCTGATTCTGCTGCGCAGGTAAGTTTTCCTGGTTTTTCCACTCACATGATGGTTTACAACTTTCCGGAAAGCATCGTGGTCCGAAAGTAAAGTGGTAATAACACCACTGCCTCTCGGGTTGTATCTCTTCCGAAAATTAATTCTGCCTCTCGACACAGATCTATTGTTTTTTCCTGTACTACGGCTTCGTCTTGGCTGGTAATTTAAATGAGTCTCTTCAATTCGCTGTTCTAATGAAGCTATCTTATCCAATAACTGCAACATAATATTTGGCGGCAGACTTGATTTCTTAACTTCCGTTGAATGAGTATCATATACTTCAGTTTGTGAATGTATGTCAAAAATCTTACCCTCCATATCCATAATCGCCAATTTATCAATATTTTCATCACTAACCGCTAATAAGTGTTTGATATGATGTGGCAATTTTTCCATCCATAATGTTTTTAATACCATATCGGAAATACCATTGGTCGTGAAGGATTTCATTTTTTGCAAAAGGTGACTTAGCTTCATGTCGCCAATTTCAATACCAGTAAAAAGGCGTTTGATTAGCTTGTTTTCACCTTCTTTAAATGCATTTAACAAACGCTCTTTTGCGAATGAATATTTAATTTTAAACGTCTCATCAGTTATTATGTCTGGAGTCGCCGGCAATGAGCTCGCGGACTCTCTTGCCAAGGAGGCAACCGAGTTCCCGACAGTCAATGTCTCCCTCCCAGCCCCCCCCTCATTTGTAAAATCGAAAATTAAACAAATTTTAAATATTAAATGGCAAAACCTGTGGAACGATTCTGAAAAAGGTAGGTTTACCTTTAACTTGGTTCCACAGGTAAGCCACAATTCTTGGAATCTCACCCCTCCCATCACAGCGTTCCTCACTGGCCATGGTCCATTTCCTTCATACCTTCATAGGTTTCATTGTCGACGATCTCCCCTGTGTCCCTGCGGCGAAGAGGGGACTCCAAACCATTATTATTACCATTGTCATTTAACCCAAAATTACCATCTTAGAAATCCAAATCCCCGCCCACTAAATTGGCTTGAAGACATTATTACACGTAAACCCCTTATCTTCAAGCTTAATAAAATTTTTGATCTACTAATGGATATTACCAATTTAACTAATTGAAACATCTTTTTATTTATTTCCCTAAATTTAAATATGTAAACTCTTGTTTTATTTTTATTTTATTTTTATTTTTATTTATTTTATTTATATTTATTTTATCTTTATTTATTTTATTTTTATTTTATTTTTATTTTTTAATACTTGGTTACCTGTACTGCTGCAGGTCAGCAGAAGCAAAATATGATTTTACAAAAGTTGCTCTTAGTCGTGAGAGGGTGAATTCCCTGGCAACTTCAGTCTGCATGCCAACTGTCGCGTGGGGCCGGCTGGGCCCGGCATGCAGACCAACCATGTTTTGTAAATATCTACTTATTAAATTTCTGTCTCTATCCATCGCCCAATGTCGCGTTTAAGGTTAATTAGGCCTGGCGAATTTTGTATTTTTCTTTTTTCTTTTTTTTTTTTTTTTTAGAGTTTTCAATAAACTGCGAGTAGTCCCCTCAGAAGCGCTCTACATCGCTCCAAGAGTGATGAGCGGGGGCTGCTCCCTGTTAAGTTATTATGTCTCATATAGTGTCGATGTATTTTGGCTCCATTTGAGCGACAATGAATTAAATATAGTGTCTTCATTAGTTATACCATTAATTATAAATTGTGCTTCTATCTGGTAAAACCAAATTTCAGGTTTATCTATCCAAGAAGGAGGAATTTTTACACTAACCTTCATAGCTTCCGTAGAATTAGCACAAGTTGATTGGTCTTCTGTCTTCTCGGTATCTGTCATAATCCGGGTCACCAAAATAATGCTACATCTAAAACATCATTTTCAGTTAAAAAATAAATTTATACTTTTATACTTTTTTTTTTTTTTTTTTTTTAGTTTTAAGAATATTATTTATTTGTGTTTACAGTTTTTTTTTTTTTTTTTTTTTTTTTTTAAACATTGTTTTGCATAATAATATTTTTTAATCTCTGTTGCCATTCAATATGAAAATAAAGTTGGGGAAACTAAGATTATATATACGGCCTATAGAGGTTACACTTTCACTCAAATTTCTGCCATTCTAATTGCTGTCTTCTCTTAGAATAAAAAATCTCTAGTCGAAAGTATAGTGATGCTACATTTATACAAATTACTGTGTCTATGGTTTTATTTGAGTTTTAAGAAATTGCCAGATTTAACAACTTTCTACTTTAGGTATTTTTTAATGTAAAAGAATATGTGTATAAAATGGAAAAATGCGTAAAAAATTAAAAGTATTTTCAAATACTTTCTTGACATCGTAAGAAAACAGTTTTTGTATTCTGCACATCTGGCTTATCATATCATTCAAATGATACCACTTTCAACTCTCTACACCCATAATTAACATGTTAAAAGTGTACCACAAATTTCATGCTTGTCTATTAATACATAGATATATACTTGTAACTTTTTGCGTAAAATATAGTTTTCTGAAAGATCTGTTCAACAATATGACCAAAGTATCTGTAATAAAATCCCTATTCAGTGACTTTTAATGTAAATTTAACATTATTTTATTGTAAGTCATAGGTCGGGTATGGGTCAATTTTATTCTGCCCGCATAGGACTTTATATTGGTCCAAACGGTGACGCCTAAGATGACTTACATCAGTTAAGAATTGATTGTATTGTTATAACTTTGAAAAAAATATCATTTAAAATCCTTTGCCGTTCCTTCTTTAAATTTTTCAAAAAAAGATGAAACTAGAAAAAAATTGTCTTTTTACAAAATGATAACCAAATTTCATAGACATCATAATACTCAATATTTCTTCTGAAATATCGATAAAATAAATATATAAGCAAATAAATTAAAAAAATAAATTAAAAAGAAAAAATAAAAACTTTTTATATTCCTTGGTAAAATTTAGCATTTAAAAATAATATTTTGCCTTCAAATCATTCTCGCTTGTTCTTTTTTTTTTTTTTTTTTTTTTTTTTTTAAATAAATACATACAAAGCTTTATTAAAAGATTTTATATCCAATCAGCTGTTAAGTTTTAAAACTATTGTAAATTTATCCATCTGGGGTTAATTCTGGAATGTTTTGCGTAAATAAAATATTGATTTATCTCTTTATTTATCTACGCCCTTCAACTTTCGCTTAAATATTAATCCACTCCTACATTTTACAAGAAACGAATTAGTAACTGTAAAAGAAATATTTAACTCACTTTAAATTGGCATCGCCTGTACTAGGTAATTTCTCTGCCAGAGTTGCATTAAACGTTAACAAAATCTGATGATGTAAAAATTCTATTTTTGAAGTAATTTAAAACTATGTATATAAATATATTGCATTTTAGATTTTCAGGATAAAAATATTGATAAATCATGAATTTGTACATGAATCCAGTCAAAAATGTATGAATCTCGCTAACAACAGCAATCCATAAGTATTATTACTTACAAACTTTGAATAAACACCATAAAATGCAATAAACTCGCAACAATTGTTTCGGGTCGAAAAAACACACGACCCTTCATCAGGCGAACAAAGTAAGCACGAGTGCTGCAGTCAAAGCGGCAACGCTTTGACTGCAGACTTAAGTGCGTTGCCGCTTTGACTGCAGCACTCGTGCTTACTTTGTTCGCCTGATGAAGGGTCGTGTGTTTTTTCGACCCGAAACAATTGTTGCGAGTTTATTGCATTTTATGGTGTTTATTCAAAGTTTGTAAGTAATTTTTACAACGCCAGTTTTGTGATGCTTCTTTATTAAATCCATAAGTATATTTTTCTTTTAATACTTGGAAGCTTAAATTCGAAATGAAATAAAGGCTTAATCTCACATAATAGAATGATACATTTCTAATGCATATCTTGGCGAAAACAGACAGATCTACCCTAGTTTGTTCCGCCTCATTCCGAATAATTTGATTATTTTAAAGATTGACACATATGTTTTTGTCAGCCTTTTCAAAAGAGTGTGACACGCTGCAATATACATTTATTTAACACGGTTCCTTTCTTGTTTCGAATTCACCATGCTTCACTTACGAAATTATCGATTATATACGATGTCGCTTTAATCTGCAATGTTTTAAATGGTAAAACGGTATGCTGTCGTCATAAAATTATGAAAAATTAAGTATATCCTGAATTACTGCATACATTTACTACATTTATTGTCTGTAAGAACCAATGGATTTACAGTATTTTTATTACCAAAAAGGACTTCTGCTTCATCCCACACTTGTAGTTCACAACTGTTTATCAACATTTGTTCTTCTTAAAAATATTTTGTAATAATGAAACGATATTTTGATGCATCTGATGCATAACAGTGAAAATGTTTGTATTAAAATTCTCCCATTTTTTTAACAGCTAGAGAAACCTGGGTTCAGAGATGCGTGCTACGATGATCATGCCTTAATCAGATCCTAGATGGAATAAAGTATTGCTAAAACATTTTATTTGTTCAAGTTTTTTACTCTTCTAAAATATTCAATATTCAGTTTCTAAGGAATTTCTTCTTTAGAATAATTCATAGAATTTTCATAGCATTCACTTAATACTGATTGTTCTCCCTCCTTTCCTCCTAGATTTTACTTGAAATTTATTTGGTATTAGTCAACAGTCTCTTATGCGAATAGATGAATGTATTTTCGTTTTCATGAAGAGATTAATGTTTTTTTTTTCTTGCACTACAGCCAATTTGAATAAATCAGCAACATTGTCTGTTATATCTGTGGAATCATATATTACAAAGCCCTTCAACCTTTGCTTAATTTGTTTATCATTGCGTTTGAGATAGTGATCTTTCACAATACGTTTATGACTAATATACTAACTAGTTTATCAATAATCATTAAAAAAGATATTAGCAAAATTTTAGCAACAATTCTTATACTTCAGTGCTGTTACCAACTGCTTAAGAGTGAGCAAAATCCTGAAGCTGTTTCATTCATCAAAATTATTGCGAAAAGCACTAAATTGTTCGAGCCAAAAATATTCATTCGTATTTATGCTGTTGTAAGTCCTTTAATTTGAATGTAACATTTCTTTGTTGTTTATTGCTCAGTTTTGTTTGTAATGTAGATATTTGTTAGTAATGGTAGCTGCATAAAGGTCAACCTGCATCATATGTGTTTATAAAAACCGTACTAAATACCACTTACATGTTATCATCTTAGTTTTTGTGAAAGGGATTGTACAGACTTTTCCCGTATCCGGAGTCAAGAAGTTGACTCGTTTACTGTACGATAAATACAAACACGGATAATGCGTCAGCGTTGCAGCTTTCCATGATGCTGCAGTAGATAGATGCCGTGTGATGATACCCATACGTATAAAAACCATAAAGTGCTCAAATATTTTCCCAATTACTGCATTTTGCGGATCAGTCGGAAACCGAGAACATCTGGTAATGTTTGGTCGAAAAGATGTCATGCTTCAACTTACTAGCCAGAGCTTCAGTGATAGAGTTTCAGTCGTATGAAATGATTTAACTGTATTTGTTATCTAAGATCAATTTATCCGGATGATTAATCGGATCATATACCTTAAAATTAAATTCGAATACAGTAAAACTAATATCCTGCAACTAAACAACCTAGATACCCCAAACAATTTCTTTCCAAACACCACTATACATCTCAACAGGAGCAGCTGTTCCCTACATCACGTAGAAGATTCCATGCATGAATATATTAATGTTAACATCAACTCATTCTCTTCTTCGGTTTCCATGGCAATTTTTGCAGATGACTCAAGAAACATCGAAGGTGTGGGGCAGCTTACTGCGTCCTAGCCGAAGGAGGTCTCACCAGTGGGCCTCGAAACTGGAAGACTGCAACTCTGTATACAATGCAGAACTCTACGCAATTCGAAATGCTTGCACTGGGTTCAACAACATCCAATCTGCACCAAAGTATCAATTAACAACGACAGTTTCTCAGTCCTTTCGTCGCCACAGATACCTAACTCCATAATGCAGGACATAAAATCAACCTTCCTTACACTATCAACCAATATCACTTTCATTCACGTACAGGGAGCTGCGGGCAACGAATTGGCAGATAGGCTAGATAAAATCAACCACCTTTTCTTCAATCCAAACACCACTGCCAATACCTCCCTCTCATGTTGAGAAAATCCCTTATAAAAATCTAATGGAGAAGTGACAGTTTTACTGGCACAACTTGGAGAAAGATCGTCACACCTATTCACTACTTCCAAAAGTTTCAAGATATGACTTCAACCTAACACCTGCAGTCACTGCCTTTCTCCTGGGTCATGGTCCTTTAAAAACCTATCTGCATAAATTACAAAGTTTCCAATCAGACCAATGTGAGTGTGGGGCCGTGGGCTCTCGCAACCATTACTACTATTCCTGCTCACTAATCCTCGAGTGTGGCATACTGAACCCTGTCAATAAACCCTCAGGCTGTCTTTTTAACATTATTGACCGAAAACCTCTTCGTTAAAAACTAACAAAATATTTAACCACCTAACCCATACCTCAAATTTAACTTCTTAAAATTCCAAAGGCTACAGTTACCAACCTCAATAATGGAAGAAGAGAAAAATGAAAGAACTGAAGGGGAGAATTAGTTGATTAAGATACATGAATTAAGATGATTTAAAGCCCACGGGAAAAATCCCTCACATGAAATAAATAACACCCAATCCAGTGTGCGTCCAGAGTTGCAGAAAAGCTCCGGCGCAAAACGGAATTAACTTTCTGCCAAAATCAAGCTCCGTGTCTTACAATATGTGGTTCACCATCCAAAACTGCACGAGAGGATCTTCAAAGCTCCAAACACTACGTCGCCCATTGTCACGAGAGAGGTTCCTCTCTGAGGAGCACAAAGGTATTATTTTAAAAATAAAAATTGGACCTTGCCATACCAAACAAGGACACTCCACCCTGATAAAGACTAAGCTGTTTCACATAGGACATAAGCCGGCAGCACTAAAGACAATAACCAAAATGCAGCAAGCTATCATGCAACCCATGTACTCTTCTAGCCGTCCACTACTGCGTTCGTGTTTCCACTCAGGCGGCCCTCTGTAATTTAAAACTTTTTTCTATGTTTTGTTTTAAATAAACAATACGGAGGCAGGCCTAGGACTTGACCTAGTAACAATCTACACTGCTGCATGGCGGTGAATAGCCTGCTTTCGCCGGTCAACGTTGCTCGCACTACTACTGATAAATAATTGAACTGTGTCTGTTATCTCAGAATAGTTTGCACAGTTATTTAGCTTTATCGAAACTAACGTTGCTCTCAAAGACTATAGTTCTATGTAATGAATCTGTACTCCATATGTCTAAGTCTCCAGTAATTTGACCATGTTTTTTGTCTTTCAGGCATTAAATTGTCTAACGTATAAGATTCTGATTTTTGCTTTTCTGGTTGGTGTAGCATTTTTACCGGCTAGCAATGTGTTCATAAAGCACAGTTTGAAAATTTGTTACGATTAATATCAATAATCACCGTACGTACGAATCGTTGAATAGGTTGGTTTGTTAAATTTACTAATACATTTATTAAATTTAAAGCGAATTCTACAACATTGCAAATTATTATTTAAGACGCTGATTCCGTTTTCAAATGGAATTTTATCTTTATTTGTTAGTGAGAAGAAAGATTAATCAACTAATATGAATTAAAATAATCGATATATCTAAAATTATTAAATAAACCTTTTCTTTTTCTTATTTTTGAAAATTTAAAACATTTACCTGTTTTCCAAATTTTTTACAAGAAAAATTGAGTTTACGTTTCGAAATAAAATTTATAAGTGTAATCTATCTTTATAAAAATATTTTTAAAAAGATATTAAAAAAAATCTAAATTAGGTTAAATAAGTATAATTAGAAACTGTAACATCGACAAAATGTAAACTATAGCAAAAGTTTTTGATGGGAAGACTCATGCAGTATTACAAGAACAAAAAGAGACTAGTACAATCATATTGAACCTTGGGAATTGACACTGACCTGGTCAATTTTCACTCTTGTTAAAATGAATTAGTCATTCCCATAAAAAGTGCGTGTAAGTAAGAAATGTAAAAAATAGTGGTAGTTTTAACAGCAGAATGTGCAGAAAAAAATGGGTGCCAGAACATTCTGCTGTTAAACAGGATATTTTACAGCAGAAACTTCTGTAAGAAAAGTAACTTTATTATAAACGTTTCTGTTGTAAAATATTTCTTTTTAACAAAAAATGTGCTGATATTCCTTTTTGCCAGCACATTCTGCTGCAAAACTTCCATTATTTTTTACAGTGAGTTAGCGTAAAATATTCCCTAATTGTAGCACTTAAAGGGCATATTCGAGAATTTAACATCGTTGAAAGATGATATAAACTAAAGTAGAATAGAATCTAAGCTGTCAACCTTTTAAAGTAAAGATTTGCACATAAGCAATTTGTCAAAGAAATTTAGAAGTCCGTGGCATTTAACTAAAATCTTTACAAGAAGTATGAGAAAAAGTAATTAGGGCTATATTCTTTAATTTAAAAGGACTCAAAACTTAACTGGATAATTAGGATTGTTTCTAAATGCTGACGTGACTTCGAAATAGTAGCCGTCATTTAAAAGTCATCATTTTAGAGAAAGGAGCGGCAGTAATTACAGAAAATGGTTACGGAGAAAGTAATTATTTAAATCAATGGGGATTTTTTCTTGAACTGAAAATAATTGCTCGCCTTGTGCGAAGAAAGTCGATTTACGTCAGCATTTTCTACTTTAGTCAATAATTATAAATTTTAAACCAGAGGTAATAAAGAAAAATTTCCAGAAGCCTAATTTACTAGAATAATTATTTCCTTGTGTTTACACAGTACAACGCCATTTTAAAATGCGCATTAATTTGTATACTGAGACAGTTCTTTTACTTCAGAAAAACTTTAAAGTTTATCTCGCTCATTAAGTACATTTTAGTGAAATGCTAAGTGTTGTTTTATCGCAGTTTCTGGTAAAGAAAATTTCAGGGCAGTGCTTATAATGGTTGCTTTTTAATTAGATGTTTTTTAATCCTTGTAACGAAACAGGATCGCCATTAAGATATTATAAAAATAAACACTTGTGATGCTGACTTTTAATAAGTCTTCACAAAAATATCACCAAGAAAGTATTTAGTAATACTAATAGTAGTACATTTTTTTTTTTTTTTTGTCTTTCAAAAAGACGTTTTTATTTCCATTGTAATACTACCAGACCTTGGACGCTTCACTAGTCACTATTAAGCGAATTAAAAAAAATATCGCTCATTAATTTTTTTTTATGTCATTTTAGCAATAAAAACTAAAAATAATTCATTCAAACTGAAACTCGTTTTGGCATTCGGGCGAACTTATCTGTTGTATTTTGCCACCCAACCGCTTCAGTCTCTTGGCGTTGTTGTAGACAGACATTTTTTAGTAGTAAGATGTGTTGAATATCGTGTAATCGCTTTCTTTCTTTCTTTTATTTATTGAAAGATTTTCTGATAACTGGAATAATTGAATATAAATAATTAACCTGGTATTTTTGAGTCATTTCACATCTTTTGGCACTTTCCACGTTTCCCTGCATTCAGCGATTAATAAAACCCAGGCATACACATAATAGAATTTTAAAAGTATGATAATTCACACAAAAAATTGACACTTAAGATTTTATTTATAATTTTTTTTACCTAATCGAGTTTTAGGCTCAAGAATTTTATTGATTAATCAAAAAAATATGAACTAAATGATGACATAAATATTCAGTTTTCAAATCCAAACTTCTTAGATATCATAAGACACATTTAATGGCTATAAAGTTAGAAACCTGGCTTTCAGCATACACAACTGTTGGTTTTCAGTCATAGTTCAGGCAAGCATGTTCATAGTGTTTTTGAAATCTACTTTCAGTAGTGTCAAGTTAGCTTTAGAGCGAAAAAAAAATATCGTTGACTGAAAATCAAACCAAACTATAAATATATTAAAAAATGAAAGAGACAGTATCAGTTCACGATATTATAAGTAGCTAAATATGCTGATATTGACTATTACATTTTAATATCTTACTCTTGAATTGTAATAAATCCTAAATAATATAAACTTTATGACTTATGACTTAGTAAGAAGGGCAGCCCTGACAGGGAGCTAGGACACATCGACCAGAGGTCTATTGTACTCAGACCCAAACACATCCTTAAGAGAAAAGCCTCGTAGCTGAAGCAAAGCTCAGCAGACACAGGAATATCCTGCAGCTCCCAAGGCTCAATGAGGTGCCGACCAAGATGCTCAAACCTGTAAGCAGAAAAAGGTTCACAGTCACATACAATGTGCCGAGCAGTCTCTTCTTCAAGACAACAACCACTACAGATGGGATCAGAACTGATACCCATAATGTTCAGATGTCTCTTAAGGGTAGAATGACCAGTAAGAAGGCCAATAAACTTACTCAAACTATTCCTGTTAAGCATTAAAAGCTCCTTATGACGAAGACCAGGATAGTCCCGATTAAGCTCTTTTGCTTGCCTTTGACTATCAGAATTACGCCATTGCCTATAGTGCTCCTTACCAAAGAGCTTGAAGATAGAAACCCTAAAAGTAGTCGGAGAAATACCCAGAACAGGCTCAGAGCCACAAAAGAGTGTGCTGGAACCAGATCTAGCCAACACTAGCCAACTCATTACCAGGTATTATGACCAGGTACCCAGTGAAGACTAACCTTATTATAAGAAGAAAGCTCACAAAGTACCTTGTAGCACTCCCATACGAGAAGAGAGTAGAATTTACACATCACCAGGGAAAGAAGAGCCGCTTGACTGTCAGAACAGATACGGATGGTTAAATTATGATAAACCCTGTCCAAGCACACATTACAGCATAAGATGATAGCAAAGTTTTCAGCCTGGAAAACTGCGGCAAACTTTCCAAGAGGAAAAGAAAGCCGAGTTTCATCCCTATGAGAGTAAACACCTGCACCAGAATGAGAACCAAGCTTAGAGCCATCAGTGTACCAAACCAAACAGTTGTCATCAAGCCAACTAGGAGACAAAAGACAGTCCTCCCTGGAAGGTAAAAAGATCTTAAAAGGCTTATGAAAGGTATATTTCATAACCATGTAGTCACTAGGCATAATGAAAGAAGGAAGATCATCAACAAATGAAATGAGGGAACCACAAGACAGATGTCTAGAATAATCCTTCCCTAGAATAAGCCCAGACACATGAAACGCTTCATACAGGTTAAAGCCTCAGCTTCCACACACAAATAATGCGGAAGAAGCTCAAGCAAACACTCAAGGGTAGCAATTGAAGTAGTCATAATAAAGCCTGAAAGAGCAACACAAACCATCCTTTGCAACCTAATAAAGCTAGTTCTAACAGTAGTCAGCCTAGTCCGAGACCACCAGACAATACATGCATAGGTGATGATAGGACAGATAATCATGGAGTATTTCCAATGGATAGCCCTGGGACATAAACCCCAGGTTCTTCCAATGGAACTCTTACATGCCAAAAAGACCCCTGCGGCTTTACGTAAGTAATACTCAATATGTTTACTCCGGTTCAACTTAGTGTCAAAGAATACACCCAAGAACTTGACCCCACTAGAAGGCAACAGCCTATTACCCATGAAGTATACATCACCAAGGTTTAGATATCTTCTCCTAGAAAAAGGAACAAGGTTTACCTTAGATGGATTAACAGATAATCCCGAATCAGAGCACCAACGAACAACATGCTGTAGAGCACCATTCATCACATTAGAGACAGAGACACATACTATGCGAGACGTATTAACCCTGGACGATATATTTAACGCCCCAGCCCGCCCGTTCCCGCTGTTCAATGTCTTTTTCTAGTCAATTTTGTCCTTTTATTACTTCCGGTGTGAGCCTGTTTTTTTTTTTTTTCTTTTAACACACTTGACATTATGAGTTTCTTTGCTTTTCTTCCCATGCTATTTGTATGGGTTTTTTTTTCTTTTTTCCCCTCGTTTTCTACATTCTAAAGTAGCGGTGGTCTAAAGTAGCGGAAGAAACTTGCCCCTGACAACAATAGCCACATCATCAGCATAACCAACACATGGAATACCAAGGTTGGCAAAATGGACTAACAAAGAGTCGACAACAATGCACCACAGAATAGGAGAGAGCACTCGCCCTTGTGGACAACCAGAGCTAGCATGAATCTTCATGCAAGTATCCATAAAAGAGGCACAAACATACCTAGAGGATAGCAAATTAGCAATCTATCTGGTAATAATAGGATTAGTACCCCTCGAGTCAAGAGCACGAATGATAGTGTCAAAAGAGTCCTTATCGAACGCTCCTTCAATATCAAGAAAAGTAACAATGGCAATTTCTTTATCATTAATGCACTTTTTCAAAATAAAGGAAAGTTCATGAAATGCAGTAGTAGTAGATCTTCCAGGTTGATAGGCATACTGTGAGGAAGACAGTGGCCTAGTAACAATAACAGAACCCCTAAGGTATCTGTCAATAAGCTTCTCCATTCCTTTCAACAAAAAAGAAGAGAGGCTAATAGGCCTAAAGGACTTGACGTCAAAGTAGTTATCCTTCCCAGGCTTAGGAATGAAAACCACCCTAGTATTCCTCCAAGACTGAGGTATATACCCATAAGCAATGCAAAAACGAAAAATTCTGCAAAGAAAGGGAGCAAGAAAATTAACACCCTTGAATGGACAGGAATGATGTCATCCATCCCTGGCGACTTAAAGGGTTCAAAAGACTTAAAAGCCAAGATCACCTTGTCTAACCACCATTTTAGTAGCTTCCAATCTGTCCTTATTGCAAGTATGTGAAGAGACAGAGCTATGCGTATCACAATCAGTAGTACCAGAGCCGAGAAAATGAACTCGCAGCAGCTCAGCTAGAGTCTCTTCACTCGACTCATTGTATCTACCAATAGGAAGACGAATAACATTCAAACTAGAACTATAATCTCTAGTCAAAATTTTTGCTACCTTAGCAGTAGCAGAAATACCATTAGTACCATCACAGAAAGACTGCCAAGAACATCGCTTAGTAGTTTTAATGGCCTTATTGTAGGTAGGTAGTGAGGGCATCCCGATAGGCTTGCCACGCGCCAGACTTCCTAGCTCTATTAAAGAGCTTCCTACATTTCTTACGTAAAGAACTAATCTCAGAAGACCACCAAGGAACGCGCCTTGGGGAGCTAGTAACCGTAAGCTTACAGCTACTATGATAAGAATTGAGAATGATCTGTTGCAACTGGCCAACAGTCAACTCGATATCATCAGTAGAATTGAACTTACCGGAAAAGGTGGAAAGGCCTCTTCCGAGAAGCTTTTCAAAAGAACCCCAGTCAGTAGATCTCGGATTAAGTAGATATGACATTCAGTCACAAGTAATAGAAACATAACCTAAATCCTCCCAAAAAAATATTTTTATTATTATTTATCATGTTGAATGTACGTAAACAGAACATAGCTAATACTTCTGAAAAAGAAGAGAAAAACGGTTATATAAGTAGGGGACCCGTGTTATATGACCATCGTGTAATACGGACCGTGAAGAAATTTATCTGTTAACCACTAGATGGTGGAACTGCCTTTAGTGAATATTATTGTTATCCGAAGCAGGAAGTGACTTGTACATGCGTGCCTTCATTTGGACGATTAAGAAATTGTGTTTTCAGTTTGTATAATCATTGGTGTAACAAGTATGTTAAAATGAATGTATTACTTTTTGCTGTTAGGTAATTGTAAAATAATTTTCATGTTAATAGTAACAAATACGCTTATTTTCAGAACAACCCAGGCATTTGTTTTATGCACCAATTATGCATAGCGGCATGTGATTGTAAACAAGGTTGCTCCGTTTATGCGTGTAATATGAACCATGCTCTGTTGTGTAATATGGACCACGTTGTCTACATTACACAACGCGCCTGTTTCACAATTCCAAGTGTGTCAACTCTTTGGGAAGGTTTATGCACGGACGGAATCTCTTGAAACTGCTGCCAGTGCCGACTTGACCTATCAATCTCCGTATATTTCACCATTTCGACTTCGCTCCATCTGAAGTGTCTGATAAAGCCCCATAACGAAGCTCCATCAGACGAGACCAACAACCACTTGCCAGACAATGTAGCTCACATAAACCCAACACTTAACGCTACAGTTCAACTGAACACTTATTTTTCAGAAGAACCGATTTCAGAAGACGTAGTCCAGGAGAACATCCCGATTCCAGTTAGTCGTAAAGTGTTGTCAGTAAAAGACATAAGTCCCCTTCCTCATTGTGTGTACAGAAGCTTAAGAAAGAGAAAGGGAAACACTTCAGTGGGCCATTGTTCTTACTTCATTCCGTTTCAAGAATGCTGTTACAGAAAAACAAAAACAGAAGCCATCAAAGCTAGACATCCAGCCGCGTCGGAAGGAGGAAAGAGTAACAATCAAAGCTCAAAAAGAGACTCTTGCATATAAGTAAATAAAGTGAAAAGGTCCTGAAGTTCTAAAGGTCTCAGAGACATCCCCAGGAACTCGGGACCGCTCGGTCCATATTACACGAACGTATGTGTAATATGAACCACCAACACGTAAGTAAAGTAATTATTTTCTGCGACTACTATTCGTCCCTAGAGTACTTTACCAAGTTTTAACTATGTAACTATAAAATTGCAATGAGCAGCCAATAAATTAAATCCTTTTATTTTAATAATTAAAGTTTTATGAGCACTTTTTCTTAGGGGGTCCATATTACACGGATCTCCCCTATATATATAAGGGAAATAAAACTTTTTTCAGCTTTCAAAAATTTAATTATTCAGATTGTAAAGTACAATTATAGAAGCATTTCAATGACATAGACGCTAATGCTGCAAAAAATAGATTACTTCAAAATATATTTGATTTTGATGCAACTGATGATTCAATTAAAATTCGTCTAGAAAAAAATATATATCTCATTAAATGAAAACAATAAAGACATGTATAATTAAAAAATATATATATCTTGTCAAAAATTTAATCATTTTTGAAAAATCTATATATATAAATTTTGAAGAGATTTCTTTGGACTCTGTGTGTGGATGCACCGAGTATAAGGTCATATGCTGAACAAAAAGTAAAAGAAAAAAAATGGTTAAGGTAATTTAATCTTTTGATTTTTATGTAATATGATCACATGCTATATTTAAAAGAGTGTAAAAATTAACAATTTATGTGATGCATGTGGCATCTGTATAAAATGTTTATAAGAAATAGATTAAATAAGTAGAATTAAAGAAATAAAATTAAAGAAATAGAATAAAGAAAATTCCAGGGATGGAACACGGGCGCAGAATTCATACCACTATCAATGTAAGAAAATTTTCTACTTCTTAAATCAACGATATTATAGATAGAGAAATTTCTTAAACGGATTCCGGTATGAACTCTGCGCCCGTGTTCCATCCCTGAAATTCTTATAAGGGAATGTTTGAAGAGAAGCAGCCATGTTGGTTACATTTTGTTTTACAGCTTGAGCTTCTGAATTTTAAGTATTATCTACCGCAGGAATAATCATATGTTTCGCAGATTAATGCTACTTTATTTATTTTTAAAATGTGGATGTCTTTTGTTTGGTCTCTCTCATTCTCTATCTTGAATCAGATCGATCCTAGCGGCAAAGACAAATTGATTTTTAAAGTGTGGATCTCTTTTGTTTGACTTCTCTAATTATCTGTCTTGGGTCAGATGGATCCTAGCGGCAAAGACGAAGTACAATACAAAGACCAAATACAATGAGAACTGGAAGTATTTTGAGAAAATGAACCTGATGTCCAACATTTGTTCTTTCGATCCAGCCTACAGTGCTTGGCATCTGAAACGTGGTAATGGTGACTTGAAAAACGATTTTGGCCTTTTGGATGACATCAGTAAAATTCCAGCAGAATATTTGTATGACGGAAATTTAGTTCACGAAATCTTTGTGGAAAAAAATTTCATTGATATGGCTGAATCACCGGCAGGAAAGACAATTCTATGCTCAAAGAATATTGATATGAATAAGAATCAACGAAGGGGTCATGAAGATTTTAGAAGAGGAATCAGTGACGTATCTAAGTGAATATGCGGTTGAAATGGAAGACGACAGTGAGCGCCTAAATTTCACGACAGAATTTCTCAATAGTATCGGTCTTTCAGGAATGCCTCAGCATAAGCTTATTTTAAAAGTTGGAGCCGTGGTGATGCTACTGAGGAATTTAAATACGAAGAAATGGCTTTGTAACGGCCCTAAGCTGGTCGTCAACAGTATGTGAAGTAAGCTGGTCGTCAACAGTATGTGAAGTAATGTCGTAGAAGCCAAAGTCATCAGTGGGTCTGCAACTGGGTAGATGGTTCTCCTTCCCCGCACTGACTTACTCAGCTCCGATACAGAACTCCCTTTTAAAATGAGACGTATGTGGTTTCCTATCAAAGCAGCGTTTGCTATTGTCATCAAAAAGTCACAAGTTCAAACCTTAGAAAAAGTGGGCATCTATTTATCTGAACCTGTCCTTGGTCATGGTAAACTGTACGTCACATTTTCGAGAGTCAAGCCTTCTTCAGATGTTAAGATGAAAGTTCTTGATACGCTCCAACAAGAACGTCTAATTAAGAAACGCGAAAACGTTTTCACCAAAATAGTTCTGTATAAGGAAATTTTTGGCTGAACTTTTGTTTGTATAAATTTGGTTAAATAAAGTCTTTATTAGTTCTTTATACTATAAAAAATTGGTCTGAAATCTTAATTTATTTCTGCTCAGAGATCTTTTTAGTGATATGATCTACACTACCTTCATTGATTTAATGAATTTAAAAATGTTTTCGTTAACAAACTTTGATCTATTGGCAAGCAAACAGCATCTGACCGAGTTTTGTACATTTCGAGTTTGATTTTCAAATTTTCCCCGCATTCGGAATTCGTTTCGTTCATGAACCGGAGCTTTTCTAGTATTTTATATCTATCTAAATGTTTTTTGCATATCTACAAAAGCCATAAAAATATTGGTAATAGTCAGTGAAATCTTGTGTTAAACTCACAAGTTATTTATACCTTCTTATGATACAAGGTAATCCAAAGTATTTGTATTTTTCTTCAATATGTGGTTATCCGCAGCAAAGAAAAAAAAATATGCTTTATCCAAACTACATGGTTGAATGACAGTTTGACTAGACTAGTCTTGAGCAAGAAAAGCTACTACCGGTTCTGAGACTGAAAAGTTAAAATTCAGAAGTAAAATTTATATATTTATGTATTATATATTTATTTATTACATGTTTAGTAAAAAAAAAAAAAAAAAAATCATTTAATTTTTAAACGTTTATTACATTATATTTTCTCAGGAAAAAAAAAAAAAAAAAAAAAAAAAACTTTTAATATTTGATTAGTGGTTGTGAAATTTTCCTAATTTTATTACCAATGATATCGACAAATCACGTTTGTTGTTTGAAACCACAACTCTACCAGCTAATACATGATAATTCTCTTCTACAAATATTGGTAATATAGATGAGAATTTATAAAAATACTTCTAAGTTTAACAGAAGATCCTTTTAAGCCTTTTGAATAAAAAATGAATGATTCAACAACGTTGCAATGTCTAACATGTTCGCTGTCCATCTGTTCCAGTGTGCCTAGACAAAAGATTAGGGATAGGGAATGAGACATTTTTGTCCGGTATATGTAGAAAAACCAGTACTTTGCGTTGAAAATTGTTTTAAAACCTATGATGCATAAATTTGTTTCAGTATACTTTACAATTACAACATAGTAAAAAAAAAATATATATATATATTTGTTACATAGATCAAAATATATCTTGAATACATATATTTATGCGTTCTAAATAGTTAGTAATTGTATATAGGGTTTGAGAAATTAATGATCCATTTTATTATGTTTAGTGTATTATTTTGTCACCTACCGCGCACCAAATATTATATACATTTTCTACGCCAATACTTGGAATGTGTGATTTAAGAAAGAAGATCAATAACAAGGAAACTCAGTTCGCCAACTTTGAGTATTTTCGTTGATGAGAGCAAACGTGTTAGATTGCTAATTATATATATATATATAAGGAAAAAAAATAACTAAAATATCTTTTGTATAGCAGAAAACTTACTTTTTTCGGACATTTAATTTTGTAATTCTCTGAAGTAAATATCGTCTGCATTCATCACGGAAAATAATTTTAACGAGTAAAAATATTAATTAACCCATTTGATCTCAATTTATTTATTTTGCTCAAATTTGAGAAAAATTATATTTTTTAAGGTTAATTAAACCTAAATAAACTAAATACAACAGAATTTGAAAAAAAAAAAAAAAAATCTGTATAAGAAATCTTATCCACTTTGTACGCAGGACATTGAAATAAAGAGGATGAAATTTGCACTTATATGTTTTAGTGTTCTCTTCAATAGGGAAAAGTGCTTTCCGAGTATAAAGTTTTGCTTTATCTGTACAATACTTTCTTATTTACATGATAGTTCTCCAGAAAAAATTTTCAACCGCAAAGAGAAGATAAACCACGCCCCCTAATGTAATGATTAAACAAAGATTCCAGATGGAGGAGGAGGAGGAGGTGAGACACATAACACGCTAGCAGAAGCTTATATATACCATTATATATTCCAGCTGACAAAATATTCGCACCAAGCAAATTCTGATTTCTATATGATGTTTTTCAGCTGTCCTTTATAGGACAATGGGTTAATAAATACTGCATGAATTTGTATTAGAAAATATAGAAGACAGTTTTTCACTAGCTACAACGTACTCTATTTTTCTTTATGTTATGATAGGAACAATAAATACAAATGAAATTCATCTAAACTTCGTTTATGACGTTATTTTCACCAATTTGATATAATTATCCCCTCACGCAGTCAAAAAAAAAAAAAAAAAAAAAAAGTTTTTTGATTTGATTAAAAATTGCCTAATTTAATTTGACTCCAATATATATATTCCTATATGATCTATTAAATTCCAGATTACACAAAATTTCATTTTGAAAGAAATGCGCATTTATACTAAATAACTGACAGTGAAAAGATTACATTGTCTTTTAAAAATGTATTTCACCCCATAAAGATTTTACAGTATTGTTTGACATCAAATTCGAAAGATACGGAACAACTTTTCACTTAAAAAAAAAATCCCTTATAGAAGAGGTTAGTTCTCATGGTTGTAAATTTAGAATAATATTAGATAACCCCACGCAAATTATTGTAACCACCCACATTGGAGTCCTACACATTTAAGGAATATCATCAAGAAGCTATCTCAACGTACGATAAGATAGACGAACATACACATAAGGTTATATCTCTATTAGGGATTGCCGTCCTGAAGTATCAACAATACAGACATTCATCGTCTTGAACCCTAATCTTTGCTTTTAGCACTTTTATAACTCCAACCCGAGTAATTAATCATTTTGATAACACAGCGCGTGTAAACACTTTTCTGTGACGTCACATCACTTGCTGACGGCCTAATTTGTCAGCGCAGACCTCTATCGCTGGGATATTAATACTGTAAAGTTCCATAGGGTCACAAAATCTGTTTGAAGGTCGACAACAAGTTACGAAATCTATTTCAGAAGTGTAATTATATGGGTTAGGAGACAGTAATTATTGTTGTCTAATTAGTGTAATGGAGTGTTGTTTCCTTGGTCAAAAGTGATCGTTTACAATCTAGGGAAGATGTTATCTTTCTCCTAACTTACATAAGTAATTAGAAAGGAGAGGTTTTCCAAGTTAATCTACAGAGAAAATTATATTTTTTATGTCATGTACGTGACCCTTCCAGTTGCTGCTGTTAAATAAAAAATAAGAAAAAAGTAAATTATTTTTTCGTTAAAATTTTTGGAATATGGCATAATTTATGGTCTTTTATGAGGAATTAAATGCAAAACATGCATAAATATATTATTTATTTAAATGTATCTTAAACGATAAAATAAAAATAACAGATGAATAAAAATATTAAAGAAATTACAGTAAAAAAGGGATGTTTCTTGATGAGTATGATACCTTATTGAAAAGTTTCGTGTTCATTTTGATTTGGATATACATTCTACTGTTATTTTGTATGATTACATCATAGAGCATGGGAAATATGTGTGATATTGTCAGATCAGCACAATTGTTTTGAAAATTATGAGCCTCCTGAGCGGGATGTCGATATTCAGAAAAGATGAAAATATGTGTTTTAATTTGCAGACATAAATGCATTTAATTCTGTTGATAAAAAAATTTGTTATTGTTTATTTCGAGTTTCCCCTCTATTTCTTTATTAATTAAGCTTAAAGTACTATTAATTACCTTAAATTTTTAGATGTCTACAAAAAAAAAAAAAGAAAAAAAAAATCTATCCTATTTTTCAAATTGCGAGATTTTTTTTTTTTCTTTCAGCATTAATGGAGAAAGATATTATAGCAAAAATTGTTTGTATAACATGCCATATGTTTTCATGATTGCACTACTTTACCATAAATGACAAGACGCTATCGGTTTCAGACATTCTATCAAATATCTAGAAAAATATTTTATAAGAAATGTCAGGGATGTGAAGAGCATGTTGTACAACATATGCTTCGACAAATGTTTTGTCCAGCAGAGAAAAAAAGGAGCAATAAAAAAAATATGGGATAATCCAGTAAAAAAATAATATTTCAAAGTGTTCTGGCAATAGCATATGATTATAATGCTTCATACAATTATCTATGTTCACTTTTATGACACTAGCATGCATATTCATGGAAATATAAATGTTTGTAAAAATAAATAAATAAATAAATAACTATAACATGCAGAATATTCAGCCCAATTCACTGCTATTAAAAAAAAATACTTACAAGAGTAAAGAAAACAAACATTAATCAGAATATAAAAAAATTCAATATTTGATGAGATATAAATACTTTTAGTAAATAATTTTTAACTGCGTATGCGGAAACGTTAGCAATTTTTTTTTTCATAATTTATTGGCTAAATGTATTGAGCTACTTACATAAAACCCCCAATCAAATATAAAAATTCAAAATTTGTCAACAATAGAATAAACTGAATTTCAATTAAGGTAAGGTAGGAAAGAAAAAGAAGATAGGGAACAATTTGGTAGGAAGTTTAATTTACTTTTTTATTTCAACACAATCCGCGTTTGTAATGATCGATAGATGACGCTTTTTCAGCTCTTGTTGTTAGTAAATATTACAGCCACGTGTATCTATTTTTGTTCTTTTTGTTATTCTACCTAATATTCGTTCTATAATTTCTCCGCCATTACATCATGGAAAATTGATTGCTTTTGGAAAAAAATATTTCAGTTTATTCAAAGTTCGATCGAAAGTAGATATTTAACTGAAGCTGAACAAATATTAGTTACAAATCATCTGATTAATTCTTTACTTCCGTTAGCCGAAGCAACTGAAATTTTAAATTTGTCATTTGGAAATAAATGGAAGCTTAATTCTGGATTTCTTGGTCCTTTGGAGTTACACTGGAGCACACAACAGTATGTGTTATCATTTTTACCGGATTTATTAATTTTTATTCAATAAATATATGTGAGACTAAACATCGGCTAGCAATGGCGGCTTGATGGAATTCGAATTAAAGCATGTTTATTGTAATTTCCCCTTAGCCCACCAGAGGGCGAGCATTTCATTACAATCGCGGATTGTTACGAAACCGAACTTTCGTTATTCATAAACTCTATAAACTGACAAACTTTTTCGAACTCTTATTTATTTATTTATTTTTTATTGGCAACAGCAACGTTTTGTTTTACATTTTATGTAGATTGAGAATTGTGTTCGAAAAGATAGAACGCTGATATGGCGTATGACAGAATTGTAATATGTTTTATAATCAACTAAATTGTAAATATGTATATAAATTTATTAAATTATCATGTTTTTTCAAGAGTCATGAAGTAATTTGAAAGTTATCATAATTTGGCAAGAAACTAAACTAAGAAAAGGGAAAACATCTGACCCGGAAAGAAGCATTAAGTACGAAGTTATTTTATGTATTCTATTCTTAATATTTGATGCTATAACAATTATAGCAATATAGCGTATGTTAATTGAATACAAATGTGACATATCTTACGCTAATGTTTTACATATTATTATTGGTGCAAGTTGCTTTACTGATTTTCCGTGATATTTCTCCATATCAAGGGTGTTCCTAGGCTTTGAAGCACTCTTCTCCGCGCAGTTCTGATGTGAAAACCAAGACGAACACATTATTTTACTTTAATTTGGCTCCAAATTCTTCAAAGCATATTACACAACTGAAAATGGACTCCAAGCAATTTCCACTTTCCAATATTTTTATAGAAGTCAATGTATGGAAATGCTTTAGTGAGTTTCCTTACGTAAATCAGTAGTGTTATTTATATCATTTCAGGGCATCCTAAAAATATTTACGAAAATTAGAACATAAACAGGCGAACCAAAGTCCTTAACACTTTATTTTTTCAAAAATATTCTTACGCTTAATTTTTTTTTAATTGAAATCACTTCTTCTTAAGGTAATTTTTTTCTAGATATGTACATTTGTAAGGCCTGCTTTCCGGTCTCTATATTTTCTCCCATATTAATGAATGTATAAATTACTAACTTCAATGAAGGCAACTTTAATAAAGCTAAATTTATCTTTATTATGATCTTTAAATAAAGGGAAGGTTGGACTTTCACATGTAAAAATTAACTTTCACTTAATTAAACCTAAAATAGATCTTAAACTTAAAAAATGAATAACTTAACTCTCATCATGGCTAGCTGTATAAGCTGGTAACTTTATATGAGAAACGTCGACAATATCTTCACTTTTAACAACGATTAAACACCTAAAGTTTTATATATCATACATGAATTCACAATTTTAAAGCACGATGAAATAACACTGTCCAAAAGCTCCAACCAAAAAGAACACTTCTCTAATTAGGAAGTTTCACTGAACAGAAATAAACTGGAGAAGGATTCACTTCATTTTTCCTAAAACATCGATTCTAAAAATACTGTTATCCAACTGAACACAAAATGCTTCGTAACTTCCCTTTAGTACTTTCTGTATCTCCTTTGGAACCAAATGCTAAGCTAAATTCAAACAATTAGCAACCTTCTTTTACACAAAACCAATTCTTCTATGCAAAACTGTATATTTTCACCGAGACCATTTGAAACTGAAAGAAAATGCGTGAGGCCTCACACCTTACATATTTACTAAAATAATTAAATATTATTAAACTTTTTTTCCAGATTATTTTTAAAATGTTTACGATACTTGTTTTAAATGTATATATATATATATATACATATACATATATATATATATATATATATATGTTTTTTCTAGTTTAAGTGAAAAAATCTTAACAAAAATATCATCATTTTTATATAATATGTATTTCAATTTAATCAATAGTTCAATATATCTATTTGTATTTTACTATTATAGCATTGCATTCTTTTCCTTGTAGATTGTTGCCGTAATTTTCTTTGTTTATTTTGAAAATCTTCATTTATGATATTTATTTTTATTGTCTATTTTTAGATGTTACTATTACAATTTTCAACATAATACGTCATGAAATGAGTTTTGTTTTCTTCACTTATACCGTTATTATTCTGCATCTGTATCTAATATTCTGTCAAAGAAACCTAGCTTATGTGTTATCAAAGCATTTTGACATTGCACAATGCAAGATACAAATTAAAAAAAATAAATTAAAATATGTAATAGAAGAATTAAAGGAAGAAACTACAAATAGAAAACGAAACAGTTGGAAAACAACACAGAACATTTAGATACATTCTTACTATTTCAAAAATTGAAGTTTTATACTTATTGGAAACAAAGTAATGCCACACAAAAATTCTTTTTATCCTTAAGAGATTTTTCTTAATCTCTATTTGATAGATACTAGTACATAAAATTTGAGACTTTTGAGTTGCCTTAAAATAGTTGTGAAAAAATATAATTTAAGAGATTCTTTGTTTAACATTAAGAAACTTCTTACGATAACTGCAAGAACTTCGAAGAAAATTATTTTGAACTTCTGTAATAAAAGTGATTTCCATCAATGATTCATGATTCACTAAAGACTCACCAAGCTGTTCTTTGTAAAACTTGACAATATTTAAAGGATAATTTATTGTAAATTTAATTTCCATAATACGTCTGATTTCTATCAATGATTCATGAAACTAGAGAGTGTTAATAGTTCATTCAAGTTTAAAAACATAAAAAATAATGCTTATAATAAGTAGTCGGCTTTTCTTTTGCAGTGAAACTTCACGCAGTTCTCATTGTTGTTGAAGGTTTCGTCTGTTCGGTCTTCCTTAAAATGCCTCTTTACGTGAGTGGTGCATTTAATGATGAATTCGTGATAATATCATAGGTACAGCCCAAACGATTACAGAAAATGAAATAAAAGAAACTTAGCGATCTTACACTAAACGTCTTCCGGCAATTACTTTGGTAAAGGTGCATGTGATTTTGATAATTTATTTGATTGGATATATAATTCTCTACAGCTCTATCAGAAGGCCAGAGAATACAGTTATCTATCATACTGGTGTAATTTCGATTAGATTGTTTTAAACATATGATTGAAAAAAAAAGAAAAAAAAAAAAAAAATGGCTAAAGACGTGTTCTTAAGACGAAACAAATAAGCGCATTTTCATGAGTTCTCCAATCAGAAACTTCATGTTTTCTAACTAAGGAGAAATAAATTAAATGATTAATGACATTGCAATGCTGCAATTGTTAGAAATATATAAATTATTAAAAATACGTATAAAGAGATTTTAAATACTTAACATGAGCTAATTTAATTGGTTTGTTCTTCAGGTATAAATTAAATTAGAGATATTACTTTCTTCTAAATATATAAAAGAAGGAAATATTGGATTCGCGAAAATTTTCGAGAAACTATGAAACTCGAGTTTTTTTTTTTTATGGAATTACACTGTTTTAGATGTCCTGAATTCGATATTTTTAGAAAATGTCTCTCTCTTTGTGTGTCACAAATTTTGTGCACACTGTATCTCATGAACCAATGGACAAAATTAAAAGCAAACCTGAAATTTAGCTGGATGTTGACTTAAATTGGTGCTGATTATATTTGAGAAACAATAGCTCAACAGGTGGTGCTGTCATCTTATTTTTTTCATAATTTTAGCGAGATGCAAATCATCTACATTTATTTTGGAAAATAATTTTAATAAATAATTTGATCTTCATGAATTTGTATAGAAAAATATAGAAAAAATGTTTCATCGTTACCAAAACATACTCACAATAAATAAATAAATAAATAAAATTATACAGACACGACATTATTTCATTATTTAAAACATGAAAATCTGACATTGACAGATTTTAATTTAGTGCCAGAGGCCTACTGCTAAACTTGTTAATATCGAGAAATTCTTCTTTAGTTAATTCGTGACGATCTAAATTCCATGATAAAGTTTTCATTAAATCAAACCAATGTGTTTCAGCTGCAGATATTGTAACAAATAACGTTGGAAGTCCAAACTGTCTTATAGCCGCAAAACAACGTTTTTTCTCTTTTTCCCAATGAGGGGGAGGTGTGCCTTGGGGGGGACTCATGTCAAAGGTGTGCCTTGGGGGGGACTCATGTCAAAGTTGGGCCTTGGGGGGACTCATGTCAAAGTTGGGCCTTGGGGGGACTCATGTCAAAGTTGTACCTTGGGGGGGACTCATGTCAAAGTTGGGCCTGGGGGGGACTCATGTCAAAGTTGTGCTTTGGGGGGGACTTCATTCAATAAATCCCCATTCAATAAACCGACTGAAATAGGCCCTTAGCACTATTGAGAGTGTATTATAAAAATTCGACAACGCTGTACCGACTGAAATAGGGGTACCTTGGGGGGGACTCATGTCAAAGTTGTGCCTGGGGGGGACTTCATTCAATAAATCCCCATTCAATAAACCGACTGAAATAGGCCCTTAGAACTATTAAGAGTGTATTATAAAAATTGGACAACGCTGTACCGACTGAAATAGGGGTACCTTGGGGGGGGGACTCATGTCAAAGTTGGGCCTGGGGGGGGACTCATGTCAAAGTTGTGCCTTGGAGGGACTTCATTCAATAAATCCCCATTCAATAAACCGACTGAAATAGGCCCTTAGCACTATTAAGAGTGTATTATAAAAATTCGACAACTGTGCCGACTGAAATAGGCCTCTAGCACTAATAAAATAAAAACATCGTGACAATAGAGCACGTGGAAAAGTTTATAATTAAGCGCATTTTAACGCGTTAATGTTGAATTCAACATATTAGAATTAACATACGTTATTGAGATAATTAGCAGCATGTTTTTTGTAGAAAAAAAGAAAAAGAGTATGAAGCTAAATAATTTTTTTACAGGACCTCATAAAGGAATTCCGATGTCATTGTGTAATGATCCAAATGATGTCAAACTTGGTTTAAATATTAATGAATTAGAATGACTTAATTGAACACTTTTTATTACTGTATATAATTAATTCGGCTTGTGTACAGAGACACACGAAAGAATTTTGTATCATTACAGTGTATAGACGTTATTTCTCATAATGGAATTTTAACATGATAACATTTCATTAAACATAATGAAATAGCATGGTATTCGTGGAAAGTACTAGACTTAGAATTAGTAATTAGTTCACAGGGCTACACAAAATATTTCCCATAATTTGTACAAACATTTGGCATCAAATCTGGTGCAAGTGTTTACTTGTTACAAAGAATTAACATAAGACTATAGGTTACAAGAAAAAATATATATGCACATATATAGAGACAGATACAGACATACAGATAAAGTTAGAGGAAGGTGGAAACCCCATCATAAACGTATCTTGTTGCGTTAGTGAGTTTATAATATATATATATATATATATACATATTAATTATTATTTTAAATCATAAGAAATAAAGGAAAACGATATGCTGAGTAATGAGTGATGCAAACAGGACGTTGAAGCTCTTGATCTTCAGACCCCCTAGTTATATTTCAATGCATTTACATACAAATTTTCCTAACGCTAAGAAATTAATTTACAAATAAGATTTTTAACGTCCACCATATCTTTACGATGTTATAGGTTTACAGAAATTTTACAAGCTGATACAGAATGGCACAGGATTGCGTTAGGCATTAATTTTTATCAAAGCTTATTTCTCGTTAAAAAAAAAAAAGAAGAAGAAGAAGATGATGATGATGATTGTAAAAGTGATTAAAATTTATGTGGAATTTGTCGATTTGAACGCCATACATGATTACTCTGTGCCGTATACTTTCACAAGTGTAGTCAGAAGGATATCAGGATAAATTATATCCCTCACAAAATTTTCCTGTTACAGTGCTTTTTCTTAAAAAAAAAAAGAATCTGACAAACTATTTTCAATTAAAATTTAAAACTTCTAAAAGTTTAAAATTCATATTGAATTCACGTGTTAACATAGTAATAAATATATATTAAAACACTTTAAAATCCGTATTAAAATTTATTAAAAATTGTTTACAAAGCTTTTCGCCACAACGTTATGGCATCTTCAGGTATTTTTTTACACAAGCAAAGATTAGACAGCATTTTACATAACAAAGGAACTTGATACGGTTATAGTAAAAAAAAGTGAGCGTGTACACAATATAATGAGTCAATTAGTTGCATGAATTTAACTTTATTCCCTGAATTCATGCAACTAATGGACTCATTATATTGTGTACACGTTTACTTTTTTTTTACTATAACCGTATCAAGTTCCTTTGTTATATAAAATGTGGTGTACTCTTTGCTTGTGTAAAAAAATACCTGAAGATGCCATAACGTTGTGGCGAAAAGCTTTGTAAACAATTTTTTAATAAATTTTAATACGGGTTTAAAAGTGTTTTCAATATATATATATTTAAAACTATTTTCACTTTTATTATTATGCGACTACTACAACCCCATAACCATGATCATAAAAAAAAAAAAAAAAAAAAAATAGCATAACTTTTCAAGAATAGATTAAGGAATTTTTAGATGTTCATAATTTATTTAAAATGCACACATTATTCTAAATTATAACGTAAAAAATGCTTTTCGTTTAGAGGAATAGTGTTTTAAAAGGGCATAAGATTGCGGTGTACATTTTTAGTATGTGTCTTTGTTATACAAGAATCTGACTAATTTCTCGTGGTATTATGTTCATTTATGTTATATTATGTTCAGACACAGTCTAAATAGTTTGACACGATAGATAATGAAATAAAGCACTTTTTGTTAAGGGGCTACTTCACCTAAATTGACCGGCAGACTAACTCCATGTTGTTCTATGGAAAAATTTGTTTTATAAATTACTCATTACTTAATGCATTTTTTAAAATTTTGTTTTCACATTCAAAAAATTCACAACCGATAAAATTTTTCGCGGTTATCAAAAACAAATTATTTTAATTTTTGGCACTTTGTTTTAAAACTTTAAAGTGCAAAAAATTAACAAAGAGCTTTTTTGCATTTATAGCTGCAAAATGAAATTTTAAAAATTTATAAAATCAATTTTTGCTAAAGGAGAAACATTTCAACGGTTGTGAATTTTTTCTCAATGTAAAGACGGAATTTGAAAAAATACATTAGGTAACGAGCAAATTTAAATTTCGATAATCCCGAAAGAATTGAGTTAAAGAGCATTGAATTTTAATAATTCATTAGTATTTATGTGTTATAGCAAAAAATTCAACATACTATTGGATTTTATACCTAAAATGGATGCAAATATGCTATTTAAGTACAGTAATACATGTTAATAAAAAGGTCAGGTCAGTGATACTAAAAAAATTAAAGAATTATATACATTTAATTAATCAGTATTAGATTTCAAAAGTGTAAGATTATTAGACTTGAATATGATACATTTGTGGCACAAGCTGAGTAAAGAAAAGTAAATAACGAATCCTTCATGATTTCTTTACATATGGTTTTCCGTTGTTGTTGATATATCATTGATAATTATGATAAAAAAAATAAAATATTCTTATTAGCTATAATTATTCATATCGACAGTCATCATCCAAATGTTCGATTAAAATGTATCATAAATATTCCAAAATATATATTCCAAATGTTCAAATACATTAAAAAAAAAAAAAATGTTTTGAGAAATGTTTTGAAAATTTTCTGGAAACAGTATTTTAATATTTCTTATTATATTTCTTCACAAAAACCATAACATGTATCGACAATCAAACAAAAAAAAAAAAAAAAAAAATAATAAGAATCGGGATGAACTCTGAAAAAAAAAAAAAATCCTTTCAAACCAAAGGTTTTTTCTAAAAAAAAAAAAAAATGTGACATAGGAAAACGAGAAAATATAATATCAACCAAAGCTACTCTTTTTCTGGAAAATTAGTTAAATGCTGATATAATAAAAAATATCCATCGATGTTTCATAAACAATACACTTCCTTCTCTTCTTAACGAAAAATTTCAGAAGAGTTTAGGGTGTATTATAACTCGACAAATTCAAATCTCATTCTATACTAACAATTGATCACATTTAACATCAAACAAAAGAGCCAGCAAACGCAGATGGCGATAAATCAAAGAGCTTTTCACAGATTACCTGCCCAAGGGTGATAGGAAATAAATAATTCAGTCCCTCGACATCCATTATTCATCGGTAAATTATTAACAGGCTCTGAAATTGAATTATTACTATGCTGAGGATATGCCAGTCGTAATGAGGCAGCGAATTGTTTTAGAAGCGCCGAAATCAAGTTTCCAATCGTCTGAATATAATTGTTTTAAGTGCTCTTTTTATCAGAATCAATCACCGATGACCACTTTGGAGGTCACCGAATATGGTAACTGCATACGCACATGAAATTAAAAGGGTGTAAAACACAAGTATTTTCAAGCATATAGAAGTGGACTGTCTGAAATATAAAATTTAAATCGTTATATATTTATGCATAGAAGCATTTTAAAGCTAAATATTACATAGGTTGAAATTCGGGTAAAAGTTAACCTACCATTATAACTCAATTGATAAGCTAAATTGGGACCAACCGTCACAGTACATGTTTGTTTGAACCTTTCTTTGTTATATTTAGCCTTAGGAAATCAAACCAAAAAGGAAACAGCCATAGTTTTAAAAGTTTAAAAAATCGTTCACGTTATCTCCTCAAAATTCAGAAATATGACATTTCTGTGCTTGTGAAGCAGCCATTTCCAGAGATTTTGGTAAGAAAATTGAGTTTTGTAAACAGATTTTGAATGTAACTTTGGTTTTTTAGGTTTGTCATCTGTAACTACACTTATTCCATGAATACACTTATTCCATTCTTTGACTTGTCCCAATCCTCTCAACTGCACCACACATATTTGCTTATTTTTCAGATCATCTGCTTTTTAAATTTAATGAAACAAAATATCAGGATCTATTTTAAGTTTTGCATTGTGTTAAAACATTTGAGATGTAAAGTGCTAGTTGGAGGAGGCGTACGGCAAAATTCGCAATTCTGTAATGAGTTGAGGTAATTAAAAAAAGTCTCAGTTTCAGGAAAGTTTTCAATAGCTGGAATTTTTCTTTTTGTACTGTATATGCCTATAGTAGGCCGAGTTTACACTTACCTTAAATCACGTATCAAATGAAAAAAAACGAAACCCAAAATGTTTATAATCTTTTTTTTCTTTAAATGGCCCATTGTTAAATTACAATATTTTATGTCTTTTAAAATGTAATTAGTTTAAGCCTAAACTCCTTTAGAAGCGTAAGTGAAGTATCAACTAAGAAAAATGAGATCGAAGTTGAACTGCGACAAAATGTTATTACAATTACGCACTTTAACTTTACTCTTTTTAAATATTAGGTTGTTGCAAAAGTTCGCGCGGATGCGGAAAATTTTATTGCCTCCAAAGACGAGAGCTTCTATCGCCGTGGTATACATTTGTTACCCGAAAAATGGGCAAAGGTTGTAGAAAGTAATGGAGAGTATTTTGATTAAAAATTGTCATTTGATTTGATGTATTTTTATGAAATGAAGCAATAAAAAACCGCACGAATTTATGCAAAGACCTAATATAAATTTAACGTAATATAAAATAGTGTTAAAAAATTTTTATATTGAGTACAATGAACAGTTAATAAAAATATATATACATATATTATTTTAATGTTATATACGAAACCTTGATTTTTTTCCCGCTCATTTCAGAGATGGTCGACTCTGAGGAATTATTTCTGGAGTCTGAACATCAGTTTCCTTTGATTAAAATTGCAACAGCTCTTTTGGTTACATTTGGTTAATGACTGATTGGGAGGAATATTCATGTTATATTTCTATTTGTATAATCCAAAGTTCTTAGTTTTCCGAACATATTTATTAACTAACATAAAACATAAAACATAATTTACATTTGTACCACTTAAAACTTATAAAACTTTCGTACACTGCTATACATCTTTTCAAAATAAAACTGAATTAACAGCAAGTCAAAACGAATCTCTTTCTAATAACTGGCTAAATAGCTCTTTGTTATTTTACCAGAATTCTGGAACCGGCTAAATAGCTCCGAGTTGCATTAACAGAATGACGAATATCGCCATCTCTTAGAAAGAAATGTAGTTAACTATTGTTACATTTTACACATATAAGGATGCGGCAATCATTAATGCCTTATACGAGACCTGCTGTTTCAAAAGAAATCTTTGGCAACTGTGCTACAAGGACGGCACAATTAAATCAAACGGATTAAATCAAATGAAAAATCATTACGACAACGACGGTTATGACGATAATAAAGACGGCGACGATGACTATGACAATGATAATGCGGATAATGATTATGATGTTGATGATGAGGACGATGATGATATGAAAGAAGTTAAATTTCAATAAAGGATATGGACCGACTTGTAGTTTTTAAACTTATTTAAAACATAACTAATTTAGACTTTTAATTTAGGCGACTGATAGTTTCTTCTTCTTCTTCTTATTTTTTTTTAATGTATCAGAAAACACAACCACTTTAACAAATCGTACCAAATTTCGTGAAGGGTCAGTTTTAAGAAATTTTTCTCAAAAGAAAAATTTCACAAATTTCAAGAATTAGTAGATTTTTCAGCTTATTTTTCCATCTATTTTACCGAAAAGTGAAGGCATTTTGAAGTATTGAAAATTTTAAGTTTTTTGTTATAACAATCATGTCAGTTAGTTTCTAACAGGACACCTTTTAGATTATATTATCTTAAATTTTTAAAATAAACTTTTTGCTTACAGGAAAAAAAAAATGTTAGAGGTTGTGAACCTTAAATATTATCTAATACACAAATTTCAAATGGTTGCTCGAGAGATAGATATCGAGACCTAAAAGTAAATTTATTGCTATTGGATCTAGCAATAGATTTATCTTGAAATGTACTGCTCTTTGGTGACTGGTAACATTAAAAACAGAATAGTCTGTTAGCACAGTCTATTCTGTATGAGATTATAGTAACATCATAAGTAGCATGGTTAAAGTAATCACATAATGACTTTGATGTTACTGTCATATTGAGTTGAGGCTTTAAATTTAAGCATCCATAATTGTTTCTTATCGTCAGTATATCTAGTTATTCATAAATGATTATAAATAAACAAGCGAAAAAAAAAAAATTATGTAGATAAATATATCATATTAAGCTTATTAATTATTATTATTCTTTTTTTTTTTTTTTTTTTTTTAGTCATTTGGATTTTACCCCATCTTGAGATCATATAATTTCTGCGTCATGAGATAACACTACAAACTGAAAATATTCATCTGCAATTTGTAAGTTATATTTCGGTTGTAGGTTAGAGGTGAGGAGGGTATTATGGAATAGTCGGGAAATATGGAATATCGAGGTTTCAGCTCTGATTAGCACTGCCATCTCGTGGAAATACCATGAGATAATTCAAGAAGGATTCCCATAATGCAATATAGTATGAAGCGACCGCTTGTTGTTGTCGTACCATTCCCCACAGAACCTATCAGTTTGTGATCCCTATTCCCTATCAGTTTTGTGATTTTCAAGAGTTTCTGCTGGTAAGTTTTCAAACATTTAAACTAACGAGTGCACATTTGATTTTAACAATGATGTTAAGCATAATGTATTATCAAAGAATTGTAGTTTATTATACTTTAGTCGTTTTTTAGCTGAAAGTATATTGTTCATTAATTTAAAAGTTCATTTTTAAAAATGGCGTGTCGGGTATTAGGGAATACTAGGTAAATTGACTTCATATATTCAACTAAAGAACCAGAAAATGAAAACGCTGAATGTATCTTCTGCAACGGAAAATTATTCTCCGAAGATGAACGAGGGGAAATTTCGATTATGTGTTTCAGCTCTTCTCGGTGGGCTCATCTTGACTGTACCGGAACAGAGAACGAAGATTATCTGTGACTTTTTTAAATATACTCGAAGCAGAAATCGTTTTCACATAATCTTAAAAATATGGTTTTTATAGTTAAAAATAACTATATTTTATGAAGTCTAATTACCTTTTCTATGGTTTAAACCACCTAATCCATTTTACCCGACTATTTCATATTAACCACCATTTGTAACTCTTTTCTCAAGTAAACTTTTTATCACAGAAAAATATCTTTTTTCTATCTTTTTTCAGTGACAATCCATTACAAATAATTACACTATGTACTCATCATTATTTTGGGGAGTTTTATTAAAAACAAGTAAAAATATTTTAAGAAATGTAAATGGTATTCCATAATACCCTCCTCTCCTCTACATTTTACTACAGTCACACTTATATATATATATATATATATATATAAATTTCTACAGTCGGTAACAAAAGTGTCCGAACACTAGCAAATATTTCTATGTAAAAAAAGTGCACTTCATACGGTTTTGTTAAATAAATCTTTATCGAATCATGTTCTTTGACTGGCTAAGAATTGGATTCGACAAGGAATTATTTAACAAAATCATATGAAGTGCACTTTTTTTACATAGGAATTTTTGCTAGTGTTCGGACACTTTTGTTACCGACTGTATCCATATATATATACAGCATAAGTTTAAAAATCATTACTTATGCTAAAATTACATAAAATTCAATTAATGATATGATAACAAACATGCTTTCCAAATTTAATGTTTATATGTTTATTTGTTTAAAAGTTATAAGCAAAGGAAGAAAATGGGAAACATGTTGTTGCTTTAATTTTGAACACCAGGGTATATAGTATATTAAAGTATATATTTGAGAAGTAAATATTATTTCAGTGCTGACTTCAGTTTATGAAATTAACTCCGATTTAGAATCCTTCATACTGTGCTTGTAAAGTTAAATAGAATTTTAACAAAAATTTTATTCATCTTTAAATAATAAATTTTATTTTAGAGGATTTTATCTTGTTTTACATTTGTGTCGATGATATATTTTATTCTTTATTTTCGTTCTATTTATCAAGATATAAATATCGTGATAATACTGCAATATCATTAATATTGCTTTTATTTCCGCGTCAATACATATGAAAAATGCATTAAAGAGAACTAATGTCTGCAATTATCAGTAAATTTATTATGTTAGTACGAATGCCATAAATCCATGACAAATTAACTCTTTTTCCAGCTGTAGAAGCAAGACTGGAATGTAATAAACACCAATGGATGAAAGGGAGTTAGCAATCTGCCTCGTAAAGGACAGATGTACCTTCATTATGAGAAAAAATACATCTGGCTTTATGGCGGAATATCAGGTTTAAAAGTAATATTAATGCATGTTGTAATAGAAACTTGTATTTAAATAATCGTTCTCTTGATAATTGAATATCTACTGCATTTTATTATTCGCTTCCGACAAAAACAAAACAAATTCAGCAAAAATCGTGGCTGATGTTTCATTTAATCCTGATGCCAAGCCAAGGTAATAATTTATTTCCTGTTTTCTAATGGATCACCTATACAAAATAAATGAACGAAAGAATGAGATTATGGAATGATTAATAAAGGTGATGTACACTATCTATCAATAAGTATTTGGAAGCTTTCGAATTTAGACGTTTTGTCAAATATCTAGAAATGTTCTTTGGTAATCACTTTGAAACTTTGATAATGTAAAGAACATGTTATACCTCATACATTTCAGCAAAAGTTGTGTCCTGAAGAGGAAAAGGAAACCAGTAAAAAATTAATCAAAATCAAAATGTTTCGGATCACCCTGTAAAAAGTAATACTTTAAATGCATTTTGGCTGTAGCAAATGATTATGAAAAATTTTCTCATTATCTGTATAATTTTTTATAAGGCAACCACATATATTTATGGAGATATAACTTTAAAAATGTTGCAAAAAAATTCCCACTTTTTTAATTATAACACGCAGTATTAGACCCAGAGCAAATCCATTTTTAGCAACGTTGGTATACTAAATTAAACACAACATACTGTGATGAGAATGCAAAAATATTAAATATCTTACGAAATATGAGCATTTTTACTTAAAAATTTTTTAACTATGCATGCGATAGCTTTAAAAAAATTTCGTTTGCATAATTTAATAGCCAAAAGTATTGAGCAACTTATATATAAAAACCCCAAATATATATCGCATAAATTCAAAAAGTTATGAGAGATAGAATGAACAGAATATCAGTTCTTCTCAAGAAGAGGAAGATGATAGGGGTTTTTATCAATATTTATTTAAAATCAGCGAACACTCTATTACTATTAGGTTGAATTAAAAAAAAAAAAAAAAAAAAAAAAAAAAAAATGTGAGTAAAACCCCTTGTAGTTTAGCTTTTATTTTGAGAGAACTGAAATTCTGTACATTTTATCTTTCATAACTTTTTGAATTTACCTGATATTTTTGGGGGGTTTTCGTATAAGTTGCTTAATACTTTTAGCTATTAAATTATGCAAATGATTTTTTTTTTTTTTAAGCTAGCGCATACTTAGTTAAAAGTTATTTAGTAAAAATACTCATATTTCGTAAAATATTGAATGTTTTTGCATTCTGATTGTAGTATGCCAAATTTTCTGAAAATGGCTTTGCACTGAATGGCTTTTGCACACCCTACGTGTTATAATTAGAAAGGTGATTTTTTTTTTTTTTCAATTTTTTAAAAGAACTGCTATATTTTTATGAATATATGTCGTAGCCTCATAAAACTTTTTACAGATAATGCAAAAATTCTATATAATCACATGCTGCAGCCAAAACGCATTTAAAGTATTACTTTTTACAGGGTGATCCAAAACATATTGATTTTTGTTTAATTTTTTACTGGCCGTTTTTTCTTCTTCAGGACACAACTTTTGTTGACATATATGAGTTATAACATGTTCTTTACACTACCAAAGTTTTACGAATATTCCTAAATATTCTTTTTCTAGATATTTGACAAAGCGTCTAAATTCGAAAGTGACCAAATACTTATTGGTGGTATTATGTATTGATAATATTATGTATAATACTTATAGAGTATATTATGTATTGATTTATGTTATGAACATATCACCAATATTCCTTCTTCTTTTTTATTTTACATTTCTCACGGTGTAAATAATTAACTTTTCTTTTTTTACAGAGATTGCCACTGCATTGATAGTAGTGCGAATTACATCGTAAAGAAGTGACAATTCAGCTTTTAATTGGAATCTTACTTTCTTGATACACGTGCACATCAAGGTAGCAACTTTTTAATAATAAAAACTTCGGATTCCCGGGGGTTTAATGCTCAAAATTGATGTCATTGCTACATCAATATACTGAGATAAATAAAGTGAAATTTGGTAGAGGATTTCCATACGTGAGTTTTAAATGAATAAAGTAATGAAAAGGGATAATTTAACGAAAAACTTACATCACAATTTCAGCAATGTATTATAAAGAAAAGAAGGAAGCTCGTTGATTAGTTCAAATAATAAATTAAACATACAAAATTCATTTGTTCATTTACAGAGATATCTTATTTTAAAAATTTACTTTAGTGTAGTGCAGAATATAATTATTACCATCGCAGAAAACAAAGGTTGAATGCTCTGGTAATTTTTAATAATTTATTCATCCATAAAACACAGCCTACATAAAATAAAACATTTTCTATTTGTAGAATAAATACTTTTCTTTACTATGCTGAATTTAAATTTATCAGAGAAAAAAAAAATAATAAATTAAATATTAGAATGCAGTTACGCCAAGAGAAAATAATAATATAAGGGGAAGTGGGATAACATCACTTTATAACTCAATAGGTAAACTAACTGGGCCGTATATACATCATATCTGTTTATTTAAACTTTTATTTCTTATATTCAGTCTTCCGAAGCCAAATTAAATATGAAAAAATGATATATTCGTAGAAGTTTAAAAAAGTGCATGCATTTCCCTTTCCGACAGAATACCCCTCTCAAAATTTGGATCTTTTTAGTCTATATTTGTAAGGTAAACTTCATAATTTTTGATAAAGAAACTAAGTTTTATATGGAAAAATTAAACTAACTCACAAGTTAAATAAATATGCCTTAAGTGATAGTGTATATAACTTAATTTTACTCTAAATAAAAGCAGACAATATATACTATACATATATATATACATAACCCCACACATATGTCTCAAGTCATACGGGGCATTTTTTTACAGTTTAAATCATTTATTTTACGTTTTTGCAGTAAGTTTTACTTATGAATTGTTTTACATTTATTAATTTTCTCGTAAGTTTTTCTTTAGTTATTTTTGTTACATATTTTCAACTTTTATATGACTGAAAACATATATTATAATTTCATATATATATATATATATAATTTAATATAATTTTAAACTTAATATAAGTAAGATTACTTTTAATGTAATATATTTAAGTTTTATATATAGATTTTAAATATGACTTCAGATTTGTTCCAGTTTTTAAGAGTTTTGGTTTTTCACCCGGGAATACACTATCCCAGGAATTTTGTATGTCGAGGAAGTATAACCAGAGTGTTTATACTTATCCTAAGCAATTCAACTGTGTCACTTATATATTTTTTGCTATGATTTTTCAATATTCATTTAATTTTCAATGAAACCTAATATCATGAACTTTATTAAGGTTTTGCTGGGTTGTCAGAATATTTATGTTATGGAATGCGGGATATGTAATCACTAAGATAATTTTATTTTAATTATGATAACTAATATAGTAGCACATTGCGAGTTAAATTTCATATTATAAATGGAATGGAATGGAATAGAAAAGTAAATATGAAATTTAATTTGTATTATTTTAATCATATGACAGAATTATAAAGTGTCATAATACTATAAATGAAAATTTTGGATATAATATAAAGATACACATCACATTTTAAGAACTGAAACAGCTGTATATATGTAAATTCCTTACCATTAATGAACGAGGATTAATGTAATTTGATTATGACGTTGGCATGCAAACGAGAAATTTTACTATTATTATTATTATTATTATTTGTGCGTGTTTTTTCTGTTGTGAATCAGCATCTAAATATGAATTAAGTACAATTTATACTACATTTTGTAATTTTTATAAACCAATTGAAAATTAGCACTTGAGTTTCCTACTTAGATGAAAAAATATTTTATCTCGTCCTTTATATTTGTTTCTCCATTCTTTTATCCTTTATTCTTAAATGTATCAGCATTCGTATTTGTACAACTCTGAAGAAAGAAAAAAAAAAAAAAAAACATAACAAGAAAAATTAGTATTAGATCAGAAAATCTTAAAATTAGATCAGAAAAAATATGAAATACGCAAAATCCAAATGAATACACTGAATCTTAAACAACACGTGATTTAGATCGAAACACTGTGAAGAAATTCTGAAGTTTATATTCATAATTTCTGAAACATTTATAGAATCAAATACGAAACTTTATGGAAGAAGCTTTTTTCAAAATAGGTGAAGAAAGACTTAACTGATTTATTAACTTTTTTATTACTTCCTTCGTCATTAATTCAGCCAATCGACTAAAAAATAATTAAATTTATGCGTTAGGGTTCATTTTTAAAAATTATTATTATTATTATTATTATTATTATTATTGATGAAGTTTATCAAAGATTTTATGAATATAAATCGTATGTAATTTTAAAGTTTACTGCATGATAGTAGTTGTTTATTGTATTTTGTAACAATTCTATTTGTGGTTCAATGTTTGTTTAAAAAAATATATTTCCCTCTATTATTTAGGCCTATCACTTTTAGAGGTAACATTGGTTCAGTGAGCGTTATGTGAATGAGAGCATATTGCCCAGAATAAAAATATTTTGTTGAAAAAATACAAATTTTGTTTAATCAGCCCTTTTTTCTTTCTTTCTTTTCTTTTCTCTCTCTCTCTTTATATATATATATATATCGTATTAAAATAATTTTGTTACCAAAACAAAAATTATAAAAAAAAAAATGCTTAAATATTTCAAATATTTCTAAGATATAATGAGGTCACTCACCACTATGCAGCAGTTTTGAGCGATTTTAACCTTTAGAGAGGGGCTATGACGGCACTGTGGAAATTTAAAAGAGCCCGTCTCTAAAGGTTAAGGCTCCTCCGTTGTTCCTTCCATAAAAAAAAAAAATATATATATATATATACATATAAAGGCCGCTCGAGCAGAGCTCTCACGCGGCAGAGTGTGACATAGAAAATGAAAATGATGAGCTTCGAAGCTTGGCTCCCTCGGGAAAAAAGGATTAAAAGGGTTAAATTTATTAACACGGTTTAATTATTAAACTTTAATTATAAAATTAATTATTAAATTATTAAATAATTATTAAACTTAATTATTAAACTTCAGCATTAAAACGGTTAAAAAAAGAGAGTATATTGATATTGACAGAAGGAACGTTGATTACCTTATATTAGGAGACTTTACCACCATCAGGAGAAAAGCTGGTGACTGAAGAGTTAGTTAGTAAGACTGGAAAGATACATTAACCCATTAATCGCCAAAACTGGAAATAATGATTTTTTTTTCTAAATACAAAGAGTAATACTCATTATTTTGATCATATATAACATTAATTTAAAATAAAATTATTAAAATTAGTCTTATCTTACTAAATACAGGGTATTGTATTTGTACAACTTCAGTGGAATAAGAGTATAGACTGAATACAAATAAATGTTTACGGACATTTCCTTGAGGGAGCATAAAACAGCAAAAACTACACATGACTTCAAAAGTAATTATTTTATTATGAAAGTAATTATTTTATTATTTTTTACAAGTTATGTAAACTTATTCAAATATGATCACTAATCATTCCAAAGTTTTGGATTGATTAGTGCTTCAAGTTTGAAATTTACTTTTAAATATAAAATTATTTTTCAGATCAAATTTTTTTTGTAATAAAATAAACATCTGTCCTTTCCTTACTTAAAAACAATACTTATAATATAAAATATCTTTTTTAGTTAACTGTTAAACGCAAAACCAGAGAAAATGTTGCGTTCACGCAACACCAGCGAAAAATGGGTTAAGAAGTTATAGATACTGGTCAGTTTCTGCCGTAGAGGAGGCCGGGTAGCGACGTTTAAAAGCCTGTCGATAGGTTTGTTTGGTGAGTTACGGATACACCAGTGTTGGGTTAGTGGACATGAGGAAAAGTAGTGATTTGCATTACCCCCGCCCTCACATTGTGAGGCACACGAGTAATGAAACTTGTAGAGATGTGATCTGAACGGGTCATGACCCGTTAAGAAGGCTGTTATAGCTGGGGAAAGGCAAAAATTATAATCTGATACTTTTGAGAGGAGATTAAGGGTAAATATACCTTTAGGAGAAGTATCCCAATATAGTTGCAATTCTTCCTTTAGCCGTACTTTAAGACATTTTTGATGTAAGAGGGGGAGAGGGGGGAGTGGAAGAAAGAATTTCACCGCTGTCTTTTTAGGACAATTTTTATTAAATGGGCCACCATTTCATTACCCGTGACGTCCTTGTGAGCTGAGACATGAGCTAAAGAGAAAGTATCGGGCTTAGGCAGGAGATCTAATTTGATTTTCTGAATAATAGGGTGGTTACTCCTGTGGCGAGCCAAAATCTGGAGAGACTGTCACTGCAGATATGAATTTTTGAATGGGTTAAGCATGAAATTGACCATGGGATAACTTGGCTGATAGAGTACAGCTCAGACTGGAAAACAGTGTTATAGTCCACAGACCTAGTGGAGCATTGATGAACCAAGACCCCACCAACAAAGGCACAAAATGCGGCACCTACTCCATGAACTGTGTTATATCCATCTGTATAGACCTCCACAAGGTCTGTAGGAGAGAAATTAATGTAAGTATTAAATAATGCAGAGGGTCCTCTGCAGGGTGAATGAATCAGCTGCCCAATTTGTGTTGAAATTCTTCATCTGGATATAGGATTTCCTGTAAGTTCTTGTTTCTTAGATGTAGTACGTTTGTACTATTGTATTCGTAATTTAGAGTGACGTGTAAAGTAGGAACACCGGTGATAACGTGAAGAGCATCAGTGGACATGATTCTATTACCCCGTAACAGTTTCAAGAGGAACATCTTTCACAATAATTTTAATTTTTCTATTGCTGTTTTTGAAAGATTATCTCCCCCCCCCCTCCCGATTCCAGTTTAGTAAGTAACGATTTTTTCCACTATTGTTAGATACCAAGTTTTTAACGTTTTAGTACTAATGCCCCATTGTTTCCTCATTAATGTATAACGTATAAGAAGTTTAATTTTAAGAAAGTTTAAATGTTCAGGCCAGTTAAGGTTTTTATGTATTCTTAATACTAAAATTTTCAAATGATCGACATTTCTTACACTGGTGTCCTCATTCCTCATCGTCAGCTTCCTCTTCAGTATACGTGGTTTTGAGAAAGTTAAAGATTGAGTATTGTATTGTTGGTCGAATGTTGAAGATTTAGGTCTTTGAGCATCTGGGAAAAAGCGGTGAAGGCACCCTGAGCTCTTTCCTGCGTTTGCCCGAGTGAATTAACGTGAAATGATCCACGCATGCAAATATTTAAAAATATATTGTTTAATGCAAGGTATTAAAAATAACTTTATTTAAACCACAAAAATTATTTTGTTGATTTAAAACACACCGCTCACTCATTGGCTGTTTACAGAGAGATCTATGATTTAGCTTATCGAAATATTCAATGACAATTACTCTACTTTCAACTATATTTTTTGGTTAATCCAATCAAGTTGATTTAGTTAACTAAAAAAATTATTACTGAAGTGACAAAATGCACTGAGAAACAATTCTGTAACTGACATCTATGAATCTAAGTTGTAGCTCTAGAAAGAATAGTTCCATGTCATCCTTATAAATTCTAGTCCCCTTGGAAAGCGAGTTCTAGAAGCCCCTATTAGAATTCTAGAGCGTTTGCCTATTTTCTCGAGGGCAAAGTTATTTAAAAATCTCTGCAAATAAATGAGACTACAAGAGGCGGGTTTCAGCAACTATAATCTTGGTTTATTACCAAATTCTAGAAAACCAAGCGAGAATTTATCGCAATACAAATGATTCAGAATATTTAGAGTATTCAGAATATTGTTTCACCATCTAGAAATGTGTACACTAGAAAGTCTCGATATTTTCGTCTATTCAGTTTATTGGCTAGCCTTACGCGCATAGCTCGGAAATCTATATTTCTAGTTAAGGAATTTAGAAAATGACCACTTATTCATTCTAGATGAAGGCGGTATATATTTTTTTTCAGTGTAAATCTAAAAATCAGCCAAAAAAATTAATTTGATTTTTGCAATAAGGTTTTTTCTAGTGGGCATTCATTAAACGTATGAAAATAATTATTTAAAATTAGTTTAAAAATTAATCATTATTAAACAAAAATAAATTTAATTTGTACATACAAATCGGTGCATGATTTTTAAGCTATACTGTAATCTATATAGTAAACAATTATTTAACCTACATTGTAACCTACTTTTCAACCTAATTGTTTTAATCGGTACTGAATAACCTACCAATATTTTGTGGTTTTACAGTAAGAAGGAAGTACAATTTTTATATTATATTTACCGAAAAGAAATATCTATGTGTTTTTATGAATTATGTGTTAATGTATATAGGTTTTATTAATTACCAAATAATTATTTAATTTACTTTTGGATAGAATAGGAGATTCGCAAGATTACGTATTTTTAAATGCTTTAGCTCTATATTTTAATTGAATAAAGTACCTCCTCCAAGGAAAATATCCTTGACATTCTTAAAGGAATCTTCCTTTTGCTGAAAAATATTATTTTTAATAACTCTTTTTGTGAAAGATTGAAAATTAGAAAGTACACTTAAACACTTAATTTACTTTAAATCCATCAAAAATTGCAGTAGCTTCCTCAAGTGAAACAAAGTTTATGATGCATATGTTTCATCACTATGATTGATATTTTTAATCTTAAATCTAAAAGCCTGCCCCAACGTTTATACGTCGATCATTATGTGATCATCCGGCCGAAAAATTAGGTATATTATTCCAATTTTCTTATGGCAAATTTTTAAGAGGATTTTATATGTATTTTTTTCCCATTGAATATTTCATCGCCATCGATTTGAGAGAGGGAAAAAAAAAAAAAAAAAAAAACTTGCCAAGGTTTTATTTCAACCTATGGTTTAAAAGCCAGAAAAAAGGAGTTCATTTCTTATCTTTTCCTCTTTTCATTTATTTATTTATTATGCGAGTGATTTTTTCCTTTGATATCATGATAACATATATTTAAAAATAATGGAATAAATAATTCGTAAAGTAACTTTTCATATATCATCTCAACAACAGTTTAAATGTTATGCGAGATCCATGAAGATAAGAAAATTTTATTCATTATTAAAAAATAAAATAAAATAAAATAAAATAAATAAAAAAATAAAAGAACATATAATGTTTCATTATGCTAAACGATGCTGTTTAATGAGCGTATATATTTTTATATTTTTTTTTGTATAATTTTCTTTAAAGTATTTCTAAAAGAAGGCAGTGGCAGTAAGTTGTAATTTTCGTTTAAAATGTATAAAAGATTATATATATATATATATATATATATAACTATCTGTTGTGCTCGTTCTTTGCACTGGAATTTAATTAATATTGACAGTATATTACGAAAATAAATATTTATTTTAATTGAAGCTTACTATGCTGATGAAGACAAAGAATGAATTCTTATAGTTAATAAGAACAATTCATCAATTTTCACTCATATATATTGCTTTTAATTTACATAATTGTTCGTGAACTGGTTTGAACATAAATTTTCTCAACGAAAAAAAAAAAAAAAGCGCAATTTCTATTGTCATTCCTCTTCCGAAAAATGGGTGAAATTGCTAATAAATAAAAAGTAGCCCTGAAGGTCGTATACTAAATCTGTACCCTTTCTACAATATTCAACTGCATCGAAAATATATAAAAAATTTTCTGCATTGAATTTTCGTCAAAGATGAATATATGACGGTATTTGAATCCGATATTGATAAGAGGGAATCAATATAAATGCGTTATAAAATAGAGAAAGTAATTATATATTGAAACAGCTTTAGCAACCCCACTTGTCAAAATTTGAAATTTGGCTCCGAAGTAGGTCGGTCATTTATCCCCAAGATTTTTTTTAACGTAACTGTGATAGCTATTTTAATTAACCGTCAAAATAGGACAAAAGTCTCAATGTCAGCAAGAGGTTATTGTACTAAAGTTGTACCCAAGTCATTTAAAGAACACAGAATATTACTTTACTTACAAATTACTTTAAAATTAGCAAAAGTACTATCTTTCTTTCTTTCTTTCTTTCTTTTTTTTTCTCTTTTTTTTTTTTTTTGTAAAAACTAATGTATAATATCATATTATCTTTGATATATAGAACTATTATTACTCTGAAAGGAGAATTGCTTTTTTTACGGGAACACAGGAAAGTGTGGTATGGATGAGTCAGTTGAGTGCAGAGAAAAGGTTAACTTTTTTGGTAATTATCTCGTCATTGCCGATCACTTGTTTATTTTATATTTATTTATTTATTTATCTATTTATTTATTAAAGATAAAGCAAACAAAATTTGTGTAAAACATTACATTTTCTGCTTTTAAGCTGCATTATTATTATTCTTATTATTCTTATTATTTTCATTTAAAACAATCATCAAAAGATTAAAAATAACATAATATTTACAATTCAATAAATTACCCCCCCCCCATCTTAAAAAAGTCTTATACATATGTGTGTACATGTGTGAAAACTTTTAAATCATATATGGTAAAATCAATATAACACGAGGTCAACCTAATGATTTTACAAAGAGAGATTTTAAAAATAGAATACACAAATTATAAATCATAAAAATTAAAACAACTGATGGGATCAAATGTCAGTACAGGCAGAAACACGAGCAAAGTTGTGAAAATACTTACACAATATAAATATAAATGAAACAAATGTATTCAAGGTTTAAATAAAATGGAAAAGGCAATCGTAACTTCGTAGCTTTAGTGGGCAAAAGAATTAATCTTTAAATAAATAAATAAATAATAAGCATGACGTCTCGATTTAGTGAAAAATCGTAAATCTTACATATATTTAGAAAGAATCCTTTAATCTTATTAATAAAAAATCCTTTGTTAATAAAAATATGGGTGAAACGGTATAAGAAATAATCGCGATTCTTCAAAATAAGGAATAAATTTTACTATAATAAATTTTATGTTATCGTAATGATGCTTTTTACAAGCACTTATCTGGACACATATTCTTAAACACACTTACTCAAAACAGACATTTACAGACTTACTTACAAACCCTTTACAGACACTTACGTTTTTACAGAAATAATCTTCAAAATTATTAAAAATACCATTGTAATTTAAAACATACTTTTGTAATGTATACTAAAATGCATAAAAATATATTTTGAAACAAAATCACGTAACTATAATATGGTGTGGAAGTCACACTATTTTCTCTTACCCTTACATTATTATAGGCATTGCTTTGCAGTTGTGCACTAGAGTGTAATATAAAGCACTGCATTTGAACATTTTTGGTGCAACTTATGCAACTGCAATAGCAGTTTTAAAAACTATTTTATCTAAAATATATTTTTGTGTCGCGGAGAAGGAGATCCTATTTTTCTCTCCTATTTTTAATACCCTTCATTTTTTATACCCATCCTAAATTTTAATGAATGATTTATTTTATTTGTATAAATGTTACGTGAATTCTTTAGGTCTTTGACAGACTAATATTGGCCAATACTTTTAAAATCACGAAGAGAATAAAAAAGAAAGGAGAAAGATGCATTTTTTTCCCCTCCTTTTTCTTTCCTTCTTTCTTTTTTTTTTCTTTTTTTTAATATCCATATCTAAAGTGTCATTGATAATTACGTCATCATTTAGCTATTTTTTGTACAATCTAATGGTGCCCTTATCTTTTTGATCCATCATTTTTAAGTACTAGAAAAACATAAAAACTCAAGATTTGCATTTCAAGATTTGTTTTCTCATCGTTGTTTCAAGAAAAAAATAAATACACTCTACAAGAAAAAAAAAAAAAAAAAAAAAAAAAAAAAAAAAACGACGCACCAAGAAGAAGTGGGGACAAAAATTGCTAGATGGGGTGGAATGGGACAAAAATTGGTACGTGGGATGTACATGTGGAGAAAATTGATTACAGTTTCAGAAAATTTGAATGATTTTATCAAGAGAAAGGGCCTCACAAAGTAAACTAGTCAATAACGCGTTGGTCCACTTCTGGCCCTTATGTACGCAGTTATTAGACTTGGTATTAATTGATAGAGCTGGCAGATGCGTTCCTGTGAAGTATCGTGCCAAATTCTGTCCAACTATTGCGTTAGATTGGTAAAATCTCGAGATGGTTGTAGGACCCTTTTTATGATGCTCCAAACGTCCTCAGTGGAAGAGAGATGCGGGGACTGAGCTCACCACCACTGAGCCGCCTATTAAGGGTATTTGAAGTCACTGAAGTACCAGTTGCACGTAGAATCGACGATAGTGATGAATTGGTGCTTGATTCCATCAAAACCTGTATGTATGTCAATTTGTGTCCAGTTTGCATTACTCCTTCTTATGGCGTCACTTTTTTGTTCTAAAGTATATGTCACATCTTCAAAGTGTGAAGAGACTCTATAAGGATTGAAGTCTACGAATTTTAAACATTTATATAATATTAAAATTAATGCGTGTATTCATCAAAACATATTATTTACAGCTAACGTCTTATGTATTAAATATCGATTTTTCGCCTGATTTACATGTCTGAAGATATGAGTCCAAATATGTATTTTTCGGAGATTGGTCATATGTGTGTGGGTCGTTTGTGTATATATTGGTAGGGAAAGGGAGGGGATCTTCTTTTTTCACATCTTCAAAACGAAAATAGAAAAGACAATGGAACTTTATAATTTAGATAAGTCAGGTGTATGTGTTTACCAATTTATGGTAAAAAATTAGAAAACTAGAAATGGAACAGGGGAAGCTGGAAGTCAGACTGTATTTTATTTATGTCCGTATCTATAAAACTGTTATAAAGATTTTCTTCAAATGTGCTATATATATACAACCTTGCAGATGTCCTTTTGTATATATTTGTTGGTTACTTGCAGGAAAATTGTCAGGCATCCTGATTTCTTAGTCCAATTTTAAGTCTCAGCATTCTTATCCTTGAAAAACATTTCTGCAGAATTTCTGCAAACTCTCCATTTTATTTACCTTTTAAATGTCCTTTCGTATGCATTAGTTGGTTTCCAGTGTACAGATGGGTTTGCGAAGTCTTGGTAAAATGACTAGTGGTACAGACGTCAATCTGTAAGGGCAACAAAAGGGCATTTTTTAAAAATTTGCTACATAAACCCTAGTCTAGATGTATTTTGTCTGCATTAGTTGGTTTATACAGAAAAATTGATAGGTGCCTCGATTATTTAGGTCACTTGTATATCTCTGAAATGAGTGTTTCAAAAAGTAACTATTATTTTTTTTTTTTCTTAACTCACTATATAAAATCTCTTTTAGATGTCTTTACAATTTATGTATTAGTTGATAAGTGTCACGATTAGTTAGTTCAGTTTCTTTCTTTTCTTAGCTACATTATTTCTAAAAAGAGTTCACAGTATGTGTAATAGAGGTAATGGAAATCATGTGGTTATTACATACATTTTTTTAAATATAAATATTTCTTAATTGTTCAAATTACTTTTCTTCTATTGAATAGTATTAAGATTTCTTTAGTTATATTAAAAAAAAGAGATTTTAGTGAGCATTACTGTAGAAAAAAGTATTAAATTATAAGATATCATATAAATTTATGTGATCAAAAATTTCGGGCCAAAAAACTTATGAAAAACAAAATAGCAAAATAGCAAAAAATATTATTTCTAACATGTCAAGAAGGTCAAATAATATCAATATCTTGTCGACATGCCCTTTGAAACTATCAGAGCAGAACATCGATGAGTCATCCATTCTGTTAAATTCTTAATCCTTGCATGGTCAATTTTTTGCAATTTCTCTTGAACTTTTTCCAATAAATCGTTTTTATTTAAAGATATAATAGCTCCTACTTTTACTTTTAACTCTTTCCATAAATGTTTAATGAGATTTAAGTCAGGAGATTGACTTGGTCATTCAAGGATGCGAAATTTTTGCCGTTAAAATGTCATGAACGAGTGCAAATCGAAGTTTGGAATTATTATTTTGTGACAAAATCCACCCTCGTGGCATATTTCAGAGAGCATAGGGAAGCATTTAGTCCTTTAAGACGTTTTTATATATAATTTTGACCATAGTGCCTTCTATTGTCATTAAAGGACCAACGCCTTTATACGAAAAATCTCCCCACGCCATGATGTTTCACCCTCCATGTTTTACAGTCGACATTTGATATCTAGAATCATACCTAGCATTGTTTGGTCGTCGAATATATCTCTTTCCGTCATTTTCAAAAGATTAATCTTTGTTTCGTCCAAAAATAGCATTTTCCCAGTCTTCGACTGTCCCATATTCATGTTCTTTAGCAAATTCAAATTTTGCCTTCTTATTCTTTGTACTAATTAACAATTTTTTTGCTCCGACGTATCCAAAACGTGCAACCTGATTTAATCTACACCAAACACTACTATGACTAACATCAAACAAGTTTTCCTCTAGTGAATCACGCGCTTTAATTGCAACATTCTTCTTTGGATTATAACTGCCTTTCTTTTAATAACTTTATCAACTGACTTAGTCATTTTTCTGACTCTTCCAGGTACTGATTTGTCTGCGAAAGTGTTTTTTTTTTTTTTCTTTCCATTTGTAATAATATTATCAACAGTCATTTTTCCAATAGAAAATGCTGAAGCAATATCACGAGAAACTTTGTTAATCCTGGTGTAATTTAATAACAGTTTTATTCATCTATAAATGAGTGTGCTTTGGCATTTTGACTTAACAGTGCTGACATACAAGTGTAAGCAAATTCGAGCGCCTTCTATACATAGTCCTGTTTCGTCGTAAATGGGCCAGTCACTTCAGAGCAATAACGTCACTGTGAACTTTTAATTTCTTGGCCTGAAACTTCTGATGAATAGATTTATGTGTATTTCATTATTTATTTAAATTCCTTCATTGTAAAAATTTGCTAGGTATATATTTCGAATATATGTTTGATAAAATTTATGGCACAATATTTAATTTCTCTTTAACTTTATTTATTTAAAAGCTATAAGTGAAAATTCGTTTGGCTCGAAACTTTTGTACGCAACTGTGTATCTTGGCCGCCTCTTACAAAAGTTCATAAGAGACTGGGGGGGGGGGGGGGGGGAGCTTTCAAAAGCATGCATTAATATGGGAAAAAATTGGGATTATATTATCTTTTCCAATGATAAAAAATTTTATGTGGATGTACCAGATGATTTTCGCTACTTCTAGTATTATTTCCGTAAAGAAAAATAAATTTAATCAAAGCATACATTTCGAGGGGGCTCCGTAATGGTCTAGTGAGTTTTCGTAACTGACGGAACTGCTCCAATATAAGTTTTGTGCTAGGCAGAAGGAATTCTAAGTGTTATATTGATATATTGGGATCTTTTACCGGAAGTACTATTAATTACGAGTGGAGATAATTTGTTCCAGCAGGACAATGCCTCAGTACATGCTTCTCAGACTTCGAAATCATAGTTTGATGTTAATTTCCTAACTACTTGACTGGCTGATCAGAAGCCCCGACCTAAACCTAATGGAACTGTGTGGGGTATTCTGGCACAGAAAATTTACAAAAAAGGCATTCATTATCAAATCAAGCAAGAAAATGCATCCGCCATCGAAAAAGCCTGGTAAAAACTTTCAAGAATGTTCTGAAGTAACTTTCAAACTCTATGATGTCAAGACTGATAAAAAAGATTGAGAAGAATGGTGGAGATTATTAATTATTAGCGTATTTCAGGCCAAAACATTCATTGTTCTTATAATTTTGTCCAGTTTTTAAAATGACTTTTTTTTTAACATTCATATTTTGCATTTACGAATGTTTCGCAATTCTACAATGATTTTTAGCATAAAAAATATGTCATGTATACGTTTCACTTTATTTACTTCAGAAATAAACTTTTTCTGTGAAATTTTCAATTTTCCTTATGATTCTAACCACCACTGTATTCTTATAAATGAATACTTGTGTCTACTCAAATGTAAGGCAGTAATATTCTCATTTCGCACCGTACATTCTCGCAGTTGAATACACATGTTTGCTCAAATATGAGGAGATAATCATCTCATTTATTAATATATCTTCTCAAATACTATCAATATTACCATCTCATTTCACACCTTGTATTTTCTCAAACATGAAAAAAAAAAAAAATCTTAAAAAATGAGATATTTCTACTCGGAGCTATTATAAGAAATGAAACTTCTCAAAAATGAGAAAATTTTCTCATTTTTTACTAGTGTGTTTTAGCAGTGTAAAAATTAGTATTTAAAGTGATGCTGCATCTACAAATATTAAATTTTTTTATATTGGTGTAATTTGCCCAATGAAAAGGTTTCTTAATATCTTCAATAGAACATGAATCGCGTAAAGAAAAGTATGCCATAGCATTGTGGTGCAATTTGCTTACGAAAATAACATTATTTGTTGAAAAATACTATATTTTGTAAAGTTTGCTGATGATCAGTTCGTAAATATGTACGAAGGTAGCAAAATTCTTCAAACTGAAATTTTTTAATCTGCTTCTGATTTCCAAATTTCCAAATCAATTTTAAAAATATCAAAAATATTTTTTTGACAGTATTTAAATTTGATTTTTAATGTTTCCTACCACTGAAAAATAGTGGATAAGTAATTAATTGATTGTGGTTACTTTTGTCTTACTAATTAATCTCTGTCTTCAATATCTTTTTACAAATTAAAATTGTAAACTTAATTAAAACTTATATTCAAATATTATTTAAAACTTAAATCGATAAAATTAACGCTACCAATAACTTTATTAGTATATTTTTTATATTAAAAATTTCATAGAGCTGCTATTTATTATTATGGAATGTTCTATCTTTTCCATCAATATTATAAGATTATCTGAAGAATCATCCAATCTGTACCTTTGCAGGCACTCAATCTGAAATAATCTGAATATAATTTAGGATTTGATGACTCTATCATTTTTCAAGTTCCTTAAACTTCCATTTTTTATAGCATAGTTTGTTGTTTCAGATGTCATTTTTCAGCGATGCGGTGATGCATGAGAAAGTAATTGTTGAATTTGATGTATAAGCTGTCATGACTGAATTGAAAACAGTGAAAATGAAACTTACACATGCTTTTGTCGGCTCATTATACATTATAATATATTATGTACATAAGTTTTATTTTGTGAGAGGGCAAAAGCAACATTGTGTGATGGAGATATACACTGTGATTCATCTCTTCAACGGTTGAACTGCATAATTTTTTTTACAACATAATTCATGTTTTGACAATGACAAATTACGTGATAGTAATCAAAATATTTTGATCGAGTATTTCACGAGCAATTTTTCCACAGTAGGAACCGGACTCTTTTATGTGCTTGATACAACGAAAATGTGTAATATTAAGTTGTCAACTACCCGTGCTGAATCTTCCTTCCGGTAATTTCTGTATTGTTTCTCAAAACTTCCAGAAAAGGTATGATTGGCTTGGAAAAGAAATAAAAAGTTTAAACTCCTCCCGTGTCGCACAAATACAGAGAAAATTAAAATGGATGCTTTATTCGTAGATTATAAAACTTTTACTAAGACTACGAATATAGCGGATTAAATAATTTTGAGTAGAGTAAAAAAAAAAAAAAAAAAAATGAGCACATGTACTTTACAGAGAGTTTAAGAATGTACAAACTATACATGTGCAATTCTTAAAAAAATCAGGCCTTATTTTTAAATTTTTGTTTATGACAATAAGGCATAAAACTAGTCGTAAGTAATAGAAAATTTTATTTTATTACCGATACTTACTATTGTTGGACCAAGAATGTCCTTTGAGATCCCTTTAAAACAGAAAATATTCATTATTTCGTATAATCCTTTGAAATAACAATAGCTTTTAAATGCATTATTTCCACTATTTTGCAATGAAATTCAATAGAATAATTTTATTTTATTTTTAAATTTTTTTATCTGGACGATGGACCATTATAGCGCTATTTATGCAACAATATCTGTTGCAATTAATGCTTGAAAAAATCCTCTTTTCATTAGTTCGTTGCATTGGTAATTATAAGCTCACAATGATTCATAATTCTAAATATTTTACATCTTGTAATGCACTGCAAATGCACAAATATTGTTAAATGTCTTTTCATGGGCTACTGTCGGTATTATTTACCTATTTATGGCTAGCATTCCATTGCTGAAACGATTATCTTGTTGGAATTATTTATATGCTAATCCTCAAGGTTGCCAGTGTGCTTTCATTCATTACTTTGATTTGCCAAAATTAGTTATTCCTGCCAAAATGCTAAGTTCAAAGTTTTTCAGAAACAGTTGTTTGGATTTTATCGTAAGTTTCGAAAATACAACTCGAAGATCATCTATCTATATTAATAAAATCAGAGTTTTGTCTGTAAATTTGTCGGAATCGAAAAATTTTGAGACTGAAACACGTTAAGAGACTGAAACACGTTTGTCCGGGCATCACTCGAGAACGGCTGGACGGAATTCAACGGCTCTTGGCAGGAATTTAGGTCTTCACCCAACATAAAATTATATCTATCAACTTTTCAGAAATTCCCCCCCGTTCCCCCCCTAGGGGGTAAAAGACTAAAACACGTTTGTCCGGGAATCACTCGAGAACGGCTGGACGGAATTCAACGGCGCTTGGCAGAAACTTAGGTCTTCACCCAACTTGAAATTATATCTATAGAAATTTTCAAAATTATGATTAGTGTTTAAATTGTGGGTAAAAAACGCCTGCGCATGCGCCATAAATATTTTTTCACTAAAATGCTTTGAATGGAAAAGTAAAATATACAAATAAATTTTTAAGTTAAAGACTTTTGTATTCGCGTGATTCGCACTGCAAATTATGAAAAGATTGAAATGAAGTGTTGCCATCTAAGTTTCATATTTTAGTTTATTTTAAAAAATCTAATTGTCGTATCGAAAAACTGTTTGCACCCCAGGATTCAGAAAAATAACCTCTTTCATATGGTACTAAATTTGTAACGATAGGTCAGATATTTCTAATTTATTTTTCTCTTTTTCCGTTTTTCCGTTGCCACTTAAATTTCATACTTTAGTTATTTTTTTAAAATCTAATTGTCGCATCGAAAAACTGTTTGCACCCCTGGATTCAGCAAAATTTCCCCTTTCATTCGGTATCAAATTTATAAATATACGTCTGATATTTCTAATTTATTTTACCCTTTTTCCGTTTTCAACCCAGATTCGGTATGGAACAGCTTTAGTATTGGATCCCTTTGGCAAAATTTGAAATTCGGCACCGACGTACCTCGGGCGTTTCTCGCCAAGATCTTTAATTGCACAATTGAGATAGCAAATTCAGTTCATCGTAAAAATGGCTTAAAATATTTAAAGTCACCAAAGGGTGCCCATACTTAAACTGTGCTTTTTGTATTTATTTATTTATAATATTGTCTATTAAAGACTTCTTTGGTCACAAAATTTGGTGCGTAAATTGTTTGTATGCATCCGGCACTTATTGTAACTGGATTTCCACGAAATTCGAAATCCCCCCCCCCCCTTCTCGGAGTCAGAGGGCAATAAACATGCGTAAAAACATGTTTTCCGTTTCAATTCGCTTTGAATTATCTTAGAATGGCGAATTTTGGTGTGTGGATATTGATTAAGTGTACGCATTATGTACATTAGTGGGATTTTGCAAAACTTCGAACTCACCCTGTGAGGGTGGGAAGTAAGAAGTGGGTAAGTTGTGCCGAAGACAGTAGGGACCAAGACTCCTCACATTGGGAGCGAGAAAACCTCTACCAATCACAGAGAGAACTTAGGTTATTAATAAAGATATGGCATTTTGACAGCTCATTTAAGTTTAATGTCCAGCGAAGCGGGCAAAGCCTGCTAGTTAAATATAATTTTACTTCATTATACCCTATGCATGTATTAGGTTTGTGAATAATATTTTCTCCCCTTTTTTTTTTTTGGGGGGGGGTGAGGGTGAGGGTAAAAAACACACATTAGCTAATTAAAGAATTTAAAGAATTATTTATTGTTAGTATGCTTCATCTACAGCTACAATTTTCGCCCATCTTTCAGGCAATTGACGAATTTCCTTTTTAAAGAAATCCTTGTCTTCGAAGCAGGCCAATAATTAAGCCAACTTTCGATCTTTTCGCGAGAACTGAACCATTGTTCAGAAAGAGACGACTGCATCGACAAGAACAAGTAGTAATCTGAAGATACTATACCTGGTGAATACAGAGGGTGGGGTAGAACTTGCCAATCCTGTGACATAATTTTAATTTTTCACAACGTTTGGAATATGTGGTTTGCATTGTCATGCTGAAGAAAAACGTCTCTCTCCACCCATTCCGGTCGTTTTTATTCTATAACTCCCATGAAATTTATTAGTTATCGTTGGTGGACATCGCCTTTGATAGTTTCATCTGATTCCACCAGTTTCACCCTTTTCAGCAGATCATAACCAGTTGCACCAGACTTTACCAAGATTTCATATGTTTTGGATTCTGATAATAAATCCAATTTTCAACTAAAATAACTATTCGATGCAAAAAACCGTTTCATTGTCGACTTTGTAGCAGCATTTTATAAATGATTTTTCGGCATTCCATGTCTATTTCTTTAAAAAACATGTGTGTAATCCCCAAATGATTTTTATTTTAAATAAATTTCGACATTTTCAAGCCGATTAATAACATTTGAAATCTTACACTAAATGCTATCGAATCGCCATTTTACAGTACGCATAAACAATAGTACTAAAAACAGCAGCGGAAAGGGCGGAGTCATAATCACACTCCTAATATATATATATTTTCCTTTCATTTCTAAAGTTGTTCTTATGCAATGTTGTAAGAAAAAAATTCAAAGGCTGTTACTCTTATTTGAGTTATAGGTTTTAAATTCTCTGTGTTCCCTTTATGAAACACCATAAAACCATAAAATGTGTTGAAAAATTAATTTTTGGTTTTAAAATTCTTGTTTCTTATAATTTTTAAACGAACAAAAGTTAACATTATGCGTATATTGCAAAATTTAAACTTAATGCATAAATAAGTTAATATAAACTAATTTCATTTGGTTTTCGCTAATTTGCAAGCATTAAAATAAAGTTAAGCAATTATTGTTCATAAGAGCATAAATTCTGCAAGATAGTTTCTGTTTTACTGTATAAGTGCTGATAATTCTGCACCATTTTAATAGATAACAATTATAGTTTATATAAGTATATCCCTTTCATTTTTTTCTAGTGCTTTAACATGAACAAAAATCATGTGAAGAAATTTGTCCATGCAGTATGAAAGGTATATGAATTTTTTTAAATGTTGCTATAAAAGAATAACATATGCCACAAATACACTATTTTGAACAGAAAAGATATGAAAACGCCTTTTAGTAAAGTAAGTTAATTTTGACGAAATCCGAGAAATTTTACGAAAGTGAGATACAAAATTAACCCAGACAGGCTAATACTTTTAACTAAGCTGTAAAGTATTGAATGTTGTCCGTGTTAAATAAATAACGCATAAAGTTTTAACGGTTCTGCACCCTCCTGTTTAAAGAAAAAAAGAAGGGGCAGACAATAAAAATAAATTAAATTGTAACTAATTCTGAAACTTACAGGAGAATACTTTGGAGCAATAAAAGAAAAGAAAAGAAAAGAAAAGAAAAGAAAAGAAAAGAAAAGAATAAATAAGTAAAAACAACTAAAGGACTGATGAAATAACTAAAAACAATAGCAGAATTTTATTTCTCTTCGAACATATATTTTACTGAAAATCGTTATTTAAATACACGTTACACGAAATATACTTTACCTCTTTTCATTTAAATATTTCAACTTCAATATTCATTCGAATAATGCACAACTTAAACAAAATATTATTTATATAAGTATAAAAATTGTATAAGTATGATATATATATATAAACGCATATAAATAGTACATATTTTCAAAATACTTTTCAAAAAAATTTATTCGAAGAAAGTTTAAAGATTACACTTCATTTAACGGAAAATTCATTTTGCTGCTATAAATAGAGTGCTAGTTAAAACCATATCGTTATCTGTATTAAAAGATTTCATGGCTACATGTATTATTAGCACAAAATGTATAAGATGTTGACATGAAAAATGGCTTCCTGTGAAAATTATCACATTTTTTGATAAGATATTCCAAAACCATCAGGGTTGTCGATATCCCAGAATACAACTTGAATTGCTCAAATGATAAGATATTAGTGCATGAATGAAGGCTGGAAAATGTTGCTTCCAAAGCATGTCATTGAACATGAATTCTGCATTTCCATATTTAGGTTGAACAAATTTCTTAGAACTAATTTCCAGAAGATGATTTCAAATATAAACAAGAAGAAAATTTCTAATGAATTTCGATATACGGCTGACATTTTCATGGAAATCATTGAAAAGATCATGATTATACTTAATCTATCTGTGTTACGCTTTCAAGCATAAACAGAAATTACGTAATTAATTCTTATTTTAAAAAATATAATAAAAAAATACCAAGTTTTACTTTAAAAAACATGTCGGTTTATACCTAAAGATATGACCTACACAAAAATCTATAAAAATAAGGAGAAATGTCTGTATGTGTATATGTGTATCTGCGCTCTGGAGTTCAGACTACTGATCGCAGAGATACAAAATTTAACAGAGGTGTAACTAGGACCCCACAAAAGTGAATTTTACTGCGATTTTTTTCGAATTTAAGTTTTTTAATTAATTTTTTTTTTCGATTTTATCTATTAGCTTTTCCGTTTCATTTTCTAAAATTTATTCTTTCATATCTGCGTATCTTAGCAAAGTTTATTCATTTGAGGGCGAATTTTTCCTTCCTTCTTTCTTTCTTTTCTTTTTTCTTTCTTTCTTTTTTTCTTTTTTTTTTCTTTTTTTCTTTTTTTTTTCTTTTTTTGATTTGCAATTGAAATCAAATGGTAATACATAGAAATAAATCAGTATATTAAATTTTAATTAAAAAAAATTATAACAGTTACGTTTATATGTAATTTTTATAATATAACTGATTGTACTAAAATGATAAATTCATTCTACTTATAATTTTATTATTACAGAAAAAGTGCTAGAAAAAAACCTGTGATTAGGTATCGTTAATACACGGTGCCATAACTGAAATATAATCAATGCTGCGATACATTTTGTTTTGTAAAATCGCAGTTCTTGAATAATAGCAACTCCATCTACCATCCAATAAATAACCAAACTGAACTCTCAGAAATAGCATTGCTGCAAGCAACGGGTTTTAATGTTGTTTAGCGAAGAATTTTAGACATTAAACGATGTTTCACGAAGCTTTTTGACTGAGATTTTGGTGGGAATCATTGGAAGTTGCAACCGAACCAATAAACAGCAATAGAAACACAGGTCAGAAAGCAGATAGAGTTATGTTTACAATAAAGGGAACTATTGTATTATTAAGGCTTTTGTTAAGAATCCTTACTTACTTAAAAAATGTGACATATATCACCAGTTTATTTTAGGACTGAGGACTATTAATCTCAACCTGCGGATTTTTACGATACCAGTTTTACGACAGTTGGATATTTATCGAAATAGAAAATTAATCGAAAATATAATTGAATAATTTGAAAGCAATGTTATAATTTGAAAAAAAAAATAAAAAATAAAAATAAAGAAAACAAAAGAAAAAACTAATAGTTCTCCTTTCTAAACTAAATTCTGCTTTTGCCAGAATTTCATCAAAATCATTTCTTTCTTTCTTTTCTTTTTTTTTTTTGAAAGGAGAAGAAAAGAAAAGAAAATTAATAATAATCAGTATCGAAACAAACACTATCGAATTTTTTTTTCTCGGTTAACTACTTCTCTTCTTAGAATATGTGTTTTTAGAGTTTTTAGAATTTTTTTTAAAACCTTCTACACATTAATTATATTCTACAAATTATATTGAAATTCCTATTTAAGATATTTATTTTAAATGACAGAATAAACGAAAATTGGGAAGATATACACAGATAACGTAATATCCTAGACTGACAATAGCACCATCATGTTTTATAATTAATGAAAATATATTTTATAGATTTAGTTACATTCATAATTGACTGACATGAAGATTAATTGATTGATATATGAACACTGCGCATGTTATCGAGGAATAATGCAATATATATAATGTCAGAATAAGTGAAAAGTAGAATTATGATACAAAGCATATGTAATTCAGCCTTATTCTGGTAATAAATGTTCAAATTCGAAAATTTAAAATGCAATACTGTTTTTGAGGCACTGTTTTTGAGTCTTAAATGAAGTGATTGGCGTAGTAGCTTGCATAAATGGAGCTGTATTGTATGAAGGTAGAAAATAATCTGTCTTAAAGGAATAAGTAAGATTTATGTTTTTCAAGCATCAGTAAATATTTTCTTTCATTCTACATATTTATGTTTTATTCATCTATGTATTTATTTTGAAAGTTTTATTTGTCCAGGTACAGAATGAAATATGAACTCCAAAGTGTGACAATAAAGAGTAATATGGAAGGAAATCCTTTAGAAAAAGAGAGAGTAATAACTAACACTTCTCTGGCTTTTTATGGATATTTGTTTTTCGTTTACGCATGCGATACAATGAAGAATTTCACTATGATAGTTTTAGGTTAAGCATAATAAAGCAATAAATGTTAAAAGCTAATAATAAATTGAGAAAACTCTTAAAAATCAGCATACCAAAAGGATTTGTCTCGATTATTCAATGTATTATTAATATTATAGGTCTACATTTTCAGTTTACTTTTGAGTTAGAAAATTGAAATAAGTTCCTTTTTCTTAATATTTAAAGTCTATAGAATATACTTTCTTCTCTGTACTTATGTTTGTAAAAACCTTTCTTTAATTTATTCCCCTATCAATCTTTAATAATTCTGCTAATCACAAAAAAATTCGCCTTTTCCCGTGTTCTCAAAATCTGCTCTGATTCCTCTTTTTCAATAATTGTGCTTCTATTAATTTTTTTTTTCAATTATTCCACCATTAATAAAGGTTTTTAAAAATGTGACATAATTTTTTCCACACTTACTCTCTCAAAATCTTTAAAAACTAAGCGTGATAATTTCGTTGATTTTCCTACCACCAACTTTTGATGTGAGATCTTGAGATCCAAAGAGGTACAGAAATGTGTGTATCGAGGAATTTACTTTTTGCTCAAGGTCTGCTCTGCTCTTAAGTTTTCTACAAATATATAAAAGTCGTCAGCATAGGTTATGCTGTTGTTGTGATAATCTTTATATTGGTCGAGTAGGAACAAGGGTATAGTGAGGGAAATCTGAGGACAACCTCTGAGAGCACCTCTCGATTGGATCTCTTCAGGGAAGCGCGCGCTCCAAAAGCGATCTGCAATTCAATATTACTTTTATTTAACCTTTTGAGTGTCGTGATATATCCGCTCACAAAACTTTTGTATTTTGCTATACTTTTATAATTTAAAATTACTTAATTGTAATTTTTTTTGCTTGAATTAATGTATTAAATATCATGCATAATAGTCATACATAGTAGATTTATCATCCAGTTCTTAACATTTCTTGTAATGCTAAGATAATTTAATCTTTGCGATTTAATCTTAGTAAGTTTCAAATAAGTAAAGTGGAAACAACATGACAAATTTGTCCTTTTTTAAGGTGGTCATATGATTAAAGAAAATAATATTAAATTTACTGAAATTTTACTTAATTTTATTTCACGTAATTTTCAGTTACAGTTCTTAATACATCCCATAGTCTCTAAAACGAATAGTGGATGCTTTTCAACATCATATTTTATCTGAAGCATTCTATAGTGCATATAAAAAGTATATGTTAATTTAAATATATTTAGTGCAGTCTAAAAATGTTTAAATTTACCACTGAGAATTTCAGTTCATATCTGCTATGCATTTGAATGTTTGTATGTTCTTGTACACGAACTATTTGCTTTATATAAATAAAAAGTTTTAAAATATAATACAGTTTTAAAATGCTGAATTAGGACTTACAACGCTTATCTGTTTTTAAGTTATGCTGATAACAAACTCATAGAGTCACACATACACAGAAAAACATACACAAACACACGCATGAACACACTAACGCACAGAATAATCGTTAAAAGCAGGATCTTTGCATTTTGTGCACCTTAAGGCATGAAACTATAGAAAAAGCACAGTTTCTAACCTTTGGAAAAAAGAAAATACCATATATTAATAAGAAAGTGTTAAAAAAATTCCTTTTCTAGATGAATTCTCATAGAGTTGATTTGCCAAGAAACTGGATTTTGTTTTTAAATATTTTGCTGGAATTAAATTTCCACACATATCCTTTATCTAAATTTTCACGCTATACAAAACCATTTCTTTTAATTGTAGCTAATGAGAAATAATACGGAAATAAAGTAAATGAACAGCATCCATTTAACTTATTTACATTGAAAATATTTTTAAAAATACTAACAAGTTTTCAATTGAGAGGAAATGAAAATTGTACTTTTATGTTTTATATTGCTGAATTACATAATTTAAAGTATGAAATTTCAGTTAAATCCAGTGCTGATAATTTCAGATTATCACCTTTTAAAACCGCTATACGTTTTTTCAATTTCATTAATTTTTTCTTTTGTTTGCTAGAGATTTTAGAGGTGATTCGCGCATCTAAATTTAGAGTGAAATATAAGTTGAAAAAATTTACAAAATGCTTTTCATTTTTTCTCCTGAAACATTTTTAGTGATTTGATATATAGGGTGTGGTTTATCACTTTGAATTTAGGAAACACACATAAATACAAAATAAGGACACATTTTAGTCGTAACGTTGGAATATTTTCTACAAAAATAACGCAAATGGCTTGATAATAATTATCGTCTACAGATACATACTGGATAATTCTCGCGATCTTCGCCCTAAAGGAATAGGAGTTAGATAAGAAAGTGTAAATCAGATAATTTTAAATTATTGTGAAGTGCAGTTCGTAACAAATTTCTGAAACTTAACAGGTCATAGATTGATTCACAATCAGAAATTTAATTTACATAATTTTACGTAGTTAGTAGTATTTTTGGTAGATTCCTATATGTTATTAAAGCTTTTGATTTATTTATTTACTTATTTTTCTTAGACAGCAGTATTTCTTGCGAAAACAATTTTTGAAGAATTTTTTCTCTGCAAGTAATTAAGATAAATATATTTTTTATTTTTTACATTAAATGTTAAAACGGTATTTTTTTCAAAAAGTTTGTAAGGTAACTTCTATTATTTTTTTTTCAATTATTCAAACAAACATGTTTGTTTTTCTGCAAAACGTTAGAAAAGAAAAAAAAAAAAAAAAAAAAAAATCAAAAATAACTCATTCGAGTTCAGTGGTTTAAAACAATGGATCTGAAATAGAACAGTTCTTTTCTTAAATTATAACAAACAGGGATCAAGAAAATTAATTTAAAATGGTTTTGCAGTTTTTCAACACCTGTTCTACCCCAATTAGGTGTAAAATCTCCTACTTTGGAAACATGTCATATCTTCTAACAAAATAACTTTTTTTTAATTGTTTAAACTACATATGATTTGAATGCACATTCAAACCCAAAATATGTGAAAATTAAAAAAAAAAAAAAAAAAAAAAAAATCAGTGAGATTCACATAGCGGCGTTTATTGGGATGATGGAAACCCTTATTATTATTATTATTTAAATAGAATGTTGTTCTTTTGCAAATATTTATCGTAACATTTATATTCATAGCTTTTAAAAAGGTTTGATTAAGTATAATGAAATAGTCATTCTCGAATTCATTGCATTTTTAAAAAATCACGTTACCTTTAAAATTGTAATTAAAAATGTTCTTTTAAACGTTAGTTCTAGCTTTAGCAATGAACATTTTAGATGTTTTCATTCTATCATTTTCTTATACTTTTTTTTATTAATAATAATAATGATAATAATAATAATAATAATAATAATTCTTTTCCCTCTAGAAATAAGAAATTATCCCTGCACTTAATCGCTAAATGTGTGGAGTTTGCGTTCCTGCAAACTCCATCTTAACATAAATACTTAGATTACTAAGAGAACACAAGACTTTAAATAACAATAACTAAAGTTTATTTAAGCAGATTAATGGGAGGGCGGCCTGGTCCTAAAGCTTAGCTCAGCCAGCGTTTTACTTAATCAAAATATATGAATCAACAATTTAAGTAGATAATCTTAAATATCTCACCACAGCAGATAGTCGAAGGTGTAGAGACGATTGCACTCGTACTTCACTAATACGGCTTCACTATGGGACAGAGGATTCCCTTCTATCCCAGCTTGAAGTTTCCGAAAACTAGTAGACACTCACCCACGCTCAACACTACTTAACTTCACACAACTAAATCTCCTCTACTCTACTTTCGATATTCACCAAAATAAGAATCATCACATTCGCTATAATATCCTCCAACATCCACTATACGATCCTCCAACATCCACTATCGATCCTCCAACATCCACTATACGATCCTCCTTTCACTACATTTCAATCCGTACTTTTAAAAATCACTTCTAATTTTAATAATATTCAAAATCTAAGTCTTTTAATGCAGCACCCTGCCGACACAAAACTAGCTCGACCTCAACCGTCACCGAGCCACTGGCGACGGAGTGATTTTAACCGTCCCCACTTCCTACTTTGCTGGATCCAACTTAATTGAAACAACTGTGGTGACGTTCTAACGTCTCAACTTCACAGTCCCCCTCCAAGAAAAAAAATTTAGTCGGGAAAATCCCCAACGGGTTTGATCGATTAAATTTAAATAGCTTCATTCCCTCTCTAACTATCTCAAATCTCTGAAGTGTGAGTGCAGCCGCCACTTAAATTTTAACCGGGTGAGAAAAACTTAAAAATTTGTTAAGTCCCTGAGCGAAAACTCGGGGACGCAAAAGAAATTAATTTAAAATTTTAAATAAAAGGCGTACATTTACCCCGAGAACTCCGGGACTCTGAATGAGCTAAAACCAGGCTTAGAGTGGGATTTACACACGTCTCCCTGTTAGGCCAGGAAGGCAATATATTAAATTCAAACTTGATGTTGCGTGTCTTTACATAGTAAGTCGCTTGGGACAAATGCGACATTTAAAGTTTGTTATAATCACAAGAATAATTGTTCTTTTTAAAGAAAAACATGAGAAAATCTTTATTAGTAGGAGTGTACTGGCTGGACTGGTATCTGGAGCGTTACGTCTGCAAGGGAGATGACTAAACGAAGAATAGGATGAACTTTCTCCATACTAGAGCAGACGTCGGAATGGGCAGGCTGTCCACATCCAGAAAAAAGAACTTTTTGACATCAAATTAAGAGATCTTTCACTTCAGATAAAACTACATTTAACATCAGATTAAGAGGAATAGTCCATCAGAGTGTGTCTGAAATGGGAAAAACTTTTACAGTATGCATAGTAAAAAAAATAGTTAGAATTCATCTCTGGAAGAAACTGAGGCATGTTCGTCTCTATTAACATAATATATAGGTTACATACAGAAATATTTCTCCCTCCTTAGCTAAAGCATAAGCGGAAAAAACTGAGTAGTTAGTCTTTTTAATGTTATATAGTTAAACACGACTTTTATGCTTATAGCTAAAAAAAACATTTTATCCCCTCTAAAAGTACATACAGATAAACTTTTAGACAAATATTCAAAAGTTTTACAAATACAAATATGCAGTTTATAAATACATCATTTATAAAAATACAAGAGAAAAAGGGGGGGGGGGGAATTTACAAAGGGGCCAAAAAGAAAACAGTTTATATTACCAGCTTTCTGCAGGAGATGGCTACAAGGTAAAATACTTAATACATACATAAAATAGATATTTAAGAGAGAACAAAAATGTTGACATTGAAGCAGAACATTAATTTTGATTTGAAAGTTCATGGCTAAGTTAAATTTTGTATTTTTAGTTTGGGAAAGTCCATAACTTTCGTAAGAGTTCTTAAAATATAAAGTCCCAAAAAGGCTTCAAGGTACGTCGAACATTTTGTACAGCTCTGACAGAAATGCACTTGTAATAGAAAAAAAAAAAATAGAGAACGGTATCACCTGATGTGAATTTGCAGCTCTGATTTCAGCAAGGTTAGAGGTCTTTGTGGATGTGCTCGTCAGCTAGGCCACAGGGTTGCAGGCTTTCAGACCGGGGTCTAGGGGCTTGTACAAAGGCTTGTACAAAGGCTTGTTCGGCAGGTGATTCATATGGCTGAGCCTGTTGTCGGAGTCTGGCTTGACGCCGAGTATTAAATCGGTGGTGTGAAGAGAACTCGTCTTTGCCGATCGAGTCAGGAGCTGCTAGGAATTTCTCCATGTGCCGTCCGCTAGCTGATGAAGAGGGCGGAGGTCTTTTTCGAACCCTTGCCTTTCTCTTCGGTCGGAAAGAATCGGTGTGCACTGAATCTGGAACTGCTAGTACCTTCTGTGGGCGATGTGTTCCAGAGGACTTTGAGGAGGGGGCTTGTGGCCGTTTTAGATACTTATTCCAAGCTTTTTTCTTTTTAATCTGTGGTATAAAAGAGCCATTAGTAAAAGAATAGTCGCGTTTGCGACCAGTTTGCCTAGGAAATTTCACATTAGAATGGTTTGATGACCCACTACGAGCTCGCTTTTGTGCGACGGGTCTGCTAACACTAGATTGGTCAGCGGAAGTGCCCTGAACGGATTGTTCGGGTGTTGTAGGAGTAGGTAGTTCATCAGCTGTACAAGAATCAGGAGCACTAGGCTGGGGAGTGAGGTTAGGCGTAAGGACGGACTGTTCGTCAGGTGGGTTTGAACCCGGCACGCTATCACTATCAAGAGTTTCAGTACATGATTGAGTGCGCTCTTTAAATATGCGTATCTGGTCAACATTTATTGTAGTTGGGGTGCCGTTAAAATCGATTGTCAGATTATTATGTTCTACCTTTAAAACAGAGAAAGGCCCAATGAATTTTGGCCCAAATTTTGCTACTTTAGAATCTTTTTTAGAGCTAAGAAAATGTGATTCTAGGAGTATTTTATCTCCCACTTTTACTTCTAAAATTCTACGTTTTAAGTTATAATATACAGCCTGCTGCTCTTGAGCTTTTCTCAAATTTCTCTGAACTTCTGGTAGCAATTCTTCAATATTTCGCGTAATAAATTGAGATGCGTTTTGCTGTACTAATACCAGTTTTTGAAAGGGGGTCAGAATCTTTCTGCCCAAAAACAATTCAGCGGGAGTTTTTCCTGTGGCATCACTTACCGCTGTACGAATCGCATAGCCAAAATGATAGAGAAACTGATCCCAATTTTCATGATTTTGACCAATGAACGTCGCAATCATATTGATTAATGTTCTATTAACACGTTCGGCCTGATTAGCTTGCGGCCGATATGGAACCGTGAAGACATGTTTAATTTCGAGTGTATCGCAAAGTGCCTTAAAAACATTACTTATAAATTGAGGACCATGGTCCGTTACAATTTGAAGGGGGGCGCCGTAACGAGAAATATAATTATTAAAGAAGGCAGTGGCCACTGCTTGTGCCGAAGCTTTACGTAAAGGCACAAATTCAACCCATTTACTAAAATAATCCACCATAACTAACACATAACGAAATCTATTTGGTTTAGAGAGGGGGTAAGGACCGATTAAGTCGAGTCCAAGAATTTGATTTGGAAAATCAACTTTAATAGGAATTAATTTACCGGCCGGCTTTACATTTTTATAATTATATTGCTGGCACAATCGACAACTCGAAACATATTCATTAACAAACTTCCTCATTTTAGGAAAGTAACAGGCATCTTTGAGTTTTTTATAAGTTTTCCTAATGCCAAAGTGCCCCGAAATTGGAGAGTCATGAAACTCAAATAGGATGGCTTGACGAAGAGATTGGGGAATTACAACTCGTAATTCGCCATAAGATCATAATAATTTTGAATAAAAAAGCAAGCCATCGATTAAAGAAAAAGATTGGGACCAGTTTAAGGCAATGGCTGATTCAATTAATGAAACTGACTCAGGATCTTCTAAATACTTATAGATTAATCCAAATTCGGGATCATTTTTTTGTTCTTGGATTAATTGCTCTCTCGAATTTAACACAGATGCTGGCATAAGCGCTAAAGCTACTTTTTCCTGATCAGATACGAATTTATTGTTTAACGTAGTGACTAGATCTGTAGAAGCACATGGGTTAACTTGGTCACTTTCAATTTCCTTTACACGAGTTTCAGTCACGTCTACTAATATTTCGGATTGAACCGGTTCAGCCTTGAAATGCGAATGATGAATATATGAGGCTTTAACAGTAGAATTTAACTGATCATTCTTTTCATTTAAAGCAAGGGATTGATTTGTAAGATTAGATTCAATCTTATTTTCTTGAGTTTGAGTAGTACGTGAAAGAACGTCAGCTACAATATTGTCAGAACCAGGTCGGTGTTCGATGTTTATATTAAAGTTAGATAACTTAAGAGTCCATCGAATCATGCGGGGGGAGAGGTTCTTTCCAGTTGTTAACCGAGTTAATGCCGCATGATCCGTAACAACTGTTACTGGAAGTTGCGTAAAATATAAACGAAATTTTTGCAGTCCCCAAAGCACTGCTAAACATTCACGTTCAGTTACTGGATAATTTCTTTCTGCAGTGTTAAACGTACGGGACGCATATGCTATTGGGCGGCCTTCTTGGCTTAAAACGGCACCAATGCCGTACGAAGAAGCATCAGTAGCTACTTGAAATTTAATATTATAATTAGGATGGGCTAGTACAGGAGGAGCGCTAAGTATAGTTTTTAACTGATCAAATGCTTCTTGTGCTTCATTTAACCAGTGAAATTTAACTCTTTTCCTTTTGAGTTTAAAGAGGGGCTCGCATATGTGAGCAAAATTAGGTATAAATTTCCCATACCAAGCACACATGCCTAGAAATCTCGAAACTTGTTTGGAAGTTGTAGGAGGGGGCATGTTTAAAACTGGCTGAACTTTTTCATTATCTACAGAAATACCAGCAGGCGTTATTTTGACGCCTAGGTACTTAATTTCCTGTCGTGCAAAATGACACTTAGAGGAATTTAAAGTTAATCCTGCATTTTGCAGTAGAGTAAAAACAGTTTTTAAATGATCTAAATGCTCATTGTAAGATGAGGACGTGATTATTATATCATCGAGATAAACATGTACAAATTTATTCAAAACAGGTTTAAGAATAGTTTCCATGGCTTTTTGGAATGCCGCCACAGCCTCTGAACATCCGAAAGGCATTCGTTTAAAACCAAACGTGCCATTTTTAGTTATAAACGCTGTTTTTGATATATCAGCAGGTTTCATTGCAATTTGAAAATAACCCGATGTCAGATCGAGAGTAGACATAAAATTTGCCGTTGTTATATGTGCTAACAAATCATCAATTATAGGCAAGGGATACTGAGGATATTGTGTAATAGAATTTAGCCTACGATAATCGATTGCAAATCTCCATGCCTCAGGGTCAGTAATAGGTTTACCATTTTTCTTACGACATAAAACAACAGGAGATGTATAAGGAAAAGTTAAAGGCATAATAATATCATTTTGCAACATTTTATCAATATGCCAATTTACAATATCTTGTTTGGCTTGATCATAACGACAAGGCTTACTAAAGACTGGTTTATTAGTTCCGGTGTCGATTTCATGGCAAACAACATGGGTTAAGCCAGGTGTATCAGAAAATAACTGTTTAAACTGATTAAGAAAATTAACAAAATCAATTTTTTCAATATGAGTGAGGGCACTTTCCTCTAAATTAACAATTAACTCTGTCGGCTCGACAGGTTTAGAATTTGACTTAGAATCATCAATATGTAAAGATTTATTGGCAAAATTTATTTCAACATTATTTGCTTTCATAAAATCTAACCCGATAATGCAGGGATGCTGAAGATTGTCGATGACGTAAAAAGGCCAATTAACACTTAAATTATGAATTTTAACATTCAGGCTGACTTCGCCTCTATTAACACAGGACTTGCCTTGAGCCGTTGTAATATTTAAATTTGTCCGCTTTAAAGGTTTAAAGTCAAAATACTTTTTATAAGTTTCATACACTAGAAAGGAACGTTCAGCACCAGTGTCCCAATAAGTAGGTATGAAAGTATCATGAATTATTGCATTTAAATTAGGAAGGTCCACCGGACTGATACAAATAGTGTCTAAACATATGGAGGTGGTTGAGTTATTCAGTGGCTGTTGACCCTCCTCACAAGAACCACTTACTCGTTTAACTGACGACTCTGGTTATTGCGAGAGTTACGAAAATTTCTGTTATTTCTATCAGCTCGAGAAAAGTTTTGAGACTGATTTTGATTAGGACGATTGTTCCGAGAATTTTGAAAGTTATTACGCCTTGGCTGCGGCGATTGACGTTCTTGTTGATAGCGATTGAAATTTTGAGGGGGGGGGGGGTGAAATTTTCACGCCTAGAAGTTTTCATATTTCCATTACCCCGTTCGCGATTAAAGGTGTTTTCCGCCCTTGGAGGGTGTCGTTCTTGATATTTAGCTAAGGTTTGAAACAGACTGTCGTAAGAGGTGACAGGTTTCAGATCAAGGTAATCTGGAATAGGAATAGTCAAAAGAGGGGTTATGATTTCCATTGCAGCGGCAAAAGATAAATCTAAATCCAGCTGCTTTATAATGTCGAATTTACGTAATAAAAATGTAGTAGGTTTGTCATAAAACGACATCTTTGTCGTATAAAGTTCTTGACGAAGTTTGGTTTTATCCACAATAGAAGAGAATGAATTTTTAATTTTGAGCTTCAAATCCTCATACGTAGGATTTTGGCCTAGAGCTCTAGAGGCAATGGTGTCATACCAGATTTTAGCATCTCCTTTTAAGGAGTATTTTAATAAATTAAATTTATCATTCTCGTTAATTTTACATATATCAAAATACTCTTCAAGATCTTCAAAAAATTTATGTACATTGTCTGAGCCAGTAAAGTAAACACGAGTGGGGGGGGGGGGATGTCGAACTGAGTTGGGCGCCACTGTGGAGTTTGCGTTCCTGCAAACTCCATCTTAACATAAATACTTAGATTACTAAGAGAACACAAGACTTTAAATAACAATAACTAAAGTTTATTTGAGCAGATTAATGGGAGGGCGGCCTGGTCCTAAAGCTTAGGACCTAAAGCCAGCGTTTTACTTAATCAAAATATATGAATCAACAATTTAAGTAGATAATCTTAAATATCTCACCACAGCAGATAGTCGAAGGTGTAGAGACGATTGCACTCGTACTTCACTAATACGGCTTCACTATGGGACAGAGGATTCCCTTCTATCCCAGCTTGAAGTTTCCGAAAACTAGTAGACACTCACCCACGCTCAACACTACTTAACTTCACACAACTAAATCTCCTCTACTCTACTTTCGATATTCACCAAAATAAGAATCATCACATTCGCTATAATATCCTCCAACATCCACTATATGATCCTCCAACATCCACTATCGATCCTCCAACATCCACTATATGATCCTCCTTTCACTACATTTCAATCCGTACTTTTAAAAATCACTTCTAATTTAACTAATATTCAAAATATAAGTCTTTTAATGCAGCACACTGCCGACACAAAACTAGCTCGACCTCAACCGTCACCGAGCCACTGGCGACGGAGTGATTTTAACCGTCCCCACTTCCTACTTTGCTGGATCCAGCTTAATTGAAACATCTGTGGTGACGTTCTAACGTCTCAACCTCACAAATGTAGCGTTATTGATCAACATCACTTTCACAATTCACAGCTTAAAGAACACTATATATATATATATATATATATATATATATACATGTATATATACAAGGTGTGGCTATTAAATAACGAGACTATTGCTGTAAAACATTTTATTTTACATTTATACATATTTAGTTATTATCACCTTCAATATACACCCTTTCTCTATTCCTACAACGCCCCATGCGAATTTTCCATTGTTCGAAACAGTGCTGGAAGTCTTATCCTCTGAGCTCTTGCATGAGGCGTGCCGCTTTTACGTTCACAGCTTTAACTGACTCAAATCTTGTTCCTTTTTATGCAGATTTAACTTTGGGGAACGGATAAAAGTCACGTGGGGCCAGATCAGGCGAATAAGGCGGATGGTCTAAAACTGGGATGTTGTATTTGGCTAGAAACGTCTTGACAAACAATGACGTGTGAGCCGGTGCGTTGTCTTGATGGAGAACACACGACTTGTTTTCTTACAATTCGGGTCATTTTTTAATTACCCCTTCACGGAGTTGAGCAAGCACCTCAAGATAGTAATGTTGATTAATAGTTTGGCATTCAGAAACCCAGTGAAGGTACACAATACCAGGAATGTCGAAAAAAAATGATCATCATCGCTTTGAATTTCGGTCATCACCTCCAAAATCTTCTCAGCCATCTTGGAAACAGTTGAACCACTCATAAACTCGCATACGTGATAGTCTTTCATCGCCATAAACTTATTTTAATAAAAGATAAGTTTCACTAGCGGTTTTTCACGTGAAATTTCACGACAATTCGTTGCTCCACTTTTACACTTATCACGTTTTTGGCAAAACGAAACAAACACCTTTTACACAAACGAAGGTTACGGCCAGACTAATTTCTCTACAAACACAGGAGGCGCAGCAATTGAAAGAGAAGACTTTACACTGCACAGCTGTCTGTCGTTTCGATTTGGCGCATATGTGGTTTATCTGTAGCAGCAATAGTCTCGTTATTTAATAGCCACACCTCGTATATATATGTATATATTTAAAAAACAAAGTAGGTTTAAAATACGATTATAAGTTCCTTATAGCACTAAAGCAACAGATACCTTCAGTTCAAACCCCTTAACGCGCGGCGTCCTCGCTGCGAGGACGGAAAATTTAAGATCCAGCTGCAAAAATTCATCCCGGAAATTTTTTAGCAAAAATTTACGTTTATAACATATCAGAAAAGGCCAGTTTTTTTAACCTTAAAATTTAAAATTTATGCATTTCGTTCATGCATTCCGGTGGCAATATAATTTAAATGATCCGAATTGTCTTGCGCCGTAAAGGGTTAAATAAAATAATACTGGGAATATCTAACTTTTATTTGAATAAGAGATTAGACAATATTTTCTTCTAAAATCTTTAGCTTCATAATAAATATTAAGAAACACTTTTGTAGTCTTCCCCCAAATTTCTCAAAAAAAAAAAAAAAAAAAAAAAAAAAAAAAAATAGAAAATTCAAAGCACGTACAATAATAACATAAACATTTCTAAAACGCATTGGAGATATCTAGTGCATTTGTGAAAAAATGGATATTAACCTTTCATTATGAGCACATTTTTTTCAAATGAAGTAGATAATCAATTTAGGAAAACTCAAATTACACAAGAATGAAATAAACTTAATTGATGCATTGAACTCAAAAATAAAATAGTTCCAACAAAGAAAATTTTTTTTGTACGTTTCCGTTAATAAAATTTCAGTTGTACGCATAGAATAATTTAATAAAGATAGCTGCTAGTTAAAGATCGGCAAATTTCAATTTGCTAAGGCACTATTTCTAAGAATCAACATACTGAATTCTTAATATATTTAGTGATTTATGGGCCTTATTTCGATAGCTTACTAGAAATTTACGTAGTTAGTTATATGATTTTTGTGAAAGGTTATTACGTTTTAATTTTTGCACATACAAAGAGTCACAATTCAGGACATGTTAATTTTAGTAGTAAGTGCACAATATATGTTTCTGATCAATTAGTTTCAATTTATTCCAATGAAATTTGAAAATTACTTCTAATGACTTTTACAAAATGCGCAGATTAACAGTCTAGCACCTGATGATCAAAAGAGATATTGAATGAACATAGATTTTCATATCGGTATTTTCTGTCTCATGTTCGGTTCCATAAAATAGAGGTTAAAATATAACATTTATTAACTCTTTAAAATAAACTTGCTGGTTAAGAAGTCTAATTTTTTTTTTTTTTTCATTTTTTCAAATACAGTAAAGCACTGTTTATACGTCTCTCGTTTATACGTCTTTTACATTTATACGTCCTTTTAGTGAAGTACCGATTCATTCCGATTCATTTTAATACAAAAATGCTTCGTTTATACGCCGCTAATATCGGTTATACGTCTTTTTCCCTTTACTAAAATTCGCAAAATTTTTCGGCCTGTCATTATTTTCCATTCTAAATAAGACGAATTTTTCTTAAAAAGCATCTTAAATGGAGGAACACAGGAAAGATCGAAGAATACTGATCACATAATCGATTGATTTCACAGCAGAATTTTTAATGCTCACAGACAAGCAGCAAATCAGACGAATATTAAATATTTTTAATGTTATAACTATCTGTATAGACATAAATCGTATGTTTATTATTAAAGATACGCAATACATATATAATTAATATTCAAAATGTGTTCATATGTACGTAATATACGATGTACGTAATTAGTACCCAGTCATACGTTAATAGTATGAATTGTCTCACATTTTATAACAAATCTCTTTTTTTAATTAGTTATTGTCTTAAATAAAAGGATAATATGCATTTACTAACTTAAGAAACTTTATTAATTAGTATCTTCATATAAATTTTGCTTAATTGTCATTAAATTTGTAGTAACCAAAGTTAAAATTGTTAAAATTTCGATTATACGTCTTTTTATTTACACGTCCTTTTACGCCAGTCCCTTGAAAGACGTATGAACGGTGCTTTACTGTTTAAAATTTTGGTTCGTGCATTAAAAGTGTGACCTTCTTAGCATTACGCTTACAGAATTAAAGAAAACCAAAAATCTTGGTTAACAATTTCAAATTATGTCCTAGATGAAGTTTTGAAATTATAATCCTACATTCATTCATGTTATATGTTTATCATTCATGGTTATTATTCATGGTTATTATTCATGTTCTAAGTTTCGATATGTTTCTGTCCATTGATATCTTAGTAATTTACTGTAAGTTTTCATAAATATATATATACACACACTCATATATACATATTAGCTATTTCAGTTAATAATATTTCTGTTTTCTCTTATTTCTTTTTATTATGAATTTTAATTCGCTGAATTTTATTTCAGACATAAATTATTTTTTCTTTTTAAATCTTGTAACTGAATTATTTACTCCTGAAGAAATATTGTATTGTTGTATGCCTTCATTTTATTGGATTTTCAATTTTTTTTTTTTCTTTTAAAAAGCGAAAGAGAGAGAGAGAGAGAGAGACTTACATCATCATAATTTAGATTTACTAAATATATTATTTAAATTTAGAATATGTAAGGAAATAGACTGTAAAAGTTTCAAAGTAAAAAAGCTTAAAATATTTTATTTTTTAATTTTTTTGCATGCATTATGATAAAACAATCAATGAAAATTCTATTATTCTAAGCCTCAAATTTGTCTACCAATCATTTTAAATTTAAGTTATTCTGCGTAAGAAAATTGAATTAAAACAGTAACTGTTTTCTGAATATGATATTTTCTGATATCTAAAAATGTTAATTCAGAAATTATTCTGTTAATGACAAGGTAATTATTTTCAATTAAAAATGTTACACATTTCATTAAAATAAATAAATAAATAAATAGTTTCATTCTTTGTGTCTAATATAGTAAGTTAATTAACTTGCTATATAGAATGGAATTGCTTTTATTTCTTTTTCCTTCTTTTTTTTTTATGAAATGTATAACTTTTTATATCAAAATAATTACCTTGTCATTAACAGAATAATTTCTGACTTTAACATTTTTAGATATCATAAAATATCATATTCCGGAAAACAGTGATTCTTTTAACTCTCTTTTCCTACGTAGACTAACATAAATTTAAAATTATTGGTTAAAGTTACATAAAAATGATTTTATTACGACGGAGGACTATTAGTCTCAACCAGCGGATTTTTTCGATACCAGTTTTGCGATAGTTGGACATTTAGCGAAATCTAAAATGTATCGAAAATATAATTGCATAATTCGAAAGCAATGTTATAATTTGAAAAATAAAGGAAAAAAAGAAAAAAGAAAAAAAAAACTAATAGTTTTCCGTCCTAAACTAAATTCTGCTTTTGCCAAAACCTCATCAAAATCATTTTTTTTTTTGAAAGAAAAAGAGAAGAAAAGAAAATTAATAATAATGAGTATCGAAAAGCTTTTTTTTAATAAGTTTGAATTAGGAAATTGATAAAAAAATGTTTGAATAAGTTACTATTAATTAAATCATGTAGAGATAATTAAATAGATAAATTCAAACTACGTTTGTTAGAAGGTAAGACTTATAATAATAATGATAAATTCTTCACTTACCTTCTATGCAGCAGTTTCAGCGCTTGTCTTCTAACACCAGACGAATATCCACATGCTCTCGGATCTGTAGATCAATTTATCTAAAATGCTTTATACCAGAAGAGGTTGAATGATCCACTCTAAATACTAAAGGAGTATTTTCATATGTATTAGAAATGAAATAATTTGAGAATTAATTTAATCTTAGAATTTATTTTTAATTTGGGATGCATCTTGTTCTGCATCCTTATAGTGTGGATTCAGAGAGAGAAGTGAAGGAGATTACAAACTCAAAAATATAATTGGATATAATAAAATAATAAAAAGTTAATTAATGTTTATAAAAAGCGTAGAACAGTCAATAGGTATTTCTATTGCAAGTCCTTGAGGAACGGCGAGCAATTCTCATTAATGTTAGTCATGAGATGATCAGAAATCACGAGCATAGAAGAAAATGCAGTCCAGATTTTTATTCAGGCTTAATTGACAGCTCGTGAGTAAGTGAAGACTGATTTCAGTTTTTGCAGTATGTCTTAATTAGATGAAGTGTTCATCGATGATAATATGTCAGAAATAAAAAGCACGCGTGCAAAATGAAATAAAAATAAATGCAGCAAATTTAAATTTGGTGTTTTAAAGTTCGTTTTAGGCTTCTACTTTAAAAATTTGATTAAGTTTGGCAATTTTGAAGGCAAATTAAAACAGAATTGAATATATATATATATAAGTAAATAAAGGCATAATTGAACAGTGGGTTGAGGGGGCCTTAGCCCCTCTCACACAGAATTATATATCAAATAAAATTGTTCCTAAACTTATTTTGGGTTTAATGCTCTACATGTTACAGTAAAGCAAGAACGAAAAATCGTGCGGTTTGCATTACTAACGCTTTCTAACTGTCGGTACTTTTTAAATCACTTAACCTTCAATGTTCTTCGGCTACATTATCAAGCAACGGACAAACAGAAAAACGAAAAGACAGATAAAATAATTAAATTCCTAATATTTTTTAAGCATTGTTGGAAAGTGATAAAAATGCTTATAACGAACAGATTATTATTATTTTTTTTTTCAGGAATTTCTAATTGTAGTCTTTAATGTACCTGAATATTTTAATGTAGTCTTCTAAATCGGAACGATAAACGTATCATATTCTACACAAAACATTATTTTAACATATTAACAATAAATGTAAACTGTATTATGATTTTTGCAACAGAAAGTTATTTAAATTTGATTTATGAAAGTGTATCTCACAAAACGCAGTACATTGGATATTTTTTGGATGCTTTTGTATGCAAACTAATTGCACATGATCTATTGATACCATTTTAAATAGGAAGCATTTTATAGTGAACATGAATAACATATATCATTTTGAAGAAATTCTGAAAATATTTACGGATTCTAGAGGCAGACAGAGGACAGACGGACAGACGGACAGTCCGACAGACAGATAGAATTATTCAAATCCTATTCATTCACTCTTAAACATTGTTAGAAAATGTTAAAATGCTTAATAAAAATGAAAATGGAATATCAGCTATTTATTTATAAAGTCCTTAATATATATGAATATTTTTATACTACCCTATAAATCTTAATGCTAATTGGGCGCTACTGAAAGTATTATTTTGTGCATATGAATAACATATTTCAATTTCATTAAAATTTGTGCAAATTAAAGTTAGTAAAATATAGCTTATTGAAATATCTTTCTTTGAACACAATGATTTGGTATACTTTCAGGTTGATTGGTTGATTGGGTTTTACGTCGCTCTAGTGCTGCGCAGATGGGCAATTGGCGACGGTCGGTATACTTTCAGGTGTCCTTGTACACAAACTAGGGGTAGTATTTACACCATTTTCTACATAAAACATCCGATAGTGAACTTAAATAGCATATTTCAATTTCATTAGGATTTGTGTAAAGTAAAGGTATTAAAATACGGTTTATAGAAATACCTCTCATCGAATACAATGTTTTGGTATATTTTCGGATATCCCTGTACACAATCCATTTACACGATTTTCAATAGGGTACATCCGATAGTGAATTTGAATTACATACATCAATTTCGACAAATTTCATGAATATTTACGGGAGTTAGACCACGGACAAACAAACCGAAGTTATAAAAACTTTTCAACATTTTTTGGAAGGTATTAATAAAAAGGCCCTTTTTTTTCAATTTTTTAAAGAAACCTTTACATTTTCATGAATATATGTGTTCGTCTCATATAACTGAATTTATGAATTTTATAGCTTCTTTAGAAGAAGCTTTTTAACACGTTAATCGCCATGTCAGTCATATGTGTCTGACGCATTTTTTAACACCCATTTTTAACTAGGAAATAACCCTAAAAGGAATATGATATACGCCGAGTAATTATTAACACGTTAATCGCCATGTCAGTCATATGTGCCTGACGCATTTTTAACACGCATTTTTAACTAAATTGTCTAATAAAGTTACCAGGGCCCATGTGAAAATTTTTCTGATATTATCGTGGCGATTAACGTGTTAATCACCTGCTACAGCCAGAACGCATTTTAAACATTATTTCTTACATGGGGATCCCATATATTGCTTTTCTTTCCTTTATTATCTTTTCCTTTTTCATTTTTATTGGTCCTTTTTCATTTTTATTGGTCCTTTATCAGTTTTTTTTTTTTTTTTTTTTTTTTTTTAATTTGCTGAAAAAAAGTGAGCTAATACATTGTTTACACTCACGAAGTTTTAAGATGTTCAGTACTTTTGATATGTTTGTGTCCAGTAATTTATGATAACAAGCGTCCGGTAATTTATGAAAAAGTAGTGTATGTATGTTATAAAAAGACATCTGTCATAGACTTTATTAGTCAGAAATTTTTTTCTGAATCCCTATGTACAAACTATGTTTCTATTTGTACCATTTTGAATAATGAACATCCCATAGAAAAATTAATAAATAAATAAATAAATAAATAAAAGAAAAGAAAAGAAGTTTTGAAGCATTCTAAAAATATTTACGAAAATTATAGCGCATTCTGATGGACAGACGAGACAGATAACCTCTTCGAAGACATAAGCAATTTTGAACTTTTTTTGTAAAGTATTGAAAACATACAACACAAAGCAAAGTGCATTTTCAGCAGCTTCTAATTATATCCTCGAAATTATCTGAATGTTTTTATCCGGCCCTGAAAATCAACTCTTAATGCCAATCATACTATTTTCGAGAGAAAACATTTTTTTTTTTTTTTTTTTGACATGGATAATATGAATAAATTTCTTTATGTTTTGTGCGTACACAGGTATTAACCCTTTAATTCCTAGGGTTACTTTTTAGGGACAATAAAATTGGCACTAACATATACATATACTCTATCAGTTATTATATTCATAGCCCTTGGCGACTTTTAAATTTTTATTGTCGTTTTGGCAATGAATTAAAATGGCTATCGCAACTGCATGTGTAAAGATCTTGGCAAGAAACTTCCGAGTTTCCAAATTTCAAATTTCGCTAAAGGGCTTTTTGCTGAAGCTGTTCTGCTTCTTAAGCACGATTCTTCTCAATTTTATTTTAATTATTAAAAAAAAAAAAATTGCACGTTCATTTTTTTCGACATAAAAAAGGAATATATTTATTTACTTATATTTGCCATCAATTTTTTTATTTTGTTTTTAATAATTTTAAAGTACCATTGGAATTTTTAATTATATTTTTAAAACCAATTATTCGATTGAAGTAAAAAATAGGCGTTAGCTGGATTTTCTCCTGATTAACAAGTGTTTCATTTTTTGATAAAATCTAATAATCTGGACTAAAAATCCGTACGGATACAATAACTTTCAGATTTATACATTTTAAATAAAAATAAAACTGTCTGCGCATTTATTCAAGGTGATACATAAAAATTTGGAAGGAATTTTATTGAGTAGCCGAGTCCTACTTTTGACGGACATTTCCTTTTTAAACCGTTAACGCCCGAATTAATTTTGAAAAATATATTTTGATTTTAAATTAATATAGACTACTAACAGTAAAATATATTAAATTAAACAATTCTTCTGATAATTTTTAATTTAAAAGCTGTCCTCATAGTGCTCTAGCGAAAAAAACTCCTAGATAGAAAAACTTCAAGATAACGGATTAATTTCCTATTATACGCTGACAAAGACCTCGAAATTAAAGTATTATAAGATATATTATTGTTCACTTGACTTAAGTTGCTATATCTGCGCAAAAAACAATTTCATATACGATGAATTGAAAAATCATAAAATGACTATCCAGATTATGTAATTATAATTAATAGAAGGCACATAAAATTTTGAGAGATGATTTAAAGTGAGGCTACAAACTGTCCTTAAAAAGCAGAGATCATTTCAAGAAACCACAGAAAATATACGTGCTATTATATTAGCTGTCCTCAAATGAGGACGCTTGGCGTTAATGGATCAAATATTCGCAAACGTACAGATTTTGTAATATACTATTTCATATTATGCGGTATTTAAGTGGTCTACTGCAAATGGCGAGACGACGGTTTTCTACCGTCTTTTATGTTGTCATAAGATCGACAAATCTCAAAGAAGAATGTTTTCGTAATTGAATAGTTTATAACACTGTAACTTTACAGATCGAATTATCCTTTACATATGTTTTTTGTCTGAAATTATGATATATAAATATAGTTAAAAAAAACTAAAAAACACGCTTTTAAAGCGCATCAAACTAAAAAGTTTGTTTATCCTTTTTAAATAATTTTAAAGTTAAAAAAAATGGGGTTTTTACTTAATACTTTGCCCCTGGAACCTACCCCTAAAGGGGTAGGCGCCTGGAAACACCTGTATATAGTATTGTCATCGATAATGAAGTCATGTGCAAAATTTTAGGTCAATTAGACGACCAGAAGTAACCGAAAATTGATTTCCAAGATTCCGTTATATACATTAATAGTTACATCATGTCAAATGAATGAAAACGTGTTAAAAAGTCTAGAAATTACGTAATACTAACTGAATAAGTAACGTAATGAAGGAATGAGAAATAAATAATTTAGAATTAAACAAAAACCATTTTTAAAAAATCTCCCCTGACTGGGCTCGAACGTTCGATATTTAGGTTCGTAGCCCGGAGCTTTACCTCACAGGCACAGCGTTCACGTTGAGCAAGTATTTTTTTACAATATAGATTTTTTGTTTGTTCCCAGAGCGGTTACAAACATACATACAAACATACATACAGGTGAAGCTAATAAAAGCGTGTTTTTTTTTTTTTTTTTTTTTTTTTTTAAGAACAACTTAAATTTTGACTTTAAAGTGGTCTACAGCCAAAAGTTTGGGACGATGTTTTTTTGTCGTCTTGAAAAAATATAGTGCTCTTGTCCTTAAAAAAAAAAAAAAAAAAAAAAGATAAACGTAATCGTATGAATCTTATTTAGGATAGAAATTTTTTTCAGAAAATATTTAAATAATTGGAAATAAAATAGTCAGTGCATGTCACTTATTTTATATTATCTATTTCCAGAGTCCCATAGGAATATCATTGTTATTCCTTAAACCGAGGAAATTATATGCCATTATACAATGAGAGATTTATGAAGAATTGTTTCTGTCCACGTGAAATACATCCTTAGATGAAGGGTCCATAATTTAATAGTCAAACAATCGATATAATGCTGAGTTATTTATTATCTAAATTCTCTTTTGTATAGTACTAATGTGAAGTTCCAGCAAAATCAGATTTAATAGCAGGGCTGATAACTGATACCACACTCGCATCCCAACTAAAATGTGGGTCCTGTTTTTTAAATACCTTGGAATCTGCTTGTAATGTACTGATCTACGGAATCGGTACAAATGAGATGTCCCAAGGATTTTGTAATTTCATGATGATTATCACAAGAGATTGTCGCCAAGATAAAGTAATCTTTATTTTCAGGATGGCGACTCTATGCATCGTTAGCTACAGGAGTGAAGCAAAGACAAAAAATAGCATTCTTCAACAGCGAAGAGCAACATTAGAAAAGGGTAATTGAAGAAATGACTGGCGAAGAATAAGATTTAATGGTAGAGGATTAATTTATTTTGTTCTATTCAAAAACTGCTTGATGAAGTATTTTCTTTCAAATAAATTGCTCCAGAACAATTTCTAGAGAAATTATATTTTTCATAGTGTTACTCTTAAAAGTCCTTATATATTAAAGTAAGCTCGAAAACTTGATTTTTCACAAATGTACCGACTTTGATTAAGTGAATTTTATTAAAAAGAATGGATTTTAAGAGTCTTGATTTCAAAGATGAAACTGATAAGGCAAAATGCATTAAAAGTAAATTAATCAGAAAGGTTGAAAAGTTTGAGTGACAAATTTACATTCCAAGATTGTCATTCGATTTTTCTCCAAATTATTTATTTTACAAGTTTTACATTCAACTTCATTGTATGTAATGATATTCAATCAAATTGAAAAAATATACAAGCATATTTACCGGGTGTGGCAAAAAGCTGGTACTGGTCAAATATCTCGAGAACTAAACTTTGAATCATAAAATCTAAAAAGACGTATACAATAGAAATCCAATGATACCAAAATCGAGGACTTGGATGGGGGCAGCTTTAAAATTTCAAGTAGATGATTGCCTTATATTATGAATACGTTTCAGATACCGCCACAAGAAAATATTATATATATAAATTTAAAATTTGTGTTCTCCAGAAAAAAAAAAAAAAAGTTGGATTTACAATTATTACGCTGTTATTTATAGATGACACTATCTTAAAATAAGTAAAAGTTATTGTAATTATGTGTGTGTGAGTATGTGTTAGATTACCTCCCAAACTTCTGAAACAATATGGACCAAACTTGACACAGTTACTGCTTAGGACCAAGGTTGAAATACTGTTGGTGTTTGACATTTCTAGCACATGTGTAAGGGAAGGTGGTTAAACAAAAGCCTTTCGAAAAAACTTTTTGTATGATTTTTATAATAATAATGTAGTTATATATATATATAGAAACTTCTTGATTTATAAGCTACTTCTAATGTATACATTATAATTAAATAGAAGCTTTTAAAAATTCGAAATTAAAAAGTGATGAAATGATAAAAAAAAAAAATGTTCTAAAATTACGCTGTTGTCAAATTTTCATGATGCATGTGATTTAAACATTTCACTGCAAGACAGTCAGACGGACTCACAGTAAAATATTAAATCAAAATAAGTATTAAAATAAACAGTTTTCGATGAAAAAAAGTACTCGTTTAATATCTTAAGGTTGTAAACTCAGCCTTCTTCTACAACTTCCTGAGGGTGTGGCAGAAGGAATGATATATTGAAGATTTAGATATTACATGTATGCAAGCTAACATTTCAAGTAGAAGCTCATACTGCTCATCTTGTTTAATCTGCAATGATTTTTTCCGAAGCATTCAAAGCATTAATAATTAAATAATAATAATAAAAGAGTTCACATTTGAAATTTCAAATTGCCCCTCTCCCACAGTCCATTTGATGATGAAAGGTTTTCAATTTTGGTAGCTTAAGATAATTTATGTAATATATTGAATGCATGTGTCTTTTTAACTTGAATAACTGAAGTTTCTTCTTATGAAATCTCCGGTCAACTTTTTGATGCGGCCAAATACTTCTCAAAATACTTGACTGATCCAACAGTTTTTTTTTTTTTGGTAATAGTCGGTATATACATATACTTTACGTATTCAATAAAAATATGCAACAAAATATGCACAGTATTATACACAGCAGTTACACACATTTATGATAGATCCTCGAATAATTAGAACCTGTCATCATGAAAAGAAAATTTTCATGTTTAACAGGTCAGAATTGCAAGGTGTCTTTAAGAAAAAGACGTTGAATATATTTTTTTTTTGTAATAAATGTTTAAAAAGCTGAATACAAAGGTAAATATGCAAGCACAAACCTAGTATTTTATTATTAAATTGACTGTTTTCACATAATATGTATATGTTCGACTGTTTTCACATAATATGTATATATATATTACACTAATATAATGGTTAATGAATTTTTTGCAGTTAATTACACATCTCGTTATTTTTTTCCAAATATTTCGAATTATTATTTAGAACTTTTTTATAATACGTAATTGAACTGGTCAAAATAGTTCATCATCACTGTGTTAAATAAGAAAAAAAAAAAAATCATCCTCGCTAAGCTGCATGAACTAAATTAAAACTACTTTAGCTGTGAAACGTAATTGAAATTTCAATCTTTCAATTAAAATCCTTGCACGAGTTCCATTTAGTCAATAAAAGTAATTGTATTAACTGTGGGATAATTGAAATATTAATATCTTGATTCTAATACCATATAAAGCCGAGTAAAGAAATAAAAAATAAAGTGTGGATATTGACAATTAGAATGTAAAGATTTATAACTGATTCTGACATTATAATGGCTCCAAGAGGGAAAAAAAAGCAAACTTGTCTAGGTTCATCAAAGGCTGCCGCCATTTCTACTATTTAATATGGTTGACCAGGTAATATAGATGACCGACAAGTAGCATCTTTTCTGTTTTCTAAAGTACGGCGTGCTGTTCTGGGCGTGGCATTAATAGGGATCTATTAAATGAAATTACATTTCTGGTTTCCTGCAATGATACCAGTAGAGCCCTATAATTGCGAGAGCACATAAATCAATCTTTATTACGTGTTATTACAAATGCCAAGAATGGTTTCCCATATTAACTCAGAAGACATCGATGGAGCAGTGGTTTATCATCTGCTTAGCTCAAAAAATTACACCCGGGTAGTTACTTGATAAGGCAGCACCCTCGTTCTAGGTGAGTGAAGGCTTAATGTGCAAATGTGCAATTTTAAGTTTCGGGTGTGAACCAACACAATGTACTACACAGGTGCTCTAAATTAATGGAAAGGTTTTTTTTTTACGTGCCGTAATCTCCCCCCCCCCCCCCTCTTTTTTTTTACTTGATGGAGAAATGAATTTATTTAACAAGCTATTTTACTGAAATGGGATACTTTGATTGCTTATAGCTTTAATCTACTACTTACAGAAATGGATGTGTGTGTCTTGGATAGCTATGTTCTCCAGTGAACTTTCGCTTGAAACATCGTGACTCGCTGCTGAATTAGACGTAAACGTTGTTAAAGGAGATAATAATCGGGGAAACGTGGCTTTTTTATTGAAAGTGATTAAATAAAATGTGAACGAAAAGCATTTTGTAACATATTGAAACGATTTCTTGTTCTTTTTATGAATTTATTTAGTGACAGCAGTCGAAATATCCTTAGAAAACTGCTTTTATTGATTGAAGTATTTGTTGATATTGACGAGAAAATGCTTAAAGGTAAGAATAAAACTTTTCTATTTAATTAAGAATGTGATGAAAAAAAAAATAATAAATAAATAAATAAAAAAAATAAATAAATAAATTTTCTTGGTTAATGTTTTATAACATTCATTTTAAAGTTAAATAAATAATAAATAATAGGTTAATGTTAAAAAATAGGTATGTTAAATATTAGATTTCATGTTAAATTCTTTTTTCTTTCTAAAATGTAATTTATTTTACCTATTTGACAATCTCTGTATATATTCACATACATAGCAATTAAAAGATATTATTTAATAATTATGGCGAAATTATTATTGAGTGGAAGCAGGAGACTTGAGTTACTGCTTTCATGTCACAATGCTGGCAATGAATAGTACTGTAAGTTTTTGTTCCCAAATACTTTTGATCATGATCTACGTTTTCCTCTTTAAATGTATTGCAGTCTAATAGCTGTGCGTAATGAGTTATATTGATAAGGATATACAGTCACGATGATACCTAAAATGTGTCTCAATTCACAATTATGTGGTTACTATCATTGCAGAGATTATAATGTTGCCTTGGCTGTCACTATTTGACATGTCTGTATAGATTTCTTGAATTTCTGTAAGTTTTACACCTACTCAAGACTCGCAGCGTTACTAAATATTTACCTAAACTTTATTATACTGCCGCCATTATCTTAAAACAATACCTTTTTACATAATAATTTGGCGGTAAATCGACAATTCACATTCAAGAAAAATTTCTTGCCTTTTTTTTTTTTTTTTTTTTTTTTACAATTAGGACTAAACAGCACACTGAGTCCTAATGAAGATTGAGTCCTAATGATCTTTGTGAAATATTGTGATATATATCACAATTTTTAATTGTTTGTAAATGATTTTTCAAATATATGACTTCATTTTACTAATTTAAATTTATTGTTTACAGGGCTACCGTAAAAATTTATTTTTTACTATCTTTGTAAGTATATGAAACATTTTAAAATGTATGGCATAAAAAGTACTAGTATATCATTAAAAACTTTAAAAGTAAATGTGTAGTTCTAATATCAATATTTTAAGACAGACCTCTGATAAATCAAATTTTAACACCAATATTAACAATATTTAATTTTTTTTTTTTTTTTTAATCTCACTTACTAATTAACATCTCTTAAATATGCATATATATATATATATATTGTATCTATCTATCTATCACATATATACATATAGTATCTATCTCTCTATATATTTAGTATCTATGAAACAATATAATACTTGGAAAAAAAGTAATGTCATCAAACATCACTTCTAAAATTTACAGAAAAATGTAGAATTTTATTTTTTATAGTATTATAAAAAATAGTTTATTCGTATAATCTATAGGGGAAAAAAGTGTGTGTTCCAGATTCTATAAAATTACTGCTTTGGTTTTAAACTTACTATCTTCTTACATACCCATCAATTTTGATTTTTTTCCCCCTGTATCCCTCTTTAAAAAAAATAAATATATCTGTTGACAACACATGCTATCAGATTCCTTACCAAATATACTTTTGAAAACTACGATGCATTTCATGGTATATTTACAAACAACTACAAATATTTTTATACTGGGCTATCATCCGTCTCAATCTCATTACAAAAAATAATACACCATAACATAATACTATATGTGAGTTTTTTTAAAGCATCTAGTAGATGTTATACCTAAACTTTTCCTGCTGTTCAATTTTACTTGCCTACAACTTTCATGCAATATGTTTTTCATTAAACGACCAGCCTTTCCCCGCTTTAAACTATGTTGCAACTCCAATTTATTTGCATCGTTGAATTTCAACATACACGTGTCTCCTTACACTTAGGCTGGGCACGTAAACCTACTCTCGCGCTTACTTTATACTGCGATACTCAGCTAACATAAAATAAGTGTTAACAAACTCCCCATGTATCTCTGGTAATTCGATATTTTTTACCTGAGATCAAAATTCAGCCTCATTACCCGACAAAACGTATAGCAAACAATCTACCATTATGTGGTTCTTGTTGCGAAGAACCGCCTTGTTTAAGAAAAAATATATATAAGGATAGTTTTCTATCTTTTTTCATCTGGTTTTATGCAGTTTTTAACTGAAATATTTTTAATAGAGTTGTACATTATAATAGTTAACACATACATTTACTCTGTGCAATATAAATAAATCCCTCGTTAATCGTTAAAAGTATTACCTCGTATTACTTACTAATCCTTAGCAGAGTATTGTACAGTCGGTAACAAAAGTGTCCGAACACTAGCAAAAATTCCTATGTAAAAAAAGTACACTTCATACGGTTTTGTTAAATAAATCCTTACCGAGTCATGTTCTTACACTGACTAAGAACAGGATTCGATAAGGATTTATTTAACAAAATCGTATGAAGTATACTTCTTCTACATAAGAATTTTTGCTTGTGTTCGGACACTTTTGTTACCGACTGTAAATTAAAAATCTTATAACTGTGTCTATTAATCTGTGTCTGTGTGTAACAAAAATTTTATGACAGAATTCGATCAAGAACTAATGCACATAATTTTATGAGGTTTAAATTTAATTGCAACTTAACCCGTTAGTAGTCGCTATACACAGCGCCACCTATTACAGATTACGCACTTTTTAATTAACTGCCACCAATAATTTTAAGAAGTGATGTGATCAACGTTTCTTCGATTTAATTCGCGTTTTATGTATATCAAATGCTACTTCTAAATATTTTTGGTGGCTATTGAATAAAAAAATCTTGCAAAACTGAAGGATGGGCAGCAAATCGACCAACTAGCGACTACTAACGGGTTAAGGAAACTTGCTATTTATTGTCGCCGGCAGTCAAATCTCGTGTTATTATATACGGAAATTTGTTTATGAAATTTCTCATTCCTACAGCTTTTTTTTTTTTTTTTTTTTAAACTCTATTTCCACATTCCAAAAACTCACAGACGTTAAATTTGTTCTTGCCTTTTAAAAAATAATTTTTTAAGTTTTTAGTGTTTCATTTTAAAACTAAAAAAAAAATATTAAAAATTAATAAATTTTGTGAACTTTATAACTTCAAAAAGAAATATAAAAATTTAAGAAAAAAATATGTTTGGGAAAACAGGAACAAACTTAACGGTTGTGAATTTTCTGACTGGGAAAATGGAGTTTAACTAATATTTTAACCCTTTAATGTTCACTACTTAATTTATTTTAAAAATTACTAAACTAATTTTAAAAATGGCTTTTAGACACATAGCTTATCATAAATATTTAAAAAATAAAAATTTAGCATTGTTCCTTTTCGAGAAAGTTTTGGTTTGAAACATCTATAAGTTAACAAATTCAAATAATATTTAATTTAATAAAGGAAACACTTTGTAAGTAAACATTATCGACTACAAAAACTCGTAAAATTTGTTTAGGGTGATAATAATAGTCCAGCTATTCATTAAATGAAAAAACTAGACATGAGTGCATCATCAAACTAGCAATTCGCACTCGCGCTCACTAAGAAACTTCAAGTGATTTATGCATTTAGCTTCCTTTAAGACACAATTTTAAGACACAAATTTTCGAATAGTGCTGCTATCTACCGAACAGAAAAGGAACAAAAGCTTAAAAACCTGGTTAAAACAAGGGGGGGAATATTAAAAAAAAAAACTGCTGAATAAAAACTGTTAAATTATGTCAAATGTTTAGTTTCGCTGCGAAACCAATGAACGTTAAAGGGTTAAGAATTGTGGAATTTTATAATCAAAATCCCCATAGAACAACATGAAGTCAGCTACCAGAAACGAAGAAAACATAAAAAGTAGAGAGGAGCCTTAAAATAAATTGTTGATACATTGTTAATACTGCAATTTTCGGCTTTAATGGGGAGGCTATATTACAGCTTGTAAACTGTATGAGTGCACCAAATTCGATACTCAATATAGACATTATAAGAACTGCTGACTCAATTTAGGTGAATACCATCTAAAAGGTGACGCTCCTATGCTAAATTTTTCTCCATTTACGGAAAACTTTATATAAGCTTCTATTGTGTATAAGTGTATCAAACATTATATGTATGATAAGTTTT
>OZ005649.1:357591018-357596018 GCA_963930645.1 Salticus scenicus | reverse complement strand
TTTTATTCAAATAGTCATATTGTATAAGTTTTTAAATAAACTTTATTCTCAAACCATTAATTTGATTAAATATAATTGATTGCTCAGGTAATTTTAACTGTAAATGTTCTGTTTCAAATTGAGTAATATTCTGCCGCAGTACAACTTTTGAATTTAAAATGGGGTAACTATTCCGTTCTACACAAAAAAAAAAAAAAAAAAAAAAAGTTTAGAAATTTTTGGACATTTTGTCTATCCAGATACAGTAGAGCCGCGGTTATCCGAGCCCCGATTAACCGAGTTCCAAGTTAACTGAGGTAGTCTCGAAAAGTTCACGTCGCGGAGGAGGCGTCCCTTTTGACAAATGGCGTAGATAACTTTGACAAATTTTACTATATATTACTGCATTTTATAATTTATATATGTATGTATTGTATTGCATTTTTAACTGACGACACTTAAATATGTGATATATTTATTATTTTACTTCAATGACTACGTTTTCATCCATTTTAAACTTTGCAATATGTTTCCTCTTCGATTTACTACAGAATCCGTTTTATCCGAGTTTTCGATTATCCAATGTACCCTTGGTCAATATTGCCTCGGATAAGGGGGGGGGGGGCTTTAATGTAATTTGTTTACCTTATAACTATAACTCTGAAATTTATATTTCTAATTCATGGATTAAGAAAATGATTACTGAATCGTTCTACATGAAGACGGTATATATTTTTTCCAAATGTAATAAAAGAAAAATAAAGAAAAAATTCTCTCTCTCTCTCTCTCTCTCTCTCTCTGTGTGTGTGTGTGTGTGTGTTTCTATTAGCGTTTGGGCCCTTTACCGGCTCTATCCCTATATCATTAATTTTTTTAATTATAATTAAATTTATTAATGATATATTTTGATTGTAAATGTTGCCTTTCAAACTGAGTAGTCTTTTGCCGCAGTAGAATTTTACCACGTTTTTATTAACTTCGATTCTTGTTTGTTTGTTTGTCCGGTACAAATCTTGCAATCTATTTTTAACTAACTTCCCTACTAGCTAGACATTTGAAACTTTCACAGTAGCTCAGAACCCTGTGACAACACAATACTTCGAAGTCATATTTTCGAATTTTCGAACAGTTTTCTTTTATTTAATTAAAATATGAAAATAAGAAGCTCTTAATAGCAATAAAATAGCCATTAAAATATTAGCTATAATTTAATTGTTGCTAAAAAAAAAAAAAAAAAAAAAAAAAAAACGAGTTCCTTTCTTTTTCGATATAAAAATAAATAAATTTAATTCAACGTGAACGTTAAAAATTATTAAAAAAAAAAAAAAAAAAAAAAATTATGCATCTCACAAAAATTGACGTCATTATCACTTTAAAAATTGTATACACGTTGATAAGTGCTAATGTAGTTCACGATTAACGAGATAAATAAATTAGAGTGTTGATTAAATGGATGAAGGATTAGCTTTCCGTGGTTCAAGATGAATCACGTGACATGAACCAATAGGTTGCTATGTTTGGCCCTTTATCGCTATTTTGGGATTTAAAATTTTAGTTCGACAACTTATCATTATTATTAGGTAACACGACAGTACTATGACTAAAACAAATTGTTTTTTAAATAATTTTTCACATATTTCACATTTTAATAAATAATAAAATATCCCCCCCCCCTTTTTTTTCATCGTTTTCCAACAAAGTTTAACAGTACTTACGAAAGAAAAGTTAAACTTTTAAAGAGCCAAATTTAACAACAAAAAAATAAATTTTCAACTATTTTTAAGCATTTTGTAGGTTCAATTTTGACTACACGAAATAAAAAAGAAGTAAAATCAAAATCAAAATAATTTAGAACATAAAAATATTAAACTACGTAAGTAAACAAAAACATTGGGGTTATGACTTTTGCCAAGAACAATCTCCAAACCGTTGCCATAGAAATTTACTGAAAATAAACTGTTACCAAGGGAGCCAACGCATCGAGGGTTCGTGCCACATGACTCGTGTTGGACCATATCATGGTTACCATTTATCACTCTACATTATTTATCTCGCTGTTCACGATGCTAATATATGTTGTTCTAAAACGACTAATATTTTATTTTTAAAATCAACTTCTTTTTTTTTTTTTTCACTGTTATTATTATTATTTCACTGAGCTGAGTCCGCGTGCTTAAATATTGCTTAAATATTATTTTTTATCCTCGCGTATTTTATTAACGATTCATCAGAAAATTTAAAAACATGGTATATATATATATATATATATTTTTTTTAATCTTATAATTATGTATGTTAAAAAAGGCGTAATTATTCCGTTCTACACTGAAAAAAATTCTTTGACTAACATCTAAAAAATAAATTGTTGTTCCAGTAAAAATAGTAATATTCCTTTCTAATCAAAATGCAATAAAAGCGTTTTTCTATGTTTATAAAACATGATAAATTCAAAGTCACTTACGCACATGTATGCATATATGTGTGTTTGTGTGTGTGACGGATTACATCCTGATACCATGAGTTAGCGTGGAAAAGAAATGAGCCAGCTGATATTTTAGACAGTTCCAATTCTGAATGTTGTTTTCCAACTTGAGTAGAGTTGCTGAAAGAAAAATTTTGCAATTAAAAAAAGAGCAAATATTCCTTCTTAAAAAAAATGCATAAAACTCCTTGATATATATATATATATTCTTTTTCTTTTTCAAACATTGCAGCCAGATGTAACCAATCACACAAAGAACTAGAATATATATATATTTAAAACCTTTTTAAACATTAAAGAAGATGAAACCAAGTATCATATGAAAAAGTAGAAAGAACATGAATAAAAATTTCTTAAAAATTAAGCAGTCTTTAATGAATACATACATCATCAATACTTTTTAAAGAGTATATATTGAATGTTGCACGCAAATTAGGTGTTATTTCTATCATACTGTATGCAATTTGCTAAACATTTACAGTACACTATGCCTAATAACACCCAGAAGGCATGAAAATAATTTAAGACTCAAAGAGAAAGAGGAAAAACCAAGTGAGAAACGCACTTTTACATCAACAATCACCAATTACTGAATAATCAAATTATTCCTTATACTAATTATTGAAACAAAACAAAACTGTTACTCACTCGACAACTGCAAAACACGCCGAAAAAAGCTTAACCACCAAAGCCAGGAGACTGAATACAGTTAAATTTACAATTATTATGTTATATATGTGTTATTTATCTACTGAACTAATAAATAAATAAAATTTAATTTAAATTGTTTCTGCATATTTCAATAACTAATAGACCTTAAATTTAAAAATAAAATTAAAATAAATCTATTTGATAAAATTTTAATTTATAACTTACATTAATTTGAGATACGTAAATGTGCAATTCAAATGTAACATACAAAAGTAGAAGTTTTTTCTATAGATGCAAAAGATTAAGAAAGGGAGGAATGATAGCACCTTCTGTTAGAATGAAAAAAAAAAAAAAAAAAAAAAAAAAAAAAGGCAATGACCCACATTTTTTTTTTTTAATAATGCTTAATAAAACCTAAGCAAATGGTAGCTATTTAATTATCCTATTAGAGAATCGTACATTTAATTAAAGACACCATGTAGCATGCAATTAAAAGTTATTAATTAAAACTAAAAATCTTAAAAAAAAAAAAAAAAAAAAAAAAAAAAAAAAAATATTTCTTTATAAACAAAAACTAAAAAGAAAATACGATGAAATTGCTCAAAAACTTCAGTCCGAGTCCTCGAAGACTTCGGCAGAGACTTCCTCACCGCAACGTTTGAGGTTTGTGTGTCTGCTGCCTGAGACAACGCCTTACCCATGATTTTCAGATATGGTGGTTATCGGATGACAGTTTTGAAAAAGAAGAATATCGAAAAATATCGAAGTAGACTTTTATATTTAAATCGCAACTTTATATAAACAACACTTTACGTACATAGTACTTACTGTCACGTTATTTTTTATATTTATTTGATGTATCCTGTCGACCATAAAATGACAGCAATTTCACGCCAATATGCCAAGTAGTAGAATATGCCATGAGTGCTTTTTCAGCCGGATTTAAGACAATTAATGTTTCTGTGGCTGTATATTTTCCCTTTAAACATATTTTTATTGGAATTTATTTATTTTAATATTAACTTGAATTAATCAAATATTTGTACCAGACAGCGAACAAGTGCAGTCACACATAGCAGCCGACTTATTTGTATGTTAAAGTAGCATAGTGATCGGCATATATATAAAAATAAATAAATACACAAATAAACCTTTTTATGGTATATAGCTTTATTATATCTTGTCGCATTTTGAATTCTTGTTGCCATGTTGTCGATGGAATTTATTTATTTATTTATTCATTTTTTAATAATTTCTTGTATAAAAAGGGGGGGGGGATTTTTTTCAGTACCTATTTTGGTAATGCATTTATCAGTTGTACCTTTTCGTTAACTAAAAAAAAAATCCTTCATATTCTGTTTATATTTTCAATAATTATTTTTAAAACTGCATTTGTTTCCATTAAATTTTCTACTTAGATAAAAATAGATCAGTTATGTCACTATTATGCTGTTTAAATATTTTTTCTGAAATAATTTATAATTTATTTATATTTTTGGTGCGCTACTTGTTTAAAAATGCATGTCGCTATATTAAAGTTTTTGACGAATAATGTTCGGTGTTCTTCAGCGCCAAAATTTAAAGAATCGCCAAGGCACATCTGTAAGTAAAACTGATAAAATAAATTTCTGATCCATAGAGTTTAGAGTGGTAAAGAAACGCTACGCAGCCGAATGTGATATCAGGGGCAGTTAATTTTTACAACAATTTCACAATAAAAAAAAAAAAAAAATAGTAATTTTAAAAAACTATCTTTTTATAACACCATATATTAGCATACGCACTATATTAAAAATTTATCAATATATATAAATTTTTTGAAGTTATAATGAAGTCAAGTTTTGTGATATGTATAATTTAAATGTTTATAATTTTTTATTCTTCACGT
>OZ005649.1:357508518-357588518 GCA_963930645.1 Salticus scenicus | reverse complement strand
AACATTAATTTGATTAAATATAATTGATTGCTTAGATAATTTTGACTGCAAATGTTCTCTTTTAAATTGAGTAATATTTTGCAGCAGTACAATTTTTGCATTTAAAAGGGGGTAACTATTCCGTTCTACACTTAAAAAAAAAAAAAAAAAGATTAAAAATTCTCGGACATTTCGTCTATTCAGATACCGTATAGCCGCGGTTATCCGAGCCTCAATTAACCGAGTTCCAAGTTAACCGAGGTAATCTCGAAAATGTCACGTCGCGGAAGAGGCGTTCCTTTTGACAAATGGCGTAGATAACTTTCACAAATTTTACAATATATTACTGTATTTTATATTTTATATATGTATGTATTGTATTGCATTTTTAACCGACGATATTTAAATATGTAATATATTTATTGTTTTCCTTCAATGACTACGTTTTCATCCATTTTAAACTTTGCAGTATGTTTCCTCTTGGATTTACTACAGAGTCCGTGTTATCCGAGTTTTCGATTATCCAACGTACCCTTGGTCAATATTGCCTCGGATAAGGGGGGGGGCTCTACTGTAATTTGTTTACTTTATAACTATAACTTTATAACCATTACTTTATAACCATAATTCGAATGCTATATCACTGGATACACACACACACACACACACACTCATCTTATTTTATTTTATATATAGATATGTATAGAATCCTATCAATATAATAAGAGTAAAACACGAATTAGCTTATCTAATTTTTTTTAGATACTTTTGACTGTAAACATGGTTTACGAAATTGAGTATCCATTTGACAAAGTGGAACTTTCACTTTTATTAATGAACAAATGTTCCTTCATAAACAAAATGCATTTAAAAAACTTCTTTCTCGTTCTCAGGGAGAATTTCAGTATAGCAGAGCCATTTATTGGCTGAATGGCTCATAATGGCCTTTACATATATCAAGTTTCGTTTATACGCAGTAGAACCTGATTTATAGCCGTCCCTTAAGTTGCGGTAATCATTGTATATCAACGCCACCTGTTGAGCGATTTGCCTCAAATTTGATAAAAATTAATTTATGTCAAGGTGCATCTACATATAAATTTATACCCAATTATGTGCAGCAGTTCCTGAGATATAGTTTTCCTTGTAATATCGGAAATATCTGTATAGCTTGCAACCTTTTTAGCGATTAACACCAAAGTTTAATAAACGTTAATTTACGTCAAAAAGCATCTACATATAAATTTATATGGAATTCTGTGAAGCATTTCCTGGGATATATCCTTTCCTGAAATTGATTAAATAGCTGTTTAGCAGCGCCACTTGTTGAAAGATTGGAACTAAAAATTGTTAGGCAATAACTTGTGTCAAGGTGCATATACATAAAAATTTGTATAAATTTTTGTGCAGTTATTCAGATGCATTTATCACAAAATTTTGTCACACATACACAGACAGATAGACAGAGAGACATTTTCTAAAAATGGTCAAATTGTGTTCTAGATCTTTCAAAACGTATAAATCCATCGTAAACTCGAGGTTGAATATTTTTACGAAATACTTTCTTTTATTGAATAACGTAAAAAGTAAAAAATAAATATTTGTAATTATAAAAAGAATATATATATATATATATATATATATCTTTATATATATATTTCTTTTGTGCGTGTGTATGTCACTGAACTCCTCCTAAACGGCTGGACTGAGTTTAATGAAATTTTTTGTGTGTCTTCAGGTGGATTCGAGAATGGTTTAGATTTACAAATGAAAGTTGTAACTTAATTAGTTCTTTCTTAATTAATTTTTAACCAACTCTTTCAACAACTTTTCCACCTAGATGGCGTGAGTTGTCGTAAACACGATGTCAGAATTTATTTAATGTTGAAATGAAAAATGAATTTTTAACCTTATCTTAAGAAGTGTTTAAAATATTATTTTCAAAATTAATATTTTTAGAATCGTAACCGTATCTTACGAAGTGTTTAAAATATTTTTTCAAAGTTAATATTTTAGAATCGTAAACACGATGTCAGAATTTATTTAATGTTGAAATGAAAAATGAATTTTTAACCGTAAGTGTTTAAAATATTTTTCCAACGTTAATATTGTTAAAATGTTAAAATTAGTTAAAATGGTATATTCTTTTAAAAAATTTGTCAATATCCGACGGAGTTATTTTATGTTAAAATGAAAAATGAATTTTTAGGCCATCATTATTTGTGCAGATGGAAAACGTACTAAAAGTTTTCCGAAAAATTTCACTATCACAAATGTTGACGGATATCGAATGTATCGTCGAAGAAATCCCGATAATGGCGGACAATCTTATCATCTATGGCGGTCATCTATGTCAACAACATAGATATTGACATTGATAACCGTTGGGTAGTCCCATATTCGCCTCTGCTGAGCAAAACATTCAATGCTCATATTAATGTTCAGTTCTGCAGTTCAGTGAAGAGCATCAAATACATTTGCAAGTATGTGAATAAAGGCAGTGATATGGCTGTATTTCGAGTTGAAAATACCAATGTGAATGCTCCTCCGGTGAATAAAAACGATGAAATAACACTTTACCAAATTGGCCGGTACGTCAGCTCCAATGAAGCTGTTTGGCGTATCTTTGGTTTCCCAATTCATGAACGGGATCCAGCAGTTCTTCATTTAGCCGTCCATCTTGAAAATGGCCAGCGCGTATATTTCACGAGCGAGACAGCGATTGATCGTGCTATAAATCCACCAAAAACTACACTCACCGAATTTTTTGAATTGTGTAATCGTGCGGATGCTTTTGGTGCTTTTGCACGGACATTACTCTATTCAGAAGTACGCTATTTCACATGGGCTCCAACAAAAAAATCGATGCCCCGCAAGCAAGGCATGCCGATTGATGCATGTCCCGGTTTATTCAAATCAAACACCTTGGGACGAGTATTTACAGTCAATCCAAGGCAGACTGAGTGCTTTTATCTTCGACTGTTATTAGTTAATGTCATCGGCCATTTGTCATTTCAAGATTTACGTAAAGTGAATGGACAACAGTATCCAACGTATAAAGATGCATGCCTTGCACTCGGCTTGCTGGAAGACGACAACCAGTGGGAGTGTATGCTTGCTGAAGTAGGACTGAACTGTACAGCAAAACAAATTCGTCTACTATTCGCTATAGTGTTGACTACATGTTTCCCGGCCCGAGCAGAGACATTATGGGATAATCACAAAGATTCAATGACTGATGATATATTGCATCAACATCGTTCACGATGCAACGATCTAACGATAGTATTCAGTGACGCTATGTACAATGAAGCATTGATTGCTACTGAAGATCTTTGCATTATCATTGCCAACTTACCACACAGTCATTTCGGAATGCATTCAACAAATCGAAATGCATCTAATTTAATAAGCACTGAATTGAATCGTGAACTACAATACAATACTGTAGAAATGGCAGCGATTGTTGCTCGCAATGTTCCACGAATGAATGAAGAACAAAGAACCGTTTACGACCGCATCATGCTCGCAGTTTTGGCAGGACAAGGTGGATTCTTTTTTTTTTTTTTTTTTTTTTTGGGGGGGGTGCACCAGGTGGAACTGGCAAAACATTCCTTATTTCGCTAATTCTCGCCGAAATACGATCAAACAATGGCATCGCATTGGCTGTTGCATCATCTGGCATTGCGGCAACTTTATTGGACGGAGGCAAAACAGCTCATTCATTATTTAAACTGCCACTAAATATTCAAAATAACCCAGACGCAGTGTGCAACATAAAAAAACATTCATCCATGGCCACAGGGCTGAAATAGTGTAAAATTCTTATCTGGGATGACTGCACTATGGCACACAAACATTCGATTGAGGCGTCGAACAGGACATTGAAAGATATAAAAGACAACGACAAACTATTTGGCTGCACTCTGTTACTCTTTTCAGGTGATTTCAGACAAGCACTTCCCGTTATTCCGCGTTCAACATACGCTGATGAGATCAACGCATGCTTAAAATCATCGTCATTGTGGCTTAATGTTGAAAAAGTACAACTGAAAGTAAATTTGTGCGTTCAAAAGCTTCAAGATCCATCCGCTGAAACATTCTCAAAACAATTGTTAGATATCGGCGATGGAAAAGTTACTACAGATAAAACTGGATGCATAAAATTACCGACCGATTTCTCCACAATCATTGATTCTCAAGACGCTCTTATTGACCAGATATTTCCCGATGTACACAGACGATACACAAATCATGAGTGGCTGGCAGAAAGAGCAATTTTAGCAGCAAAAAATGTGGACGTCAACGAATTGAATCTCAAGATACAACATTTGTTACCAGGAGACTTGGTGTCATACAAATCTAATGATACAGTTTGCGATGCCACCGAAGCTGTAAATTATCCAACAAAGTTTTTAAACTCATTGGATTTACCAGGCATGCCACCGCATATTTTACAACTGAAGGTTGGATCTCCGGGTATTTTGCTTCGTAATTTGAACCCACCACGGTTGTGCAACGGCACGCGATTAGTCATAAAAAAATTAATGAAAAATGTTATCGACATTTTAAATGACAAATTCCGAGGTTAAAATATATTACTACTGCGAATCCCTATTATATCCACAGATGTGCCAATTCAATTTAAACGCCCTCAATTTCCAATTAGATTGGCATTTGCAATGACTATCAATAAGTCTCAGGGCCAAACGATGTCTGTCTGTGGCTTAGATTTGAGCACATCATGTTTTTCACACGGACAATTATACGTGGCTCTCGAGTGGGCAAACCATCCAGTTTGTTTGTATTGGCGAAAGATGGAATAACAAAAAATATTGTACACTCTGTTGCATTAAGGGATTGATATTGTTTTTTAGTAATATTGTTATAAGTAGCGATATGTATATAATTTTCAAGAATCAATTTCAATAAATTAAAAAAATAAATGATTGGTGTTTTGTTATTTTTATATTCTTTCACCGTTCACAGTGCTCAATACCTGTTTCACTTATATACCACATCCTTACACACTTACAATAAGTTAGTTATTTTTTTCTACCAAAATATTCTCTAGAAATAATTTAAATGACAAAACAACGTTTGTCGGGTCAGCTAGTATATATATATATATATGTATAACAGAAGATGTTGAACACGTTTTTTTTTTTTTTTTTTTTTTTTTTTGAGCAATGCATTACATTCAGATGCCATAAGTCAGCACGCAAAATGTTTTGCATGATCGATTTATTTTTTCGTCATTTTCAACTGTAAATGTTGTTTTCCAACTTCAGTAGTCTTGTTGAAAGAAAACTTTTGCAATTAAAAAAAAAATATATGTATTCTTTCATCAACAAAATACATAATACCCATACATATGAGGAAAAATACTCTCATCCCTTTATCTTTTTCCTTTTTCTTTCTTTCTTTCTTTCTTGTTTTTTTATTATTATTATTATTATTATTTCATTCTCTCTCTGTCTTCTTTTAGTCTTTTGTTTGCAGCATCCCTTTACGTTAAATAAACGTGCAAAATAACTTATATGATTCCACTGATATTTTATATACTTTTTACTGTAAATATTGTTTACCAACTTGAGTAACCTTTTTTTAAAGTGAAACTTTTGCGTTTAAAAAGAGGAAATATTTCTTCTTAAAATAATAATATTAATAATAATAATAAATAAATTTATTTATTAAAAACAAAAGATATTTAAATTTATTTATTAATATTATTATTTTTTTTTTAAATAAATTACTGTTCATTTCCTGATACCATAAGTTAGTGTGCAAAATAAATTAGATTTTGATTTATTTTCAGATCATTTCAATTGTAAATTTTGTTTTGCAACTTCAGTAGTTTTCACGCGATGAAACTTTTGCATAAAAAAAAAAAAATAAAATAAATATTCACTTTCAAATTATGTATAATAAATGTTTTAGAGGAAAAATAATAACTCCACTTAAGGAAAGGTTACCAGTCTTAATCACTGATAAGAGAACATTGATATTTGAAATAAAACTTTAATTCATGGTTTGTATTTTAAATGTTTGACTGTCTTTAATGCCTTATACATCTCAAGTTTACAAAACAAAACTACAGAACATGATTTCAGAAATTTTATTAACAACTTGGTAGTAAAAGCTGTGATCATACGCAAGCAATTTATTAATAATGTTATTTTTAATAACCTTAAATTAAATCAAGTCTATGAAATATTAATCAACAATCACTAATACATTTTTTTTTTTTTTTTTTTAATAAGGAATATGTCAGCAGCCGATGTTATTGTATATAATTTTATAATATACCTGTAAGTATGTTAGAAAATAAGTATGACTGAAATATAAAACTAACTTATTATATATTAATATTTGCTATGAATATAGTAATATAAAAGTTATATGATAGAAGGTTCCATGAGCTCTCAAGATTTCAAGGATTTTGTATCTCAAGCAGTTAATTGCTAACCAAATGCTAACTAACTAAATGCAAAAAACTTTTACATCATCGTTTTTTTTTTTAACTTCATGATTCACATCAAGCATATATATTAGTCCTCATTAGTCACTGTTACTTTAATATGTTACTACATAAATAGAGCGAGAGAGAGAGAGAGAGAGAGAGAGAGAGAGAGAGAAAGAAATTGTAGACTTTGAATGTTACTGCGTATAATGTAAAAACATGTACATTTATTGATGAAATTATTTATATATTTTTTGCTGTCTATGATATCTGTGATCATGAATATAAGCAATCGCACATGTTTCAGACACTGCAAAAACATGCAAATTAGTTAATTTCCTCAATAAATTTATATATTATTAAGCTCTAAATTTATATATTATCAAACTCTATTACTGCGCTTTTAATGTGACACCGTTTATGAAAATAAACTCTCATATATTAAATATTCACTAAAAAGGAAATATAAAAATTAAATGTCATATAAATTTCACTTTTATACATATAAGGAATATAGTAATGCATAATAAAAACTGTATAACTATTTATTAGAATTATCGATTGGTGTAATTATAAAACAATTAAGGCTTTAGGATAAATTTTATTTTATTTTATTTTTCAATTAGAGAAACGTACAATATGTTTAATTTATTTGTAAATACCAAAAAAAAAAAAAATTACATAATATATTAGATTTTATGATTGTTAATAAATAACGATCCCGCCAGTAAGGCGACGCTTGTCGCCCCAGAACCTGCCAGTAATTTATTAAAAAAATAAATAAATAATATTAATATATAAATTTCAATATCTTTTAATAAATAAATTTATTTATTATTATTATTAATATTATTATTTTAAGAAGGAATATTATAAAATATAATAAAATTATTATATTATAAAAATTTGTATCCTTTAAGTTTCATTTTTCATTATACAAGTAATTTGAATTTTTAGTGTCAGCGCCGCAGCTTCTGCTTTCATGATTGGTGATCCATATAGGTGTCCAGTTTGATGCATATGGTTTAAAGCCTTTTTCGACGACCATTTGCTGATGTTTGGCGTTATTTTGTTTCGCCAGACCTGGAAAGTTTTGTGGACATCTATGGATATGGAGTGAAAATTTCAATGTTTAAAATGTTTTTGAGCTACGATGGATTTTGCAGTTGTTGTTTCTTGCAGGTGGTGAGTTTTTCATCTTTTTCTGGCAGGTTTGGTTTAGTGACGATTGTCGCTAAACCAAATATTGCAAATATCATACACAAGGTGGCCATAATTAAACTGTCAGTTTTTAAAGTGTTCTGCAGTGTGATCTAATTGCGCGAATGCCGCCAAATTTTGTAGGATAGTTTAAAAAGACGGGGGACAAAGTACTGCACTAAAAAAAACATTAGTTCCAAAAGTCACCGCTAGGCACCGTGACGCCACGCCTAGCAAATTGATGGAAGTGTATTTCATGCTGGGCCATGTATTATTACGATAGGATTATCATTAAGTGCACCATGTGGTCTGTATATAATATTCGAAAGATATACAGGGCTGAAAATATTTAAGCAATAACATTCCTTTTTGTTGTTAGCGGATGTGCTTTACAATAATATTTTACCATTTCCAGGAGAGCTGTTCGGGAATTGAAATGAATTCCTCGTAGAGATATGGTAAATAATGTACGTTTTTAAACTAAATATTCATTGCTTGTTTTAGTATATTTACACGTTTTGAGGCTTCCTGATTACCGTTTTTTAACATTTGAGCTTTGTCTGTGTCTCGTAGAGTGACTTAAAAACGAATAATTTTAGGCGAACCAACTGTTGTATTTTGAAGTTAATATAAGTTTGTTGCTGGAAAAGTTTGATCAAGATTGATCAGTTTCAAGGAATGTTGCGTGCTAAAATTGTCTGAATAATTGTAAGTGAACTTTTAATTTTAATAACAGATTTAAATTCTATATAAATGTAGGTGCATTAATGGAACGGGGGGTAGAGGGGGGCGGTAGAACTAGTTATCATATAAAACTCTTCCGAAGCCTGATTTGAATTTTTTAACATAGGTTTACATAACAGTACTCGTTATCTTACCTCTTAACCTCCAACTTGTATTTATAGTATTAAATTTCAGGGTAAGAGAAAGTCGTGTGAGTCACACACCAGATTATTTTATTCATGTTTCTTAAAAGATTAGTAAGATTTTCCCATTATATTAAATTAGTGCTGCTAAATTTTTCTTCCTATCTATTTTTGTTATAGATTTTTGCTTTACTTCGTATATAAAAATATTTAATGCTTGATGAAATTCGTGAACAGTTAAACTTCAAGAGAAGCTTTGAATTTCGTTCTTGTGCAATTGTTAAATCGATTGCAAACTTTTTTAATCCCAGTTATGTTTCTTCCTTCCTTTTATTTATTTATTTATTTTTCTTGAAAATGGACATATTTTCCCCCCATTATGTTGGTTAAATATTGAGTTTCAATTTGTCTAGAGTATAAAATATCTATTTTTAAGAACGTAGTACTCTTAAACTTTCACGTAGAAAATAATCTGATGTGTCACTCACACTACATTCTCTTACCATGCATTTCGATGCTATAATGATAAATTGTATTAAGATAAATAGCGTAAGATAATAAAGTTCAATGCACTTTTAAAATAATCTAAAATATTTTTATGAACAGTTTTATTTGACATATAATTCTGTGGGGGGAGGGGGGGGGGGGAGCTACCGCTCCTTTCACTTCCCGTTCAATTACAGTGCATACAATTATTAAAAAAAAAAAAAAAAAAAAAAAAAAAAGAAGAAGAAGAACTAGGCTGTTATTAATTTGCTTTCAAACTTGCCAGTCTTGATAAAATTTTTAAGTGCAATGTAATACTAAATTCAAAATGGCATATTTTAATTTCCTGCAGTTATTTGAATTTAAGTCATGCTGAAAACAGGTAAACATAGAGGTCAACCGCTAAAAATTGGACTTTCTAAATCAAGGCACCTCAAAACGTGATATTATACAAAAAAACAAAGTTAAAAATCGAACTTCAAACAATAATTTGTGTACAGTATGGGTATGAAAAGTTAATTTTGCAGTATTCGTCGACATAGTAAAAAGTACAAAGCACTTCCATAAATTACATTCAATAGAAAAGAACATTTTGTTTATTCTGAGTAGCTCTGTTTATTGTCTATAATCAATATACACTAAAAACAATACTGTGTATTTAAAATTAGTTTTCTTGAAAAAACTCTAACACAAAAGGAATTGCGATTCCTGTAATTTCCAAGTATAGCCCCAATATATGCAAATACTTTGGGTAGCCCTGTAAACGAATAAGGAATGATTTCCATACTAAAATCTACACAAAACATGCTTTTATGAATATTTTATTCGTTCCATTTCGTTCGAGTTAGCCTATAGAGGTTACAATATACTTATCAGAAAATCTTTCCATAGATGTAATGTATTTGAATTCTCTTGGATGTCCCTGTACACGAGCCATTTGCTTGATCTCAACAAAAAGGTTAGTAATGTAGCATTCATATACAATAAACATTTAAAATACCAAGTTTGGACTTTCTGCTATTATTTTTTCTTGACATATGCGGATAACACACAGACCAACCGCTAAAAACATGATTTTTGATTCAGGAGACCTCAAAATGTGTAAATATGACAGAAACTTCGAAATTTTAACACAAAAATATACTTTCTCTACCATATCTATGGGTAAGAGAAAGCATTTTTTTTAACTTTTTCTTTAAATATGTATAGGTTTTCTTCACCTTAAAATTTTTTGCCTATCAAACTATACTTTTTCTACGTCCTAATTTGTTAAAAATATACACACGAATGCTAGATATTATAGCATTTTTTATTTTTTTAAGCCATAGTAGTTTTATTAAGTTTAAAGTTTTAAATATTGGGTATATTTAAATATTTCCTTTTTAATATCAAGTACTACACTGTAATACATTTTTATAATCTACGTTGTACTCGTATACATACTAGCTTTTCCGGCGAAGAACATCTGCGTGTTAGCACATATATACCTAATACGGTTTTCAGAAAAATATCATAAATAAAATCACTGAAAATTTTCAGATATATATATATATTTATATATATACTTTTTTTTTTCGTTATTGTTAATAAACGAGATTTAAATATTTGACTTTTGCATTTGAATTTCAATTTTAGAAAAAAAAAAAAAAAAAAAAAATTCCACTGCTAAGTTAAAAATTCATAGGATCAAATTAAATTATTGCTATATTAAAAACCAATTATATCCCAAAATCTAACGTAATTCAATTACCGTATCATCATACATAGCAGAAATGTCATAGCTAATAATGTTTCTGCAAAATAAATAAATAAATGAAACGAAATAACTTCCATTCTCTTTTATAACGAATGAAAAACTTAAAAATATAAAATAGATGACGACACCACCATTCTGCCGCAAAGTCACTTTTAAATACGAGGCCTGGCTGGCTTTAAATTCTTTCAAATATACTTATAATATTTAGAACATACGTTTCAGAACAAAACGTTAATATATATATTTTTTTTTATTTCTTTGAGAAAATGTACATTTCAAATGAATTACATTAAATTATTGTGTCAGAAATCTCTAGCCCGCTTATATTCGCTTTGTCTCTAGCAGCCGAATTTATGCTTTGGGTCTGGATTGACCAATTAAATAACACCGTACGTCACTATCATTTCTACAAAATTTAATTGTAACTGGTCCACGTTAGAGAAATATTATATAAATATTTAAATAAAATATTTCAAGAATACACACACAGGTATATAAGTAACTTCAAATTCTTTTAAGAAAATTACACTTCTTAATTATTTTTTACTTTTGCGAATAACCACGATAAATTGAAATTTTCTAACTACCATCAATTTCTTAGATGAAAAGTTAACATTTTTTAAATATTGCTATTGTATGTATATTTAACACACTTAATTATATATTTATACACACTTAAACAAATTTCTTTTTAAGAATTTTTCTCAAATAGAAATAATTATAAATAATAACAAGAAAACATGGAGTTTTTACAAAATTATAACACCCTAATTTTATTATATTCAAACAGCATTATTTCTTTATATGAAAAAATGATTAGAAAAAATTCATAGATCTTTCCGTTTTGTGAATAATTATAACAAATTTTAGCTTTAAATAATATCAGTATAGTTTTGCATTTTCCATTAAGTTATATATAGGAAAAAAATCTCTAATTAATATAAAATATTTAAAAATAAAAAAAAAATGTTTTTTAGTGTATAATTTTATTATTTATTTATTTATCTATTTACTTATTAATGGTACATTAGTTTCCGGCGTATAAGCTGCATGTCATTTTTCTCAATTTGTCATCTAAAATTTCAATTGTCGATTATAGTTATGTTTGTATCATGCACGATTGCACATAAAATATTATATTTTATTAATTAATATTTCTCGTGTAAAACAGGCGTGTCTATCTTGCGGCTTATACACTGGAAATTATGGTAATATTTTTGTTTAAAAATAAATTAATGAAACCATAGGCATAAAAAAAAAAAAAAAAAAAAAAAAAAAAAAAAAGTATCACACAAATAAATTTTAATAATTTACTTACATTTTTAAAATTTTCCGAAAAATATTCAAAGAACTATCGATTATTTAGAAAAACATTTCAGCTAATAAATACATCAATTATAGAATACTGCGTGTAATCATATGTAATAAAAATGGATATTTAATTACTTTGCAAATGATTAGGCTAATTCTAATGCTAAAGTATACACGGAAGGTACATAATACTGCAACCTCATTATTGCAACAGATCAGCTACCGCACTCAATATAGCGCTACAATGTCAGAAAGCACTTAACTGTAACAAGTGACCAATATAGTTTCTGACGGATCAATTGGATCTTATCAGGAGAATCGCTAACCCTAGTCGAAGGGGAAATCTTAGTTAGTGGACTGATAATTGCTAGAAACTCTCGATGCTGCTAAAATATTCTATGAATATGCATTAGACTTAAGCATAATTAATAGTTTTACTTAAAGTAATTGAAGAATATTTTATTGATTCATTCATGTTAATTGGTTATGCATGAATAAAGTAGCGTCTTTGAAAACTCTGAAGTGTATTTTATTATATAAATCTCGCTTACTGTAAGATAGATTTAAGGAAAATTCAGTTTTAGCGAGAAGTTTTGAAATAATATGAGAGTACATTAAAAAAAAAAAAAAAAAAAAAAAAAATCCCGGATTAAAAAATAAAACAAAATAAATAATAAATAATCGAACGAAAACGCAAAAAAATTTTCTATTTATTTTCATTTAAAGAAAGAAATTAGAATGATAATATATAATATAATATAATATAAAAACTTCTAGTGTGTAGAAGCGACAGGACTTTCGTTACTTAATACTACACGTATTATACTCTCTTTGGAAATAATGTGGTCAGAAGACATAAAACTGATTTAACAGATTTCACAACAATTTTCCTGTAAGGGCAAACCGAAATATGCATCATGAAGACATATAAAAGAAGTTTACTTAGAAAGTTAAAAAAAAAAAAAAAATTCTTTAGAGCCTTTTATTGAAACACCCATTTCCAACATCTGTAACTGACCTACGTAATCAAGACGCTTCGCAATTTTCCTGTATAAACCAAGTAATACATGCTAAAGGATATCTGAAAAGGAGTTTGAGTAGCAAATTTGAAGAAAACCTTTAGAACCGTTTTTGAGATACCGGCTTTCAGTTTTCTGCCGGTTTTCCCCAAAAACTTAACAAACTCATGTATTCGCCGGTACCCAACAATTACATACGAAATAATATCTAAAAGGTTTTAAACATGGATTTTTTTAGTAAATCAGTGAAGTCAATACTAAAGGAATGAACTTATTCTGAACTAACTAATGCATACGAAATACATCTAGACTGTAAAAAACATCTGTTAAAATTACAGAAAAAATCTGGTAGCTGTGGTGCCAGAATTTCTCCGTGAAATATACAGAACGAAACTGTACTTTTTAACAGAAAACCTGTTTGATTTACAGGATTTCTGCGTAAAATATATGTCAGTGGTACAATTTTGTGGTTTTAAACTGTATATTTGACGGAGAAATACTGGCACCCCAGCTGCCAGATTTTTCCTGTACTTTTACAGGTTTATTTTTTGCAGTGTAAATGTTGTTTATATAGAAACTTTGAAAACAATTATTAGAGCGGTTTTTGAGATATATGCCTACGTATAATCCTATATCTGTTCCAATTTTCATCAAAAATTAAAAAGTCAACAGTAGACCATACATATCTTAATTCTGAAGTTTCGTTGTTCTATCTTTATTAGTCTTGGAGATATAATAGTCAAACGATTCTGCACGCATACACACTTACACACATGCACACTGACCAGTTCAAAAAAACTACCTTTTAAGGCTTGGAAAACTTTGAAACATGTAAATCAGATAAAAACTCGATATCTTAATTTTCGATCAAATACGATATTTCATTACTTACAGTAATCGGGTAATGGAAGTAAATATTGGAAAAAAATTCACTACATAAAAAAAAATAACATTAAAATGCCTACTGAAACTAATAAATTTAGAATAACCCAGCTAAAGCTTCAATTATAAAGTAACGACATGCTTTAATAAACATTTCTCCCGCTTCATTAATCTAAATTTGTAAAGACAGGTAACAGAATTCAATTGAGTTGTATTTATAAATTAATAGGTGAAATTTCTGTAGAAGAATTAATCACTTTCTCTTAAGAAATCTGTGAAAACATTTACGAAGAATAAAATTGTAGAAAGCAAATTATCTTATATTTCCCTGTTATGCGTTTCCCCAAAAATATTTTTAGTTTCTAACTATTTATAATGTAAATATAATTATTATATGTCTTATATTTTATATATTATATGCTTTAAATCTTTGTTTATTTACAATGTTTATATTTAATACGAATAAATATATAAGGATAGTCAAACGAAGAAATTGACCAATAATTGTATGGATTTAAGTTATGCTTTTGGAGGAAGGTGCTATTTAGGATAATGGATAGACTTAAAAATCGATATTTTATGTTACTCGACACTTTCTCAAAAAAATCCGGTTGATTTCAGAAATAAACAATTTTCTAATTTCATATCTTTATTATTATTATTATAAGAGATATTTAATTAGTGCACTTTTTGACAAGTGTCCATTCTAAATTTGCCGGTTTTTATGAAGCGTTCGTTTGAATTTTTTTTTTTTTTTCGTTTTGTGAAGACTTCGTTTTGAGATCATCAATTTTTGGGAAAGGTCAGTTTCCGAACACGAATATTTTCTAGATAAACGCCACAATTTGTTTTCTTATTTAAATATTAACCACCCGCTTTATATCACTTATTGAAAAAAAAAAAAAAAAACATAGCTTTCCGGCCGATTATAAAAATTTGAATCAAGTTCGCCACTGACTAAAGAAAAGTACATTTAATCGTAGCTAATTGCATCTTATTTCTTCCCTAATAAACACAATTTGTTGATTTTCAGTACGACAGGACTATTGTTCTCAGAAAATGACTTTTGCGTCATGGAAGTTTACATAGCCCATCGTGGATGAAGCATATGCATATAATATGTCAGGTTTTAATAGACTGTACAAAGCGACGCCGTTCAATTAAATGAAAATTGGTACACTAATTAATCAGAACAAAATGTAGGTAACGCCGTATTTTTTAGTTCAATCAGGTAATTAGTTCAAAAGATATTAAATAAAATTCCCATTTTAAATCTTAAATTATAAGAAGAAAAAACGCGTGATCATTTTTTTTTCCTGACATAAAAGGAAATATATTTATTTTTATGTCGAAAGATATGAACATGTAACAATTTTCTTTTTCTTTTTTTTTTTTTTTTTTTTTTTTATATGAGAGATAAGACTTTTTTTTTTTTTAACGCTTTTTGTATAGTTGGACCAATTAAAAAATCTTTTTACTTTTTTCCCTACCACATCAAGTTTAAAAATATCTCAAATTAAATTGAGAAAAAAAAAAAAAAAAATGGTGGAATTCGAAATTTAGCGAAATCTGAAATTTGACACCGAAGTAGCCGGAAACGTTTCTCACCAGGATCTTTACTTACGCAACTCCGACAACCATAATAATTCATCTCCAAAATGATAGCAAAAACTTAAAAGTTATCAAGGAGATGCTGTAAGAAAGAAATTTTAAGCAGCGAATATAGTAATCGTAGCTAAGGAACAAAACACAGCTACCGCATGTTTTTATATGGAAGAATATATTAAAAAAAGCCATAGAATGCTAAATTAAATTCTGTTTTGGACAGAATTTTATATCTTTTAATCAGAAGCCAGCTGTTTTTTTACTAAATGCAGAATCATTACTTCTTCATTTGATTTAATTTTCGTTCAACTGAAAAAATGCGCAGTTTTCAGGTGTTCAATTAATGGCATTTATTCTTAGAATGGTCACGGAGAGAAAAAAAAATAAGTGGCGAGTTTAATTTTTTAAGTCTCCACGTGGCGAGTGAATTTTTTCAAGTCTACTTTTAAGAAATATTTTGTTTAATTTATAGTTATTTTACACAAAGAATTTAATCATATTTGTCACTTCTGAAACTTATTTAGTAAGTAGAAATTTAATAACCATTTTAACTACTTTAACTGGGATTTAGTGTTTTTTAAATTTTCTGTTATTTAGTGGACTTTGGTAATATTAGCATAATAATTCCATTTAAACGTTAGTGTAAATTTAGAAACATACGCACATTTAATATTTTAGCTGTGAAAATAATTATTCATTCACAGAAGATTGAATTGAAGCTATAAAACTTTCATTAATGTGTGAATAATGCATTAATTTTGATTTTTTTTTTTTTTTTTTTTTTTTTTAAATCATTGTAAAAATTTCAGTTTTTGATAGATTATGTAGAAAGACCCTCACAGAGGGCATTCTCTCTCAGGCCTAGGATACTAGTGCAGTCAGTCGGCCTTAATTCTCACAACTCTTTGATAGATTATGTAACTTAATTTACAAAAGTTATACATGAAATACTTTTAGAACTCATTTTTTGAGCACCTTTTACAACAATGTTAAGTAAATTCATATACACTTTTCAATATCAATAACTAAAAATACATTGGATCAGATTATTTTAATAGTAACAGCTAGAAATTTTGTTATATAGAGCATGAGAAGTTAATTGTTGATTTTTCAGTCGTGTAAAATTACCCTTTTTGATTTATTGTACAACTTAATTTACAAAAGTAATAAATTATTTTTTAACTATCAATTCGAGTATCACTTATATAGTTTTGAGTCTCCTTTCATATAAGTATTTCAATATGGCTAAATAAAAATTACATCCGAAAAACTATTTTAACAATAGGGACTAGTGCCCATTATTATATAGAGTATAAGGGGAAACATTCACTTAGCCATTCTAGAATTCTAATGCTTCTCCTTGAATCAACGTGACTTAACTGAGTATAACCTCTAACATATGCATTCTCCTTTTCATCTCTTAGGCTCGTTAACACTGTATAGAGATTATCTCTCAGACTGCACATGAATTCCCAGTCACGTACTCTGTGAGTTAAATGTCCATCGGTACTTCAGTGACCAGAGTGACCATCCATTTAGCTCGTGACATGCATTTCTCAAATGACGTTGTCCATACTCAAAGTGTACAGCCGCAAAATTATTCTTATAACATAGTTTTTATCTAAGATTTCGCCGCTTTCTCGATTTATAATAAAGAATTTTTCTGGGTAAATTTTCAAAGAAAAGCTTTATTGGAATCAAAATCATTATAATTTAGTTTTGAGCGTTTGCGATATTAACTCTTTATTATTTTTGTATATTATATATTTTATTATTCTTTGTTTTAACTAAACATTCATTAATAAAATTTTCATATATTTTCTTTTAAATATTTTCCTGACAACATCTTTGAACTAATTGCAGTTTGGAACTACTCCAATTGAATAGACAGGATTATTTATGAACTTTTGTGATATGTTACGTTTAATTAGAATTTTTGAAATCAGAGAACAGATTGCATCAAAACGCCGGTGATAAATGTAACAATATAATTTTTTACATGTTAAGTATAGGGAGTATTGATTAGCAACTACGCTTCATTAATTAAAATAAATTAATTTGTTTTTAGAATCCAAGAAACATTTTAGGATATCAGCCCTAACTCAGGTCATATATATGTAAAAGTAACATAAAGTCTTTTTAGTTTTCCACCATCTCTATCAAATATGGGCTAGGACCCCTTAGAAAGACCCGCCCTTGGAAGGAACTCCTTCCTTAGGCCTAAGACCCTCATTTGGCCTTAATCCGCACAATTCCACATCGCTATATAAAATAAAAGAAGATGTGTGTGCGTGTGTATGCGTGTGCATGTTTGCCCATCACTTTGTAGACAAAAGGCTGATTGCAGAGTCTTAGGAATTCCCATGGAGGTTCGATCTGACCTCCTCTGATGGAACTCAAAGCCCAATTTTCTAAATTTCCATTATTATTACATTTTTTTAATTAATTAAAATTTTGGTAGCTGGGAAGATTGTCGGTGCTGCCATCTGTTGTTATACAGTGAAGATGATAATCTGTTCGATAAACGAAGTTCCCAAATAATAGTAGGGCCACTTATGACCCAGTTAGCACCCAAATCGAAATTTTTGATTAACATGCAAGTGCAAGCAGTGGAGTCCCGAAAGCGATATAGCGTATGTGGTGAAGACTCTGCCGCAGGCAGCGGTGACCCGTAACGATGTTAAAAATTTCGTATTAACCACATTTTAATATTCATCTTGGGGCAACACCAGGACTCCAAAATGGCTCTTTCTCTAGATAACTTGAACTTAGAGGAATGATGTAAGATGAGATGACATGTCTGGAAAAGCATGAAGCAAAAATCGCAAACACAGAAACCCTTAAATAACACAGTTATATGAGAAATTCTGCATTGTCATTGTGAAATTGTATAATATACATCATTCGAGATGAAATCATTGTAACTACCGATCTCAAAGCTTTCAAATGAATAAAGTAACACAGCACTACAGCGTCTAGAATAAACAGTGTGGAAAGCGGCGAATAAAATTGTACTAAAAAAATTAAGCCTGTCACCAGATGTCATTGTAATCGAAGCTAGTGTCACGACAACAAAACCGAGACTCCCTATTGGTTAATTATATGCTTAGATCACGTGATTAAACTGACGAAACTGGGAAAAGCCAATCATGTCTTCGATTTGAGTAATAGCTTCGATCACAGCGACATCTGGGTAAGCTTAATTTTTGTAGCATCATTTTAACATCACGGTTATAGGCGATTGCCACACTGTTTATTCTAGACGCTGTAACAGCACTACAGCCAATGCTTCGATAGACTCAATACGGTTCTTTCAGTAGCCTTGGCTGCTATTGCGGCAACAATCTTCAGTAGACAACAGTTAACTTCATCTACCCTGCGTGCTGATCCGCCTCATGCCAACTCCTCCAAGAGTTTCATTCCTCCAAGAGTTTGAAAGTGTGATTAAATCAAACATTTGGAAGCGACTTTGAAGGATAAGTGCATAGTTTTTTTATTCTAATTATGTTTTAGTTTGGAATAATAAGTAGAGGAGAGGAGGGTATTATGGAATAGTCGGGAAATATGGAATACCGAGGTTTCGACTCGGATTGGTGCTGCTATCTCTTCAAAATACTATGAATTACTCAAGAAGGATTCCCATGAAGCAATACAGTAAGAAGCAACCGCTTGTTGCTGTCGTATACCATTCTCTATAGAACAAAGTATGTTTTGTGATTTTTAAAAGTTTTTGTAGGTAAGTTTTCAAACATTTAAACTTACTAGTACACATGTGATTTGAACAATGATATTAAGCATAATGTATGCTCAAAGAATTGTATTTTGTTATACATTGGTCGTTTTTTAGCTGAAAATATTTTGTCCATCAATTTAAAAGTTCATTTTTAAAGATGGAGTGTCGGGTATTATGGAATACTAGGTATTTCATAGTATCATCTGAAATTGACTTCATCTATTCAGCTAAAGAAACAGAAAATAAAGATGCCGAATGTATCTTCTGTCACAGAAAATTCTCCGAAGATGATTTTTGAAGTCTAATTAGTTTTTCTATGGTTTAAACAGTTTAATCCACCTATTCCATATTACCCGACTATTTCACATTAACCTCCATTTGTAAGTAAACTTTTTATAAAAAACAAAAAAAAATTTTTTTGGATTTTTTTCATTGACAATTTGTTACAAATAAGTACACTATGTACTCATCATGATTTTGGGGATTTTTATTAAAAACAAGTAAAGTTATTTTAAGAAATGTAAATGGTATTCCATAATACTCTCCTCTCATCTATACTTGCATAAAGTATGTTTAACATGTTGTCACAGTAAAAACAGTGAAGTCGTAGCAAAAGCAAAATAAAGTTAATTTACTTTTGATATTTTTTGTGCAACATTCTTTGTTTCTTGGGGTCAATATACATATGTGATTATGCAAAAAATAGAAATGTATATAATTTTATCAAATTTAGAGGGAATTTAGAATGTAGTATCAGATTATGTATAAGTTTTGTACACGCCATAAATATAGAATTAAGATTAAAAAATTTAAAAAAAACCTTGCCTGTTAATGCTATAATTACTTTAATTAAACCAGTAAAATTAAATTGTTTCTACTTTTCTTATTTTAGATGGAAAGAAAAAAGAACAAAGAGAAATATTAAAGGCTACTGGACAATATTCAAATTGCACTGTTTCCTAAGAGTTGAAGATGATACATAACGGCAGAAAATGTATTATTAATATCTAACAATTCACAAAATTAAATATGCGAGTATATAGCGTTGAAATAGAGCACAATAAATATCAGTTATCAAGGAAAACATGTGAATTAAATGTTGGCCAGTGAATATTATTTCCTTTTCTAGGGAAAATGTAAGTAAAAATATTTCGAAAGTCGATGTCAAGTAACAGATAAAGAGAAATTATCAGTTAAAGTTTTGGAAATAAATAAATAAATAAAGTAAATAAAATGTATAATTTCATTTGATTTTCGAAAGATGATGTTTTAAATATTGATATACGTAACATATGCATGGACATACATAAATTGTCAAACCCCAATTTTGACTAAACATTTTGTTTAACTTCCAGAAATTTAACAATGCATTATTTTTCTACTTAATAATCATAAATATTCTTTGTGTTGTGGAAAGCACAATTCAGTTGCAGTACAAGTCACACAAAATAAATATAATTAAAAAATATATAATTATATTAATTATATTTTTTCTAATTTAGAAACTTCAAACACAATAATTACGCAGCATTTTTTTACTGGTTAGAAGAAAACAAAGTTTTAAAAAAGTCACAAAAACATATTCCAATAAGATAGTATAAGACATATTGCTATAATTATATTCATAATAAATAAAATAAAAATACTCACTAAAAATAATAGCCATATTTAGAAAAATAATTCCATTATATATATATATATATATTTATATATCCGTAGAAGTATTTTCATAAATCGTTCAGCAACGTTTGAAAAACTTTCTAATGTAACTTAAGTCATGCATGGAAATAGCCATGTATCATATATATATATATATATATATAAAGTGAAGAATTTAAGAACGTTATAAAATTTAGCAATTAATAGATGCATTATGATAAGAACAACACCTTATATATATATATAATCATATATATAACTCTAATTATTTAATTGGGGCCACATTTTCTTTTAATCATGCAGTTAAAACTTCTTAAATACACTAAATATAGTATTGGTTTGTTTGATTCTGCTATAATTTATATTTAACTGACTTAATGTTTATCTAGCTAAGCGCTAGATGGCGCTTGCTCACTGCTGACTTACTGTCTTCTATCTTTAATCCTTTCTTTGAAAGTTTTAATGTTTCTTGATTTACGTACAATTTAAATTAACAATTAACACACTTAAACTTTAATTAACTTTAAAATACTTTCACTAACTAAATAAATAATTACTCTGTGTATTTTATCGTTAATGAAAATGCTCAGTCGTTCGTTCTTTATCGATTATTCGATGTTTACAAAGCTTTTATTTTTAATTTCATTTTTTCTTTGTTGTTGTTGTTGGCATCATCCTATTCTCCAGTTTGTGTTAAAAGTTTTACATGTGGCTACTATGCTTTTTTCTAGTTTTCTCTCTGGATTCCATGAAGATTTAATTTAAGATTTTAATTAATTTCACATTCAATATGGTTTTGCTGCTTAGATCGGGGCTCGAACAATATAAATTGCTATGATTAGCTATATTGTTTTACGAAATCTATGCAGCTTTCACATCTGTATGAAATAAATGACACCTGATGAGTATTTACTTCTAATTTTAAGCATTTATATACAATTATTTCTGTGGTCATTTATTTGTTTTCTCTGTCAATAAGTTTAATGGTCCTTTTTTTATTATTATCATTCATGTTGGCGTAAGTAATTTAATTTGTTTTTGTCTCTTATTGGTTCTTAATCTGTATCGCAACAATTTTGTGTCAGTCTTTCCTATTAGTTAAAATCAGTTCTATAATTTTGTGTTGGTATTGTTTTGTATCTATAATTGCTAAATTTTAAGATTAAATTTTATTACGATATCTATCATTTATATATATATATATATATATATATATATACTGGCGTTCAAAATTAAAGGAACAACCTCCTTTCCCATTTTTTTTTTTTTTTTTTTGCTTTTGCTTTTGCACATAACTTTTAAACAAATAAACGTATGAACATAAATTTTAGATAGCATGTTCCTTATCATATCATCAATCGAATTTTATATAATTTTAGCATAAGTAATAATTTTTAAACTGATCATTATTCATTTTTTCTTAAAAGCAAGCTTTGAATAAAATGACTATGAGCTTCACCTTATCCTCATCGCGCCAGAGGTCTACATATGTGGACCTCTATACTTTCCTTTATGAAATCTATACCATTTAATATTTTTACATTTTGACTAAACTAATAAAAAGCTGAATAAATTGGCATTAAAAAGATACCGATATATGGCAGCATGAAACTAAATTTATTTCTGAAATATAATGTTATTTTGTCGACTTTCGTAAAACTACATCAAAACAGTGTGGTCGGAGAAAAGTACGTAATTTTCATAATTACTTAAAGTACTTAGACACTTTACCAGAATAAAATAAAAAACTGACATAGATTGATTTATTTAAGGGCATCAATTCTTAAATTGTGTTACAGTTAAGCAGATTTAACTAACTTAGTAATTTAGAGTTAAGTTGTTTAAAGTCCATATACTTGCACCGTATATTACTAGCCCCCAGACTTATAAATTTAAGAAAAATGCACATTTTTGTAATGTATAATGCGAACGTATGTGTCTAAAATCCTTAAAATGTTATTTATATTGTTATTATAGCTTCGGGAGCGAAGAGGATAATAATAAAAATGTCGATAACTGTATAATGAACGTCTCATCCAACTTTCATGTTTGTATGTATATTTTTAAAAATGTTATTCGCATGTAAAAAGAAAAATAAGAAATAAGAAACAGGAAAGTGAATACAGGGGGGGGGGGATCTGGTTTTAATCTAATACATACATATATGTGCATATTCACCTATCTGTAATGCATCCCTATGACCATTTTTAATTAAGTTTTCTTTTTTAAAATTATTGACATTTTCCATTTTTTCAAAGCTTACTTTTGAGAAAAATTAAATAATTATTAGTTTAAAAATTATTACCTATGCTAAAGGTATATAAAATTCGATTGATGATATGATAACGTACATGCCATCTAAATTTCATGTTTCTATGTTTATTTGTTTAAGAATTATGTGCGAAAGAAGAAAACGAGAAAACATGTTACTGCTTTAGTTTTGTACACCAGAGTATATATTCGAGAAAAAATACTCTTTTAAATAATTTGTGTAAATATTTGTTTGTTTGAAGTTTTATTTGTTTAAATATTGTTTAAAGATATAATCAGACTACTTTCATAATTATATTAAGTATAATAAACGCATGGTCTTTTGAATATTTTTTAAAGGTCTCTTTCATTCTGCGTCATACCAGAAAAAATATGAGGCATGTAAATACTAAACCGGAAAAACTTAAAAAATAAAGAACTGACATGTTAATAATAATTTACATAAATATTAGAGATTTCACAGAACAAATGTCTAGGCTCTTGAATGGTACATGTGGAACAATTTAAAAAAAAATATCATTCAGTGAATTATTATTATTTTTACAGAATATGAAAGACTGTGTTCTCTTTAATATACCAGACGAACAGACCTCCACAGCAAGCAAGCCTAATAACTTTATTGTAATTTTACAAGAGGAAAATTAGGCTGATATGAAAGAAGAAAATGGTTAATTGTGATATGATGTAATGTATTGTGTATGTTTTCTACATAATATAGTAATGGTTCAAAGGAAAGAAGATTCCATGTTTTGCCTCACTAAAACGATAAAAAGTTTATTTATTTATTTATTTATTTTTTTTTTTCAATTTTAAAAGTATGAAAGTATTAATATTTTCTGCATATTTCAAATGTATAGATGTTATAGAAAGAGATTTTGATTATAGTCATTCCTTAATTTAACAATTGCGCATATATACTGGCGTTCAGAATTAAAGGAACAACCTGTTTTCTAGTTTACGTCTTTTGCACATAACTTTTAAACAAAAAAATATATATGAACATAAACTTTGGATGGCATGTTCGTTATGATATCATTAACCAAATTTTATATAACTTTAGAATATGTAATAATTTTTAAGCTAATAAATATTCATTTTTTTCCCCTCAATAACTAAGCTTTGAAAAAAAGGAAAAATTTCAATAATTTTAGAAAACAAAACTTAATTAAAAATGGTCATAAGGATGCATTGCAGATAGATTAAGATGCACATGCATCCATGTGTTCGATTAAAACATGATCTTTTTAGCTGTATTCTCTTTTCTGCTTCTTCTTTTTTTCACATGTGAATAACTTTTTATAAAATGTACATATAAACATGAAAATTGGATAAGATGTTCATTATAAAACTATTTATCGACATTTTTATTATTCTGGTGATGCTTATAGTTTACAAATTACTAATTATATATATATATTTTTATTTTTTATTTTTTTAAGTCTATTATAAAAGTAAAAGAAGAGTACATAAAGTAAAATTGAGATTTAGAGTAACATTTCAAGGCATGTGCGTCTTTACTTATCTGTAGCGCATCCTTAACACCACTCTTAATTAAGCTTTCTTTTCTAAAATTATTGAAATTTTTCATTTTTTCTAAAGCATACTTTTGAAAAAAAAAAAAAAAAAAAAAAAAAAGAATAATTATTGGTTTAAAAATTATTACTCATGCTAAAATTATATAAAATTAAATTAATGGTATGATAACAAATATGCCATCTAAATTTTATGTTCATATGTTTATTTGTTTAAAAAATATACGCTAAAGAAGAAAACGTGAAAACAGGTTGTTGCTTTAGTTTCGAACACCAGTGTATATACATATACATACGTAAAGTCTAAATAAATACATCTTAATTATTTTTTAATTTACCTCAAAAATAATTATTACCTTTTGAATTTATCTGATATTCGGATTTCATATTTAAAACAATGAAAAAAAGAAGCTGCATATCAAAAATCATATTAAAACGCCCTCTTTAATTAAACTGTATGCTCTAGATTGTTATCGAATACTCTGATCATTCGATTCGATTTTCTCAATTCTTTCTTCAATGGTACTTTACCAGAATCGTTCCTCTTCTTCACTGTCATCAAATAAATGTGTCCAGAGATTATCTGGATACTGGCTTTTGTCCCAGGTCACGTAGTTAGCTTAAATGTCTTTGAACAACCCCTCGGTGGGACTAAGTTTCGGACGCACATTTTTTCGATTACAACATTGACCAACAAATGAACGCAGGGCTTTTCTCCTCTGTTTCAATAATGAACATTGGAAATAGTGCTTTCATACCCATTATTTGTACAACATTACTTCGGTAAATAATGCGGTGGAGATATCCATGCATTTGGAGATATCCATGAATTGTATGCAAATGAAAGAATTGTACAATTAATAAAAGTACGCAGCACATCAGATGAATAATTGTTATAAACGATTTTTTTTTTAAATATTTATTTATTGATAAGATAGTTTTAAACACAGTGTAAATAATAATGAATTTTTTCTAATTTTTAGTCATAAATAAAACTTTACAATAATAATATTAATAATAATAATAACAAAAAGGAAATCTCTCACTTTTATGAAATGTTTTTTCTACCTGCCCTCCCTTCAAATGAAAAAAGAAACAAAAATAGTTAGAAAAGGACAGCGAATAATAATTCCAATCCTAAAACTAGCTGTACTTTCCAGTTAAATTTCTTTTTTCCGCTGAATCTCGTGATACTTTATGGGACCGTTTACACATTTAGTTTGCCTAAAAATTATTATTGTTTTCTTTTTTTATTATTTAAAAAAAAAAAAAAAAAAAAAAAATATATATATATATATATATATATATATATATATATATCCAGATCTTTCATGGGGAATTATTTTTAATATAATATTTAAGACGTCATGTTTTTTCCCTTTAAAAAAAAAAAAAAAAAAATATTATTATTACGTATCTATTAATTACTGAACTACAATTGTTAACACTAATAATAATCTTAAAAATTAAATATTTGAAACGATTTAATATTTATTATAAAAGAAGAGTATGTTGGATTCATGAACATTTTTTAACTCTGCATTCTGTTTATTTACACCTTTTGAGATGTTCTGAACAGGATTGACTATTTTTAGAAAATGTCTGCCTGTCTGTGTGTCTTTGTGTAGGTGCATCTAAAATTTTGTAGATGCTATATCTCATGAACTAAAGAACAAAACTTAACTAAACTTGGTATTTAATTGGAGCTCTTGGTGCTTATCAAATTTGGGAGTCAATTGCTTATTAGGTGGCGCTGTATTCTCTCTCTCTCTCTTTTTTTTTTCATAATTTTTAATATAGCAGTATAAGACAAAATTTCCTATAAATGTACATAATGAGAGTTATCTCTAATGAATGGTTGTAAAATTTATATGAGTTTTTATAATGGAAGTAGTAAACTTGGAAAAAAATTGTGTGCATGTATGAGCATCGTTCCCCTCCCCAGGCGGGAAGTACAGGAGCGCCCCAGTATATTTTCAATATTGGTATCTTTTAAAAGAAGCCATCAATACTTTTTTGAACAAGTGATTGAACCAAAGATCTGTGATAATTTAAAACAAAATTATCGATTTTTTTAAATATGAATATATATATATATATATATATATATGTATGTATGTGTGCGTGTGCGTGTTACATTTTCTGATGTTGATTATAAAATCTATTTTATTTCAGCCCTTAGTGTTATATTTCTTTGAAATAAAAATTGTCTGTATTCATCATGGAAAGTAATTTTAATAAATAATAATTGAGATAATAAATGTACCGCGTGAAATATTTTATAAGATAGTTATAAGAAGAAAGTCCTGTGGTAACTACAATATACTTGGTTTTTTACAGTATTTACTTGCTTCAGAAACTGTTGTACTTTTCAAATTGTCTTATTATATTGTGACTCCCTAAACAATATTTTCATAGATTTTCGATAGGTGAGAGCCTGAATTTGAAATATATATATATATATAAATGTAATAATTTATTCATTAACAAAGTAATAAGTTAAATTCCATTCTTCTTTATTAACCCGTTAGTAGTCGCTAGTTGGTCAATTTGCCGTCAGTTTTGCCAGATTTTTTTTTATTCAATTGCCACCAAAAATTTATAGAAATAGCATTTGATTTATATAAAACACGAATAAAATCGAAGAAACGTTGATCACATCACTTTTTAAAATTATTGGTGCGAATTAAATAAAACGTTCGCAATCTGTAATAGGTGGCGCTGTCTATAGCGACTACTAACGGGTTAATAAAAAATTCATTGATTTATATATTCAAAAATATAGTTTTTTAATTCATATTGTTTAATTGATTTTTCTTTTTTTTTTATACTCTAAAAATATATTTGTCACTTTCCGTGATATCTAAGTAAAGTTTAAAACATTTTTCAGACAATTTCTTTCATACTTATTAACATATTTTTCCTTTAGGGTGCGCTATGTTTAATTTGTACCTGCTTCCTGTTCTATACATTTATCTAATGTACCTGATTTGAAAAATCTATTATTCTAAACATAAAGTTGAAAATTATAAGATGAATGTAATGTTAGGTAACGCAGGACTCACGGAGTAAAAGCAGCGCCATCTACCGGTCAATATAGATAAAACCGACATATAATTAAATCAGCATTGTGTTTCATAATGTTCAAGTAATATAACCAATATTTCTGCATTAATAAATATTCAAATATGTGATATAGTCTTCCGATTTGTGTGGTTAATTGCTTCATAGCAGCGTCCTTCATCAGTTTATATGCAACCAAATTTAATCAGCATAATGTTTCATAATTGCCCTCTCATATACCAAAAGTTTTGTGCAATTATAGAGGAAAATTGCAGAATAAAGTGCTGCCTGTTGGCTGATATGCGCTCAAATTAAATTAGCGTAATGATTCCTATTAGCTCTCTTACATATCAGGTTTTTTTTTTTTTTTCGATTCTACGTTATAGAATCTGAGATATGGCCTTCCTTTAATTCGGATAAATCGCAGTGTAGCAGCGCCACCTTTCTACAGGTTTCAACAAAAGTTGATAGACACTAATTCAAGTCAAGGTGAAACGACTTATAAATTTATATGAAGTTCCGTACAGTAGTTCCTGAGATACAGTTGTCATATAATTTTTGTCACAGGAAGACACACGGACGAACATTTTCTAAAAATTTTCAATTAGTGTTTTGGACCTCTCAAAACGTGTAAATCTATCGAAATTCGGAAGTCGAAAAATTTTACGTATCCAATACTTTCTTTTGTTGAATACATAAAAAAGTAAAAAGCAATGCATTTTCGCGTACATTTCCATTACACTTCTTGTATAACTTAGTATACACTTTTTATACACTTTCTCTACTCTTCAGGTATGTTTTCTGTTTACTTCCAGCTTCGAGAAAAGTTGTTTAGCAATTTTTAATGACATTAGCATTGGTGGATTTGTTTTATTAATTGTTTAAAACGTTCATTGCACTATTCTTACGGATTTGTGTTCTAGACACCAGAAAGCAACTTGCGTCTTCTCCTGCGATAATGTCATATTTTCATCTGTCGGCTTAGTGCATGTGCCTTATACGCATAAACGTGCGCCATAAGCGGAAAGTAAGAATTTAGTAAACATCTAAGACTTTAGTTGAAAATTTCACCTAATACCGCCAAAATATCACTAACAGTTTTTTTTTTTTTTTTTTTTTTTATCGACTATTGAAATTAGGAACATGTGATTTGGGCACCCTGTATTTATATTCTCTGTTTAACATTTCGAATGTTAATTTTCTCTGATGAATTTATGTTTTAAAGAAAAAAGAAATGTTAAAGTATGTCATATTTTTCTCTTAATTTTACTTTTACTTTTAAAGATTAAAAAATTCATTTTCAAGAATTATTTCGTTGTTTAAAAAATTATGCAAACGTATTTTGTCAACAGAATTCACTTAAAAAATTCTTAACATTTTTTAAATAAATGATAAATCTCTTTCATAAATATAGTTCTACTATTTCCTGCTTTGTTTTGAATAGCTTTTCAATTCACTTATTTGTAACCAATAAACAGTTAAAGCACGTATCGAAATTTTTAGGTATCAACATATTTTCACTCCGTATATAAATATATACATGCAATTAATTTTTTTTTTTAAAGAAAGTATAAAATTTAGGTTATAATTGCAATTTTTACAGTTTTTAGACGGTTATTTCTGAATGTACTAACAAATAGACCTTAGATTTAATGTCATTTAAAGATCCACTTACATAAGTTTAGTGTGTATTAATTAATTTGTATCCCATCCTGTGATACGTTTAATAACAATTCCTTTTAAAAGAGAAGAAAAAATTCCATTCAGACACACTCACAATACGTCCTTTCAATGTTCATAATCAAGATTATTTCTATCAAAATTCCATTTGCAAGCTAATTCTCTTCTTAGACATTTGTCTTACTAAACTTTTAGTTCGAAACAATTCCTCCGATATTTCTACTCTTTCCCAAACTAGCGGCAGAAACCATTCACGACTTAGTTTCACGAACAAACGATTTCGGAGACATTTCCAAATGGTCAGTTTCCATTGCGTAATAAGAGTTTATCGACGCGGGCCCTAAAGGGGGTTGAATCGATACTTTTCCCTTTTCCTAAAACAATTGTTAATCGGAAAATTGTGAATTCTTGCATTAAGGTAGACTCACGTCATCAGAAATACGTGGGGGCATTAATTGTCACTTAGAGTCCTGTTTAAATCGAAAGACATTTTAGTTAGCTAACATGTCGAAGTGTTTTATCAGGGTACTGCGAACTGGATAACAATTGTATGGTATCTCGATAGATAGTGTTATTCATTTGAATTATACGTATTAAATTAAGTTTCTTTATACTCAATAATATCCCAAATGTAAGATACAAAGACACATATAATAATTTTTAAATGTTGAAAGTGGAAACTGCATGACTTTCTTGTACTATGGCATATTTGTGCTAAACCGTTGACAGTTTCACCAGTGTTAAAAAGTTTGTAAATAAACAGGCAAAATTTGGACTACAAATGCACTCTATTCGACGTATAGTTCCGAAACAATCTGATAAAACTAATACTTGTGATGCAAAAGTCACAAAAAAACAGTGTTATATATATTTTAGAGTTCAAAAATTGCTACGAATGTCAATAAACAGTTTATCGCACAAATTCTCAATAAGAAACACGCAGCTCTGAGTTCAATAGAATTTATTGGATTGCAGATGCCCTCTTTTTAGAGCCTTTGGTAAAGGTTAATGGCGAAAAATCAGTAGGTTATATCGAAGAAAACTAATTAACTACATTACAAAATGAGACAAGACTTCTAGATTTTGGCAACCCTAAGGTAATAATTTTCACCAAATTTGGTCGTATAAATCGTCAAGTCACGAAAGCTGGCCACCACTGAAGCCAAAAAACAGCTATTCTTTTTCTCGTGCCCTTACATGCATTTTTTTTTTTTTAAGGTATTGATAATGAAAGGGTCTCTTATTCACTGTAATAATTTTTTTACTGGAACTTATTTACTACGTTTTACCGAAATCACTAAAACGTACAGTCATGTAATGACTAAACATTTTTGAGTTTATGAATGTCTATATAAGGAAATGTCATATAAAGACCAAAAGAGAGATGCACAACTAGATATTATAACTCTAAATAGCAATCTTCAATGCCTTACATCCAACCGCTTTTAGTTGTACGAGATACATGAACGCATGCCATTACAAAAAAGAAAAAAAAAACTTGTAAAATCAAGGATATATCTAAAGGGATATCTAAGGATAGATCTAATTGCCAAATTCTCTAAGATTCCATAACATTATCAAATATCAATGTTTAACATTCTACGGCAAACCATTTTTGTGTAATGGAAGATACAGAATATGTATCTGTAAATAGGTTTTGCAATACTTCGTTTTACTTCGTTCAAAAAAACTCACTATAATGAAACATTAGCTTCCTCTTCATTTCTCATAAGTTCAGAATTTTATTAATTTAAATGAAAGAAATGTATCTAGTGCAACAGAATTTAGCTATAACTAGTTAAGATCATTTCTTTTTAACCTGCTTTAATATAAATATAATACATACAAAAAAAATATACAATGTTTTTAATTTAAATTAAAAGTGCAGTTTTTAAAAGAAATTACATAAAAAAACTTAATATTTTCTGATATTCATATATGTTATCTGAAAGCACATAGTTATTTAATTTTGGAATAAAATAGTTAATTTTCTATCTTTTTTTAAACCCATAAAATCAGATGCTTGCAATCTGCTGTAAAAGAATTGACTATAGTTTTTGGTGATTTACATTTTTTAAACAACCGGATAAGATTATGAAAGAACTTTAGTGTGAAGTTATACAAATCAAGAACATTATGTCTGGACATTGTGCTATTGTCCTAAAGAAACTTTTCAAGAATTTGTATCTGATTAAATAAAGAAATTAAAAAAAATATATTATTGACAGATTACTGGCATTACATTTTACAGAAGCAGCTTTAAAGAATTAAAATAATGTTACAAAAATTGGCAGCAGTCAATATTATTGTGGTATGAAAAATAAATTAGAAAACAGTCAAGATATGTTAAGTTAATTTACTTGCTTCGTACTATAAGGATATTTCGAATTATGATTTTTTAATATTAATTTTGAACATATCTCCTTTTAGCATAGTGAGCAATTTTTTTAAATAAATTTAAATATTTTATTTCATTAAATAAAGTTAGGAATCTAATTTTCAATCTCCAAAAGTAATATTTAAATATATATATATATATATATATATATATATATATATATATATATATATATAAATGTGCTTACTAAGCTAAAAGGCAACATGTTCAAAGGGTAATATCCGAAAAACTGAATTCAAAACACTTTCTTTTTGAATGAGATATCGTTATAAAACGAAAGAATAAAAATCCCATAGGATAACATGGGAAAGACGAAAAGGAAAATCCGACTCATGTGCAGCCTTAAAAGATGACTTTAGGTAATATGCAGTGAGGGAATCAGTAAAGTGGCCTGAGTCAATTGCATAACTTAAGCACCTGACAGAACACAGTGGCGAAATCCACTAATCTACGCCCTTAAAGTAAGCATATTAAATTAAATAAATAAAAATAAATAGATAATAAATTTTGAGAGACATACAAAAAAAGTGGTTTTCCAGAAATTAAAAAGGCTGGTCCTACAGGAACAGCCCAGAATTGTATACGGATGATAAGTGTAAAGTTGTTTCATGAGAAGTAAAATTTTATCTAAACAGGGCTAACATGAAATGCCTGCAAAAAGATCTAGAGTAAAAAGTTAAATTTCGCAAGTGGCTTTTTTTTTTCTTTATTTATTTCTTCATTTGAACGTAAATAAACCAATTCATAAACAAGCAATTTCGAAGACATGTTTGTTATTGCATAATTAATCTAATTTTATGCAATTTTGATAATTTGTAACATAATACAAACTCAATTTTTCTTAAAAGTGAGTTTTCGAAGTAAGGAAGAAAAACAAAAGATGTTAGAACAGAAAACAAAATAAAAGGTGCTGCTGAGAATGAGTTATATTTAGGAAAAGGCAAACAAAACTTTGAACATTAAATTACAATGGTCTTTTTCTTTCGTTCTTTTTCTCTTCTGCCTGTGTAGCGAAAATTTTGAAGAATTTTAATTATTCTGAGCATCACTAAAACAATAATAGTTTTAATAAATAACTTATAATAAACACCTTATCCAGTCTATTTAGTTATCTTTTGTAAATTCGAATTATTACCTATTTGTAATCCTTAACGCCTATACTTAGCATATTTTAGTTTTCTTATATAAAATAATTTAATTTTTCCCATCAAGAATATACTTTTTATAAGAAATTAAATTGACTCCTGAAGTTAATATATATATATATATATATATATATATATATATATATATATATATATATATAATTATTTTATGACGAATATTTCACATAAATTTCATATCCATATGTTTATTTATTTAAAAGTTATTTCGAAAAGAAAAAAGATAGAAAAAAAAAACATATATATGTGGTACGTTTATATTAGAAAACATTTTTAAACTGTACTTACCCAGTTACATTGTATAACATTCAATGTACTTCTCATTCAAAATGTTTTGAATTTCATTCTTTAAACATCACTCCTTTTATATTCGTAAAAAAACTATTTTTAATAAAATAAATTTTAATATATATATATATATATATATATTGGTGAACATTGGGCTCTATTTTTCAATATCAAAAAGAAATATTTAAATTTATTTAATATATATATATATATATCACTATGGTAAAGACATAATAAAAGAATGAAATAGGGAGAAAAAAAAACTTAATTTTTGAATGATATACTTTATAATACAAAGCAATAAAACCCCCATGGAATTATATGGCAAGAAAAAAAGGGTGAATCTGATTCGTGTGCATGTTCAACTTTTTTAGAAGTGTTAAATTGTTTTTGGAATTAAGTGTATTATTCATATATGTTTAAACATAGCCTCCTAAACTAGATGTCTGTCGCGTGGCTCGGAAACTTAGAAAAAGTTCAAACGGTAGACAGCGCCACCTGTTACAGATTGCGCGACATTTTTATTCAACAGCCACAAAAAAGTTTTAAAAAGGGGATTTGATATACATAAAAGGCGAATGGTATCGAAGAAACGTCGATTATATGTATCATATATCACTTCTTAAAATTGTTGGTGACAGTTGAATAATAAAGTCGTGCAATATGTACCAGGGAGCACTGTCTACCGCTTGAACTGTTGCCAAGTTTTTGAGCCACTCGACAGGCATCTAGTTTAGGAGGCTATGATTTAAATATATATATAAATATATATTTACTATTTAATTATGTTGGAATATAAAATCGTCAGAAAATAAAATAAAACTACCTGAATTATTAGTAATATTTCAAAGGTTTAAAATATTTTTGAATTCTGACATTTTCGTCACGTGTAGTTTAGATTCCAAACATTATTTTTCTACGTGTTACAAACTTACTACACAATTTGTAATCTGTACATATAATAAAATAAGATGTTTGTGTGTGTCATTGTGTATGTATGTCCGGAGCATTTTAGGAAAACGGCTGATCGCAGAGTTACATAAATTTGCATGGAGGTTCGAAATGACGTCTCCTGATGCACCTCGAATGCCGATTTTCGAATTTTTTTATTTGTTTTAATTTTTATTAGTTTTCTTTATTAGTTTTCTTAGAATTTATTTTTTAATTGAAATTGGATTTTGCCATTGTGTTTCCGTGTCACGCTAAAAAAATAGGGCGTTTCCATTTGAAAATAAATGTGAGGTTTTCCTTATGTTTGTCAATGGCTCAGTCGGTTAAAGCGGCAAGTTGTCGTGGGTTCGATACTCGGTGCGGATGCGTTACTTTTTTTGTAGATAATTAATAGATAGGATGTCAATTGTAAAATAAAACATTTCATTGTCTACACAGTATCCTAAGAAATTCTGATTAGATTTTTTAAAAGCTTTCTTTTAGTTACTAAAACGCACAAAATAAAAATTTAAGTGGGAAAAAAAAAAAAAAAAAAAAAAAAAAAAAAAACACTGGAACCATAAAAATCATACAACAAATATCTATTCTTGAAGAGATATGGCTATAAAAAGTCCAACGTGTCATCAATAAGTTAATTTTAAAGAAAAATATAGATATTTCACTTTTGCAAGAGATGAAATATTTTAACTTATCAAAATATTTTAAAAATCATTTGAGAACAAAATTCGAGATCCTTTTTATATTTATTAGATTTTCGATTGTTTTTTTAATTAATTAAAATATGAAAATAATTTCCTTTATAACAGCTTGAAAATTAGCCATTTAAATATTAGTTTTAAATTTAATTGTTGCCATAAAATTTTCCAGTTCATTGTAGAAATATATTTCCACGCGAATAATGAATTTTTACTACTGAATAATGAAACTAAAATATTTAATAGATGTTGAGATACATTCATCTTTAAAATCATAGTTCCTAAATAATAACAAATCTACCTTTCGCCGATAAATACCCAAACTGAACTACCTGGAATAGACCTTTCTACAGGCAGTAGTAACCTATGGACCCGATGCAGTTCAGTCGGAAAAAGACCTGCCGTAGGCAGCAGGTCCCCGAAGCAATTCTTTTGAAAAATCATTTAAATATAGTGACCAGCGAAGCGGGCGTAGCCTGCTAGTACATTATAAAAAAAATAAATTAATGACTCCCAAGGGCAAAAATATATAAAATTCAGGTAATTATTTTATGATGAATATTTCACCTAAATATCATCATTCATATTTCACCCATTAGTTTATTTGTTTAAAAGTTATTTGGAAAAGGAAAAGGATAGAAAAGAAAAAAATACATATGTGTGATAAAATACATATACTACATTTTTATCAAATGTTTTTTCGCAACATTCCATCATTTCTTTGTAAATTTCTATATTTTTTCAGTTTTGGTATAAACAAATCCAAGGCATATGAAGAACTAATAGATTTTCACATTTTTAACAATTACTTAACATTTAAAGCCTGATATAATTGCTCATTTATATTTAAATAGCGACCATTATTCAGAAATATAGTCTTACATATAAATTCAAAATGAAACAAGTCCTTCCGGCTTATTCGGAAGGGTAGGTTGATTTCTTTCTCCTTATCAAGTAGCTGTCATTTTGTTTCAAAATGGCGGCTTCAAATTATTAATGCACTTGTTAGAAATATTGATGTAGGCTACGCACATATGGCGTTTTAAGAAAATCGGTTCATAAATACTTTTTTATGTGAATTTAAAATTTTCAAGTGTCCGGCGCTTGGAAACAGAATGGTGAGTTAAGTTGACAAATATATGAAATATATTTGAGAGATAAGTCTACTGTACACATACAGTTCGAATTAATTCAAAATCTCAAAAGTCATCGTGTTGAAAAATTAAGTGGCTGGCACTTCGATCAAAATGGCAGAGAAAGTTGCTCATCTAAGATATCGTTGCATATTTGAAAATATTTTTTTTTTTTTTTTTTTAGAAATTCTTCCAAAGAAGCTTAATAAGTTGATATAATGTTAGTTTTCTGCATTTCTAGTTTGTTTTAGCATTAAAATAGCCTAATTTTTCCTTAAAAACGCATTAAAAAGATCCGGTAACGCAGGTAATGAATATGGCGCCAAATTTGGCGACTTTTCCCAGATGGCGAATTTTTTGGTGACTTTTGGGGATAAAATACTTATTATCCATATAACAAAATTGGACGCAATAACGTGATTGGTTCACGAGTTACGTGAATTTTCTAGATTTTTGTTCTTTGAATGATAAATCCATTTTTCAACTTTGATTTGAATTGATTAAGCATTTCTAAAGTTACCGTGATAACAAATTTTCAAGTGGCCGCCAGTTGGAAACAATACAGTGGAACAAGTTGCCCAGCGAACATATCCAAGATATTTGAAGCATAGGTTCACTGTCCAACTGTGGTTTAAATCAGTGCCGTGTTTCAAAAATTATTTTATGGCAAATTTTCAAGTGGCAGTCTAAGTGGTTGCAACTTGGAAACAAAATGGCAAAACAACTTGCCCAGCGAAATCATCCAGTATGCTTGTATAAGTTCCTTATCCAGTTCTAGTTCAAATTAAATCAGTATTTCTAAAATTATCGTCGTAAGAAATTTTCAGGTTTCACCACTTGGAAAAAAAAGCGGAGTGAGATGCCCAGCGAACTTATCTGTGATATTTGAAGAATAAATCCACTACCCAAATTTGATGCGAATTGATTTTGTATTACTAAAGTTACCATAATGACAAATTTTCAAGTGGCCGCTACTTGGAAATAAAATTGCGGATCAGTCACCAAGTGAACTTATCCTAGATATTTGAACCATAAGTTCACTATCCAACTTTTATTTGAATCAGTTTAGTATTTTAAAAGTTATCGTGATGGCATATTTTCAAGTGGCAGTGTGATTTCAAGTGGCTGGATCTTAGAAACATGATGTTGGGACAAGTTGCCCAGTGAAAACATTCAAGATAATTATATGATAATATCACTGTCCAAATTTGGGTCGATTTGGAGTATTATTTCAGAAGTTATCGTGATTTTAAATTTTCAAGTGGGAGCCTGATTTCAAGTGGTCCCGCTTAACGTAAGATATCTGCCACTTTATTAAAAATGGCGGATATAGTTTACTAATAAACTTCATTGAGATCCTTATATGGCCTGTATTTACATCAAAATTCAAACCATTTCGGAATACGCTTTTTACAATTTAAATTTAAAAATTTCAAGTGGTCTCCACTTGAAAACAAAATGGAGGAGCAACTTGGTTAACAAACTTATCTAATGTATTTATAAGATAAGTTAAGACACTGTTCAAATTTGGTTCCATTTGGAGTATTATTTCGGAAGTTGTCATGGTTTTAAATTTTCAAGTGGTAGCCTGATTTCAAGTGGTTCCACTTAACTTAAGATATCCGCCACTTTATTAAAAATGGCGGATAAAGTTCATTAATAAAGTTATTTGAGATACTTGTATAAACTATGTACGCATCAAAATTAAAAAAAATTCGGAATACGCTTTTAACAATTTGAATTCGAAATTTTCAAGTGGTCTCCACTTGAAAACAAAATAGCGGAGCAACTTGGTTAACAAATTCATCTAAGTTATTTATAAGATAAGTTAAGATACTGTCCAAATTTGGTTCGATTTGGAGTACTATTTCAGAAGTTATTGTGATTTTAAATTTTCAAGTGGTAGCGTGATTTCAAGTGGTCCCGCTTCACTTAAGATATCTACCAGTTTATTAAAAATGACGGATAAATTTCATTAATAAACATCATTGAGACCCTTTTGCATCACATTTCAAACAAATTCGGAATACGCTTTTTACAATTTGAATTTGAAATTTTCAAGTGGTCTCCTTTTGAAAACAAAATGGCGGAGCAGCTTGGTTAATAAACTCATCTAAGAAATTTATAAGATAAGTTAAGACACTGTCTAAATTTGGTTCGATTTGGAGTATTATTTTGGAAGTTATAGTGATTTTAAATTTTCAAGTGGTAGCCTGATTTCAAGTGGTCCCGCTTAAAATATCTGCCACTTTATTAAAAATGGTGGATAAACTTCATTAATAAACTTCATTGAGACCCTTATGGGGCCTGTATTTACAACAAAATTCAAGCAAATCTTGCTTTAAATATGCTTTTTACAATGTCGGTTTGAAATTTTCAAGTGGCTGTCACTTGAAAACAAAATGTCGGAGCAACTTAGTTAACGAACTCATCCAAGATATTTATAAGATCAGTTCACTGTCCAAATTTGGTTCCATTTCGAGTATTATTTCGGGAGTTATTGTGATGACAAAATTTTCATTATATATATATATATATATATATATAGATAGATAGATAGATAGATAGATAGATAGATAGATAAACGAAGTGATTGCAATAGGTCGATTTCTAAAGAAATCAACCTAAAAACTAAAGTGATTCCATTCGATTTTTCGAATTATTAGTAGTTACCATGCATTTAAAAACAAAGAATCAGTAAAATAAAAATTACATTTGAGTTCGGATTGAAGTTGGGTAGACATCGCACTGAAGATACGCAGTTGGCAACGGGTGATGTTATGGAATTACCCCTAAGGGTGGTCTGGCGACATGCCATCACAATTTTGATCTATCGCGTAGGAGAGGGTTTGACAAATTTGGGTACTCATAGAGGTATATTCGAAACCTGCAGAACATTGCAATCACAGATTTTACGTGCAGTAGCCACCATGGATGCGTTCGTCAGTCTTTGATTGGCTTGAGTGTATCGCCTGCAATTATCAGATTACGTGCCCGACGATCTATCAAGCAGGCTACCGCAGCCCATTTTAAATGGTTGTTTGTGATATTTATCCGAAATTTCATTATTGATATAATGTACCGTAATGTACGTAAATTATTTTGTGAGTTCCTTTAAAAAATCTAAGTTTGAAAAAGGTGGATTCATTAAGAATACTTTGAAAGTATTTCTCATAATAACTTTTCATAAATTTGACATTTTTTCATCTTGAGAGAAATGTTATAATGCTATATATTTTCTTTGCAGTTTTTTCTTAAAAAAATATATATATATATTTAGTATTGTCAAATTAGAACTAATTGGATTAATCATATGGACTCCATTATGTATTCCTTTTTTCAATATTTTAGCACATTATAAATTTTCTATTTTTATTAATAATCTGCATTAAAATTTCTAGAAACAGGTGAAATATATATTCTTTTCATATTTTTTATAAAGAGTGTGATTTTTCTTTAAAAATACCATTTTATAATCAGTAATTTAACTTTAACTATTTTAAAATTGAATTTTCAATAAGTTTTAGATTTAGATTTTAGATTTGTAGATAAAATAATATAGTTTCTCTTAACTTAAATGAACTAAATGTAATACTTTGATCTCGTTTTCCTTAACGGAACTCCTTTGAATCGACACGATCTTGATAAAACTAGAATTATCTTCATAGAACAAGAAGCTTTTTCTATTCTCTTATCTATCCCTAAACTTTTAGACCATAGCATTTCTCTAGTATTTCAAAGACTGACAAGCTACTTAATCCGAAACTAATGGCAGAAATGTTCATGACCTAGTTTAGCGAATAAACGATATGGGAGATATTTCCAAACGGTCAGCTCTACTGCTTCGGAACAATTTATCGACTCAAGCCTTAAGGGGGCTGAATCGATACTTTTCCCTTTTATCCGAACAATTGTTAATCGAGAAAGGGTAAATTTATCCATTAAGTGTATAGGACCACGTCACAAGAAATACGTGCGGGCATTAATTGTCACTCAAAGTCTGGCGTTAATCAAAAGATGTTTCAGTCACAAACGTGTCTGGGAGTTTTATTAATGTCCATGTACATGAGATGGTGTTTTCATTTTTTTCTTTTACGATCAAAGAGTTATATAGAATACTTATTTTATTTTAATGTTATTCTGATGTATAAATGAAATCCGTGTTTACGTTTGTATAATTCATCTAGAGTGTTCTCTTTAAATCAAGACTGATGGTGATTAATTTATTCTGCCATTTTTTGTGGCACCTAAAAAACGCGTATAATGATAATTAATTATGATATATACTTTCAATGTTATATTCAGAAATCACAAGTGGATCACATTCTTAGTGACATATATGCAGTGTTATGAAAAGTATATATTGTATACACAGAATTATTCTTGAAAGTAACTAGTTTGTGTGTGTCATAAACTTTCTTTAAAAACTGAGTTGAAACGTCTGATACATTAAAAACTGTTAATAAGAAAACATAGTACTGGGAAAAGTTGCATAAATAATCTAATAAAAAAATAGTTTTGTATTCATTGTTTCCTTTTTTTTTAAAAAATGTAATCACAAAAATTATATGTCACATAATCCGATAACATTAATACTTAAATGTACATTTATAGATAATAAAAATTTATATTAATATGTGCAGCTATAGATGTATTTGTATTATAGTACGTAGTGTTATTTTATATCAGAGGTTACCTTTTTAAGATTTATTTATTTATTCATTTATTTTTATAAAAAAAATGTATTTTTGCCAGTGTAACTAAATTTTATTTTAAAAGCAATAAAAATGAAAACTTGACAAATCATACGCATTTGAGTTATTAAAAGAAACGAAAAATTAAAATTATGGCGAACACAATTTACAGATTTTGTTCAAATAACAAAACATCAAGACTGAAAAGAAGCAGTATATTGTTGGAATTTTCAAATTAATTCAAATACTCCAGTGCCTAAATAGCTACACATTAAAATTATTAGCTTTACTTACCATTTTTGTTAAATAATTTGCCACACATTAATAATGATAACATTGAGTTTCACAAAGTTTAAAACGTAAAATATATATATATATATACATATATGAAAAATTTTTTTAAACATTTTACAAATATAAATAATTTTAGTTTTATTATTTTTCTTAGGAATAATTTAATTTTTTAGGTAATATTAGGGATTGTAGTTTTAAAAGTATGTTTGATTTTAGTTTTCCTTTTTTAATTCTATGTTTGAAATTATGTACACGTCCTTTTAGGTGTTATCGGTCTCTCCATTCTGCAAATTTTTAGTAAACTCTATACAGTATGAGAGAAGTAACGCCTAATTTGCATGCAACGTTCAATCTGAGTCCTTGAAAAATTATTGATGTTGCATGCCTTCATTAAATGGATACTTATTCATTTATTTATTTATTTTCAGAAGCTTTATTTATGTTCTTTCTAGTTTTTCATGTGATACTTGGTTTCATCTTGTGTGATTTTTGAAAAAGTTTTCATTATATATATACATATATTACACTTTATAATCTGTTAAACTCAATCTTCTTTAATTTTTGTTTCCTGATTTGTTTTAAATTGTGTGATATAAACAAATTCACTTTAACATAAAAAAATAATGACATATGGACTAATTTCTCATAACGAATTTTTGGACATTTGTTCCAATTTTGAAAGCAGTCTATGCATAATCTGATTAAATATATCGATGTAGGACACTTTGGCCCCGCCGTTTTGGTCCCGCTACTTTGGTCCCGAGAAAATTTTGATCCCTCGCCATTTTGGTCCCAAGACATTTTTGTCTCGCTATTTTTTTTCTTTTCTATCTTTTAAAGATATACATATCAGTTTTTAATATAATAGCACATTTGTTAATATGGGAAAACTGAAGTGCTCTTAGCGAGAATATCTTCAATCAAGGAATATCATATAAGCAAATATGTAAATTTTCGACATTACGATTGCTCCCTAGTCATTCAGATTCGGGGAATTTTGTTCTGATTTTTTACGAACATTTAATACATTTAAACTTGTTGCAATTACACTTTCTTTTCTTTTCTTTTTTTTTTTTTTTTTTAATTGAGTTTTATTTTTAATCTGATTTTGATTTAACTTACTTTAACTGTAATTTGGTTTTTAATTTACTGTTAAAGAGAAAATTTTGTGATCTTAAAAGTATTATTAATAATAACAACAGTACCTTCTTATTAAAAAATAATCCCCATTTGAATATATTTATTGATAAAATCTGAATTATTTTAAAAATAATAAAATACAGAAACATTTTGTTAAAAAAAGGGGAAAAAGAAAGAAAGAAAACCTTGGGATATTAAATATAATTTGCTTTTAGTGACAGAATGCTATTTCTTTCAAAGAACTATTTCTTTTAAAGAACCTGCTTCCAACATAGAATCTTCTTCATAAGCATAAGCTTGTGACCATTTATGAAGTTTTTGAATTTATATATGAATTTATTCATATATATGTGCGGGAGAGAGAGAGAGGTACGTTTCATTCCATTTGCTTGTAATTTAATTTTTATCATTAATCTAAGAGGAATTTATTGCAAAATCTGTGCTATATTAATAATAATAATAAAATGCATGTTTGTTTGCTCGTGATATTTAATTATGTTAACCATGTACATATGTATATAACTTGCTTTTCTTTCAATTACAATGATTTTATTTTTAAAATGAAAAACTGAAGTAGTCCAATATTTAATCAACTGTGCACACATTGCAAGCACCAAAGTTTAGAAAATGTTGATGCCTTTTTTAGTTTAATCTTATGTTTAAAAAAAATTTTTTTTTCTAATATGTGTCTATGACTAAAAACAATGCCCCCATTGAAATCTCTGTTGCACCTTGGGATTCGTTCCTCACCTGCTCCTCCCACAGACAATAAAAAAGAATTTCACTGTTTTGTCTCAGCGCACTTAAAAAAAAAAAAAAAAAAAAAAAGGTTGTGGGGGGGGGGGGAGACTTTTAATCGAAATTTTCTTAAACGGTATTGTAATGGATTTTAATGGTATAAAAATACTTTTCCAATTCTGTGTGATATATAACTATTTTCTGTGTTTGACAAATATATCCAGATTGACAGAGAAATAAATGACTCAAGTTTAGTATATCTGCACAAATTAAATCCTGAGATCATTATTTAGGTTCCTCGTATCTTCTTTTATTATTAAAATCTAACATTTAGGGGATGCTTAGATAAAGCATTGATTTCCTACAAATTTTGTATTCGAACACTCTAAATTTTTCTCTTAATACTTTGATTATTGCTGATATCGGGACCAAAATTATGGGACGAAAGTGTCGGGACAAAAACAACAGGATCAAAATTTCCTCGGGACCAAAGTGGCGGGACCGATTCGGCGGGATATATATACTAATATTAGGTATTGTCTCTTTATTCTTTTATATTTTATAGGTTTAGCATTACTTCCCAGAAGTGCATATAACATGTCGAATAGTACGTAATGGGAATCGTGTTATTGTTTCACGCCAGTTTTATTTATTTATTTATTTATTTATATATATATATATATATAATTTCACTGAAGTTGTTCATTAACTGATCTCGTGCAGTTGATTAAGCAATAAAATTGGTTTTAATTTTGTAAAATGTTAAAAAATGCTTAATCTTACAATTGCAGATAATAATTTTTAAGGGATAAAACCTAAAGTACATTATTAATTTAAAATTCAATGAATTAATCAATAATATCAAAATGATATCATTGATTTAGTCTTGATTTAGTTTTGATATTATTGTTTTAGAAAAAACAATCTTTCGATTCATATTCAAACGTCGTTTGGTTTTCTCTGCTTTTTTTTTTTTTTTTTTTTTTTTTACCTTTTCAGATAATTTTTTCAGTCTTATATATCGTGTATTATCTTAAGAATTGATTTTGTTTATTTATTTATTTATTTATTTTTTACTTTTTACATTTTATTTACTAATATTTATTTATTAATATTTATTGATTTATATGCAATGGTTAAAAAAAATAAGATATTTATTATTGCTAGCTAATTACATAATTACATTCACATATAATTACCCACATTTTTTTGAATACTTATAAATTTGAAAATTACATTTTTCGTTAGTTAAAAGAATCTACCACAAAAATGGCCCAGAAAACTTCACCGAGTTTCCAAGTCAAAAAATTTAGAGAATATTATACCAATAATTATATTAATTAAAATGCATCTTAAATATAATAGTCTATTTTCTCGTCAAGTATTTTTGCAATGATTCAAAAAAAATTTAAATAGAAAAGAAAAAAAAAATTACAAAGAAAGATCAATAAATATAACAGAAAAAATATATTTATGTTTTTTTTTTTTTTTTTTTTTTTTTTTTTTTTTAATATAATTATGTAAAAAGAAAGTGATTCTACTCATACTAAATATGTGTTAAAGATTTTTCAGCTAATCGTCAAGAGATTCATTGAGCACGTGTTTCTTTCATGTATGATAACAATCGTTGTCGACATAGAAATTCACCTGTAAAAGTCATTTCACGGCAATGAGACTATCAGTGTGCGAAAACATCGCGGTAGCGTCTGCGTGATATTCAGGATGATAAAATTAACGTTTACAAATTAGTTATCATATTGCTGACTTTTTCTCAATGCAATGGAAATTCCATGGTGTCATTTATAGCTTTCAATTTAACCAAAGTTGTGCATTTTAAAATAATAATAATAATAATCAGACCCTCCATGGGTGATATTAATTGATGCAATTTAGCTGTAAAGGAATATTTACAACACATCCTTTTTTATGTATAAATATAATACACAAGAAAAAGGATCCGCTGCAAATATTTAGAAAAATAATTTGTGTTCGTATTTAACATAGAATCAACCAACATTATTTATTTTATTTTTAACAAGTTTTATTTTATTTTATTTATTTATTCATTCATTTATTTATTTGTTTATTTATTTTATTGGTTGGATTGATACTTGATAGAGAATATCATATTTCAATTTATGTACGTAAAAAGACTTTTTAAAAGTAAAATTCTGTGCAGTGAAAAACTATTTTAATTTAAATTTTTTTCCTGAAATCTTATTAATAATAAAAAATAAAAAAAATAAAAGAGAGAGAGAGAGAGAGAGAGAGAGAGAGAGAGAGAAGAAGTAAAAGGAAAAGAAATAGTAAAAGGAAATGAAATAAAAGAAAAAAAAAGACAAGTTTTTTATTGCACAGAATCTTATTTTATAGAATATTTTACGTACACAAATTGAAATACAATAGTCTCTATTATATATTAAAGTGAAAAAAAAAATAGTTGTTAAGAAAAAATAAAAATAAAGTTAGTTTTATGTCACACACAAACGCTCTGAATATTTACAACAGATTATTTTCTGTGTACTGTAGCTGTACATATAAAAGTATCTGTTGCAAATATTCTTTCGTAGCTAAATTTCATCAATTAATGTCGCCCATGAATGAATTATTAGCAATTTTATACTATTAGTATTTTTAAATACACACATTTGGCTTAACTGAAAGTTACAAATAGCAGTACAAAATTGTCACTGACTACAAAACGAGTCAATAATATTGCAAAAAATTTGTAAACGTCATTTTTATCCTCCTGAATTTCACGCAGGTGCAAAAGCGATGATGTTTCCGCACACTGACAGTCTTATTGCCGTGAAATGACTTTTACAGGTAGAGTTCCTACGCTGTCAACGATTGATATCACGTATGAAAAAACACAAACTCGCTGAATAATCTTTGCGTTTATTTTTATTTTTATTTTTGTTTTTATTTTTATTTATTTTTATTTTTATTTTTATTTTTATTTTTGTTTTTATTTTAATTTATTTAATTTATTTTATGTTTATTTATTTATTTGGCGATCTTAGCAAGAAATGATTGGTTTTTCCAGAAAATTTCAGTTTTATAATCTTACGATTGTTACTTAAAGAGTTAGCAGGACATTTACACAGTCTCGATTTTCAAAAGTCTTACATAAATGGAAATTTTAAGTGTTGAAATAATTTTTAGTTCTCTTGAATTTCGGTGATTATAACCTTATAGGTGTATCGTTTAAAACGTTTTTATACCCATTTTATAAAGTTATTTACACTGAGAAAAAAAATATACCGCCTTCCACCAGAATGAATAAGTGGCCATTAGATTTCTCAGCTATGCGCATAAGGCACGCCAATAAACTGAATAGACGAAATTATCGAGAATTTCTAGTGTACACATTTCTAGATGGTGAAACAATATTCTGATAACTCTATATATTCTGAAACATTTGTATTGCGAGAAATTCTCGCTTGATTTTCTAGAATTTGGTAACAAACCAAGATTATAGTTGCTGAAACCCGCTTCTTGTTGTCTCATTTAGTTGCAGAGATTTTTAAATAACTTTGCCTTCGAGAATATAGGCAAACTCTCTAGAATTCTAATAGGGGCTTCTAGAACTCGCTTTCCAAGGGGACTAGAATTTATAAGGCTGACATGGAACTATTTTTTCTAGAGCCACAATTTAGATTTTAGATGTCAGTTACAGAATTTTTACTCAGTGTATGTCAATTCTAGTGTCTTAGAACGAGATATAGTGTATAAAAGGAAATTTTGCATTTGTAAGTTACTGTATTTTTAGAAATTTGCTTGAAACAAATACTATGACTGCAGAGAGTCAGTGAATGATTTAAGACTACTGCGAGTGCTTTAAGACTGCTTTAATCGTTTCTTCAATTCCAGTAACCCGATATTCAGAGCAATATCAAGCATAAAATTTATCAAAGTTTTTGAGAATTTCACAACAAAGATATTGTTGTGTATATAGAATCAAGATGTATTTTGTCTTCCAGGTATACTGAGACTTTCGGAATCACTAAATTCCATCAAATAAATTAAATACTAAAACACTGTCTACTAACTTTCGTAACCTGCAAAATATTGATCAAGTAAAATTTTGCAAAGAAATATATTTTTACCTTACGTTAAATGTGAGTAAATAAATCATCTTGGATGAAAAAGAGCGTAGACTCGTCAACAAAAAGTATAAATAAATAGATATGTTTACATTGTATACTCGTTTAATATTTTTTCTAGAATAGATACATAATAAACAAATGGTATGTTTTGGTTTCAAGTGAAAAAATAATAATATTAATTTATACCCGTAACTATTCAGATTATTGTAACATTATAAATATAGAAGTAATGAATGTTTAAAAAAATTACCGTATATTGTCATTGTCATGCTTCTTCCATTATTCCAAGCATTCTCCTATTACTATTTAAAAACTGTTATTTTAAAGAAAACAACACAAGGCCGGGTAGTGCCGTTAATGACAAACTTTTTTATTCCATATAGTGATTTACATTTGCATATAGAAGTGAAATACCCATAGATATAGTAATATACATAGATCTATCATCCTCATGTTAACGTGCAAAGATTTTTGATGCCGAAAAAGTTTTTGGCATCAGCCATGATGAGAGAGTATAAAACTCGAAAACAACAATGGAATAAAATGTTGATATCATAGATATAGTAATAAGACATGGTTGATATATATTGAAAATGCCGAAGTACTGCGCGGCTTTTAATTGTAGAAATAAATTTATGAAAGGAAGTGGAATAAGTTTTCATAAGTAAGTTAAATTTAACTAATTTATGAAAAATATGATTCTTTATAATCAGTTGCTTTGTTATTATTATGGTTTAAATACAGTTTTTGATTTTTAATGGAATACTTTTTTTAAAATTTTAATATTTTTTAAGTTTTTATATTAGTAAGTAATATCGAATTTTCAAAATTCTTTTAAATGTAGTTAGCAGTGGCAGAGGTAAAACCCACTTGTTTTAATATATTATAACTAGTATTACCACAAGACTTTCTTCTCTATTTAATCCTATACAAATTTATTCAATACAAATTATTTATTAAGTTATAATTTATTAAAGATATTTTCCATGATGAATGCAGACGATTTTTTTCTTAAAGTAGTATAATAATAAATGCTGAAAAAAATCATTTTTGTGCAGACATGAAAAGATATACAGTCGAATCTTGTTAACGTGAATCTCAAGAGAGATCAAAAATATGTTCATCTTATCAGTAGTTCATGCTATCAATAACTGATCGTCATATAACTAAAGTAATCTTCATTTTGACGGGGATTGTGGTAACAGTTCATGTTAAAAGTAATTCACGTTAACGAGGTTCGACTGTATATATATATATATATATATATGTCTATACTATATATACATTATATATAACATTAAAAATAAAAGATTGGTTGGTTGGTTGTAGGATTTAAGGCCGATTGACTCCTGATGTGTCCTAGGCCTAGAGGGGGAATGCCCTCCGTGGGGGTCTTTCTAAGGGGTCTTAGCCCGTATTTACGCAAGTTTCGGAGGAAACCACGGAAAACTCCGAACGGCTAGGTCGATGAGCGCGACCTGGGATCGAACCCGGCACCTCCCATCTACCAGCTTTGAGCACAGAACTGCTCGGCCGCTGGTGGGCTAAAAATAAAAGAAATCGGTAGCTTCGTTTTAAATTAATACAGATGTATGATTCAACCATTCGTTTTAGAAATATTGACGAGTTCTTTCTAAAATATCCACATTGAAAATTTACACAGGCCCCGGGGAAAGAGCACTTCCTTCCCAGGATGAAAGCAATGCTCCTACATGCACACATTTTTTTTTCAAGTTTATTACTACTATTATCAATAATTCATATAAATTTTACATTCATGCGTTAAAAATAACTCACATTATATACATTTATATGAAATTTTGTCCTATACTGTCATGTTAAGTACTTAGAAAAGGAAAAAAAATAGGATGGCAGCGCCACCTGTTGAGCGATTGATTCCCAAATTTATCAGCACCAGTTTAGGTCAAGATCCAACTGAATACAAGTTTGGTCGAATTTCGTTCATATTAGGGGCAATAAATCGAAATTGCTAGAATTACATTTTTAGTTGTGTTAAGCGTTTCTTACAGTTTCGAACAAGGTTTAAGAAAAAATTATGACATTGATTAGTTTTTCTGCCTGTCTGCTTGCCCACCTGTCCGTGCTCTAACTGCAGTAAATAATTTCAAACTATCTTCAAAATGGTATATATGTTATTCAATAATGCTACGGCATTATCTATATTGAAAATACTATAAACAGCACGACTGGTTTATATATTAGAATACTCAAAAAAAAATTCAAATGTTTGCATTCTATGAGAGGTATTTCTAAAAACCATATTTCAATACTTTTGTACTGCACGAAACAGAATAAATGAATCAGACAATTGTTATTCAGATGCTTAAAAGCATTTTATACAGAATGTGATGAGATTCGCATTAACGTTTTGAGGGCCACGCAAAAATATTCAGATGCATTAGGGGCTATAGTTCGATATTAATGGAATTGTATTTTAAGTTGTATTAAGGATTTATATATATATATATACACACACGCATACATAATTTCGAACTATGTTTATGACTAGTTATGACTTTACTTTGTCTGTTTGCTTGTATGTCTGTTCGCAATCTATCTGTCGTAAATATTTTTTGACTGTCTTCAAATTGGTATGAATGTTATTCAAGTATACTACCGCATGTTTTCTGGTGAAAATACTTCAAACAGTGGGACTGGTTCATATTCTGACACCATTTCAGCCCACTCTTATGTAAAATGACCTCCTGAATCCGAATATGATCACCATTTTGCCCAATCACACACGGTTTTCTTGATACGCCCCCTCCCCCATTTTTATCATTGTTTGATAATTTTATACTCATCAGTTTGATTTGGAGAGCAACGATGATTATTTTAACCGTTAAATGTCTACTGATCTGAGGAGCTACAGTGGTAGAAAGGTCTGAAACACGAACATTTGTAGTAAGGAGGATACTTGAGAGGATTTGGGCCCAGAAAAAAAAAAAAAAAAAAAAAAAAACCACTTAACCCTAAAATTTAATCAAAATCGTCACATTTACTTCCGAGTAAACCCATTTAATGCTAGAAATTTCGACTGGCCGTTAAAGGGTTAACGCGATTTTTTCTGAAGATGAGGATATGTCCATTCGTTTTAGCTCTCTAAAGAACACTTAACCCCAAACTTTTATAAAAACCATTACATTCATTTCCGAGTAAAACTAATTTCTATTATATGTTGCGACTGGCCGTTAAAGGGTTAACGCGAATTTTCCTGAAGATGAGGATATGTCCATTCGTTTTAGCTCTCTAGAGAACACTTAATCCCAAACTTTTATAAAAAACGTTACATCCATTTCCGAGTAAACCTAATTTCTATTATATGTTGCGACAGGCCGTTAAAGGGTTAACACAAATTTTTCTGAAGATGAGGATATGTCCAAATGTTTTAGTTCTTAAAAAAAAAAAAAAAAAAAAAAAAAGACACTTTACTCCAAACTTTAAACAAAACCGTTATATCCATTTCTGATTAAATTTAATTTCTACTACATGTTGCGATTGGCAGTTAAAGGGTTAACACTAATTTTCTTGATGCTAAGGATGTTCCAATTGTTTTAGGTCTCTAAAAAGCACTTATCCCAAACTTTTATTAATATCTGTATAACCATTTCCGAGTAAACATAAATTTCTACTCTAAACAGTCGGTAACAAAAGTGTCCGACTGCATTGCGATTGGCAATTAAAGGGTTAACTCTAATATCTCAAAAGATGAGGATAAGTCCAATAGTTTTTTCGACCATAAAAACTTCTAACCAGACAGAAATAGTAGACAGAAACGATAAGTTTCTTTAAATGTCGTTGTTCCATACAAAAAAAAAAAAAAAAAAAAAAAAAAAAGGAAGAAGAAGTAAAGAAAAAGAAAAGAAGAAGAAAAGAGAGAAAGAAAAATGAGTATCTGGAGTTTTTTCATTCATCTTTAGTGCATAAATTATTCATAAATTTTATTTGCTAAATTATCTGTGTGTATTCCTGTGAAAATTCAGTCGGGGAAAGACATCCACAAGAGAGTAAAATGGCCGTCTTTTCCCGAAAAAAAAAGGCATCACTTTTTCGGCCTCGCTGATCAATCTATGTCTTATTACTATATCTATGGAAATACCAGAACAGGCATTATTAGTCTTCAACTATCAGAAAACAACAGTTAAATAAAATAATTGTCTAAAGATAAACTTTTATATTCATTTATCTAAGTACATATTTATTAATATTACGTCAACAGCATTATCTTTTCGAAAAAGTACTAAAAAAATTTAAATACCGAATGAATAACGGTTACTTATCTGATAGGTTAAAATAAATAAATAAATAAATAAATAAATATAGATTAGGGATTATTTTAAGTATAATTCCTGTGTAATTAGGCAATGTGTGGTTCATTTAAAATATATATCTTGCTCTAAAAGAGTTTATTCTTCCCCTTTTCAGTATATTGTTGAAATGTGACACTTTAAAAGAATCATTTCCCTTTTTCCTAAATTGAGTGGGAAAAGATCAACCTTCTGACGACGCAATTGACAGGAGAGAGCAGTCTAAAAACGAAGAATCAGTGACTCACTATCCCACAGGATATGAGGCCAAAGAAACTGAACAGGGTGGCGCTGACTCACTCCCCTATTGCTTCACTTCACCACCACCCGCGTCTCTTTAATCCTCGAAAGATTTCACCGCCGGCTCTAACTTGATGAAATGGTTTTTATCGTTATTTTACAGACTCTTTCTCCTTATATCTTGTCTCATTGATTAATATGAAACAAGACTACCCATTAGGTTAAATCTAAGCGCAAAATGTAAGGTTATGTGTGGAGGAAAAAATAAATTAAGTCACACCTGTTACAAATCGGTATTTTATAAGCGAATTAAAACTTTTTTCCAAACTTCACTTTAACTTTATTAAATGGTTGTGAAATAGAGCGCACTAATTAAAGTAAAAAAGATATATGGGACCGAATGTATACATCTGTTTAAAAGAAGTCAGAATAACTACTATTAATAGTTATATTATTAATATCGATCCTCGAAACAGTTCACCGTCGTCTGTAATTTGATGAAACAGATTTTATTGTTATTTTATAGTTTATTTCTCCTTATATCTTGTCACTTTGGTTGGTTTGAAACTTGACTACAATTTTTATGGAATCTAAACGCAGAATGTAAAGATACTTATGGCAGTAAAAATATGTCAATTCACACCTGATGTAATTCAGTGTTTTATAAGTAAGCTAAGCCGTTTATGCCAATCTTCACTTTTACTTTATTATAAGTGACTTTTAAAAAGAGCTGCACAAAATAAAGTGAGAAAGAAATGCCAGGACAAATACATAATTATTATTATAATTAATTTATTGTTATAATAATTTAAATGTATACATCAGGCATGTATCTGCTATAATCAATAAATGTAAGTTGATATAAAAAACAATTCATTCATTCCTGTTACATATAAAACAATTTTTATCACGCTAACCCATTGAAAGAGAGTAATTTCTTGATTACATTAACCACAAAGGTTTCTCTTACTAATAAAGCAAACATGTACTACAGTTAAATGATAAAAATAAATTCATTGAGATCTCATATGCAGTAAGATTTACGCAAGTGGTTAGTAGATGCTAAAAAATGTTTTAGATGTCTTATCAGCAAATTAAAACATTTTTTAAAGAATTTAACTTTTAATTCATTAAATTATGGTGAAATTGAGCTACACTAAAAAAGTATATTACAAGATGAAATTAATATATCCATCTAAATTACTTTCAGATTACCTAGTTATTATTATTATCACTATTACTAATCATCAGATTATTTCACCAACGGCTCAGACTTAAAACGTTTTTTATATTGTTGTTTTCAAGACTCTTCCTCCTTATACCCGCCTCATTGATTAATTTGAAACAATACTACACAAGCGGTTAAATTTAAGCACAAAAATTTTAAATTATTTTCGAAGGGAAAAAATAATTATAAGTACAAATGTAGTTAAATTTTAATGAATAGTTAACAAAACCTTATTACCTAAAATATTTATGGTTTATAATTTCTATGAGTTTCGATAACCTTATGTAGTTATATTTTAAATGTCCATCCAATACTTTATAAATCTAAACTGCTGTTTTTTACCAGCATAAACAAATTGAACCTTAAATAAATAAATAAATAAATACAAACATAATGAATTAAGTAAAAAAAGTCAACAATTTAAAAAATATAGATTAGAGCTCATAAATTGTTGGCTATTCAATCTGACATGTAAGACCTAGAATCATTAATTACAACGATGAATTCAATGATTGTTCATTTTTTTTTTTTTTTTTTTTTTTTTTTTTTTTTTCCAAATTAGTATTGAAAACGGATTCTGTATGCGTCAGAAAATAGCATTTTTGCAAGTTCTTTGTGACTTTAAAAAAATAAAATATGTGTGATATTTTGTTTTGAATGTCATTTTTTAATTTTTCGAAAAAATGTAGTTGAAAGAAAAAAGTAACTATATGGAACTACTGTAAGTAAAAACAGAAATATCAATTGGAAAGTTTAAATTTACAAACAGCAAATTGAATAAAGAAACGAGTTAAATATAGAAACATTAAAGACATATATTTTTGGAAGAAAATAATATCATAACATTTTTATATTCAGGAAAAATCAAAGTTCTTTGAAAATATATTATTTAATCTTTTTATAAATAGAATTTTATAGAGCTACAGGAAATCTAACTCAGCAACCGCTTTTTAAACACGTTGTGTCCGTTCATTGTAAACCCATTATAAAGTTTATAATACAAGGCGCTATCAACTGAACAGTCTGCGTTTGACAAGCTTTTTCTGTTATATGTATGGCTTGGTTCGTATACAAGAAAAAAACAGGCGGGGAAAAAATTATGAAGCAAGATTCGATTTCAGATGGGGATGACTTAGACGAAATAAAGTTTCTGAACAGAGAAACGGGAAGCATAAAGAATAATAAAGAGACAGAAAGCAATTCTTATATAGACGTATCAAGAAAATGAGTTCCCCGAATATCCGGTATATCCCTCAGGGCTGGGCAGATATGAAATGGCAGTAGACACTGATTCGGGTATCGACTCTTGGGGGTCTAGTTGCATTTAATTTTTACGAACGGACTCCTATACGTCTAGATCTCCACTCCCGCTAGATTGTACCTGGAAATTAATCCAGGCACTCCTGAGGCAGTCCCGCTTCTAAACCTTTCACAGGTTCGTCAGACTTTAAAAGATGTTTCATAACCGCTGACGTCCCCCTTCCCTGAATTGCTCCTTCCTTCACCATCCGCCCCCTCTCTCCTACAATTGATGTCTCTCCTCTCTCAGCTCTTTCTCCCTCTCTCTTTCCGTTCTCTAGCCTCCTTGTTAAAGCTAAGCCCAAAGAGTTTGTGCCAGGAATTAGGCACGTGAGTCGAGGGAACCGTGGGGGTAAGATGCAGGCGGGTTGGAAGGGATGTAAAAGAGAGAGACGGGGACTATTAGGAAAAGAGATTGGGGAGGTATCGGAGAAGGGGGTTGCCCGGAGAAGATTCTCGTCTGCTCTCTGGACTCCCGAACACCGGTCACGGAGCTTCAAAAGATGCCGAAGGGAACCATTAAAATATATCGGCGCAAGGGAGATAGTAGCAACGATTAAAGACTCAAGTTTCGACGTCTGGCGTCCCCTTCCCAGTCCCACAGCACGCAGAAATCTACTGCTGGAGAAAAGTTGCTTTAAAAGGCTCTTTTCGATACGGCAATGTTGTTACAGGATGCAGATTTATTTTCCTAAATAGTAAACGGATCTGTGCATATTTAAGTTCTCCTGGCAGGCGGAAATGCTCATTGTGGCAGCTTTTAGTCCTTCTCGATAAACAATCTATACGCCAAGTTAAACGCATCCTTTTGAATTATACAGTGGAAATTAAAGCAGCGTGGATTTTCAAAAATGAAGAGGGGGTAGACCCCCCACCACATCCCATTTACTCGGGGATTGCGCAGCGATATTTTGATTTGATTCTCTTGGGGGGCCAGGGGGTAGTTCTGTGGATGCAGGAAAGAGGCTAAAGAGTTGATTAGAAGGAGTCAATTAGTCGGTAGTTGACAACTCATGTTCAAACACGCGTAAAACGATAACTGTTGCCTGTAATGTCCCGAAACGGAATTCTAGATTAGTATGTACGTGCTCTGTGGTACAAAGATAAACTGTTGTCAGCGGCCATGCTTATTTAATGTTGTTGCATTTAGAACAAATAGCCATCTAATAAAAACTTATAATTCATTTTTTCTTTCATTTGAAAAGAATAATAATAGAAAAAAAATACCGAGATGAATATACTTATGTAAAGTAAATAAATAAGTAAAATACAGTAGAACCTGGATTATCCGAACCTCGATTAACCGAAACTCTCCGTTAACCGAAGTCGGTTTCTTCTTCACTTTTTTTTTTTCACTTTCTACTATCATCCAAAATTTTCTCTTAACAAACATGTATTTTTAAAGTTTTTTTTTTTCCACATTCCTTTTGTATGCAAGCCATCCTTTCCAAACTACGAGTGCTGATAAATATTTTAGATGATTATTGATGAATTCTCGATTATCCGAAAATTTCGATTATCCGAAGTAAGTTCGCTCCCAATTACTTCGGATAATCGAGGTTCTACTTTACATGTAATTAAATAAATTCTGAAATCCCTCCTCCCCCATTAAAAACATTTTCCTTTTTGAGTCATTTTTTATTTTATTTATTTATTTATTTTAAGTAACTCTCAAACCAAATATTTTCAAATACGCTTATACCAAAAATAAGTTACATATGTTCCATTCAACAAAATTTTATTTTATGTTTACATTTATATTTGCTTTCAATGCGTCAAAAATATAGTTTTAAAATAGATAAAAGAAAAATTCAAAGATAAAGATACAGTTAAAACCGATTATGCTCATTGAATATTTTTACAATTTAAAAAAAGAACCACATGTTGTAAACTCAGTGATTTTTATTTAACGACATAAACAATGATTGGCCTGTATTTAAAAGCGCAGGTTGAACATTTACTCAAAGAAAAAATATTAACTTATATTATTTATATTATTATTATTATTATTTACATTATTGAGTGTGTATCGCTTTTAGAAATAATTAAATTAGTTCCTTTTAGTAATTTTGATTAATACCATTGTTTAAATTATTACACAAATGAAAACATTAATTTAAATGTTGTACTTTGATTGATATAATGAGAATTACTTTGTTGAGAATAATCTTAACAACACATAATTTATGGATAGAATTTACTATGACTTTTTGTGTTTAATTAACAATTCGATTTAATTTATGTAACAGTAGAATAATTATAAATGTCATATAAACTGTTAAATTTATTTTTCTTTGACATCATATATAACTCCAATTTTACATCTCCGGGTACATTATACTTTAGACAGATTTTATACGATGCTATTAATGGCTTGAAAGCTTCATTACATTTAAATACTTTTTTATATTTATTTATTTATTACCATTAAACTACACTTCATGGATATAAATTGGTTTGCTAATCTTTCTTAATAATCTTAGTTCTTAATGTTAGCATTTATTACCATGCATTTTTTACATTTGTTGTGCATTTCATCTAAAATATACAAAAAATGTAAATACTATAAAATTAATATTACAGTCTGTAATATTAATTTAATTAGCACCTAAAATTAACGAAATTGGATAGTTTCTACAAATACTTCCTAAATGTACAAAGATATTTTATCTTCTAAAAACAAATTTATTCTACATTCGCAAAAGGATTATACTTCTTAAAATCTATTAAGAAACAATTATTGTTGATTTTTTGCACCAAACATATCTCATAAAGAGGAAGACTACCTGGGAATTCACATTTCTATTATAAATTATATATATATATATATATATGTGTGTGTGTGTGTGTGTGTGTTTAATCTAAGGCATACTAATAAAACTATCCCTTAAAAAGTAGCATGAAAGATGTTTTAAAAAAGTTTAAAACCTATATTTTCATTAAATGCTCCCTACATGCGGAAAAAAACAATTCTCTTTCCTCAAAACTTGAATTGACTTCCTAAACTGACAAAAGGATTACAGTTCGTAAAGTCCATTAACAGTCATATCCTTTGAATTTTTTCTAAACCTAATCCTCCCATCATAAACTCTAAGCGTTCTTCCCAATTCCCTCTTCCTTCTGAACTATGTTTCATAGATATACAACGACAGATATGAGCACAAGCTATTTCTGCTACCTGTGAACTCATCTATTCCTGCGTTCTTTCGGAAAAATCTACCCCTCCATATCAATATGACGTTCCTATTAGTATCCATAGGATAAGGGGAATAAAAAATGCTCACCCCCAATATCCCGCATTTTAATGGCATCCTAATAGGTAGGAGACTCTTCTCCTAGCAAAAGGCTTCATATGAGGGGGGGCGTTCCTACCCCCTCTATTCCCTTGCAACGACACTGTAGTACCCCTATGTTTCTCTGACAGAGCAATGGAGGGGAATATCATGATATGAAAGTGAGCGCTGAGTAACAGAGGGTACGGAGATGTTAGAGTTTTAGAGAAGTTATAGTTTTGAATTTCAAGTATAATAAAAATAATAATATGGCCTATAAATTTATTTATTCGTTTTAACTTTCGAAAAGTTTCGTTGGTTTCGAATGTAATTTAATCATTTTTAACACTTTTTTTTTTCCTTTCTTACAAAAATAAATAAATAAATAAATAAAGGAAGAAAGAAAAATAATAAAGGAAAGAAAATAAAAATAAAAGAATGAAAAAAAAAAAAAAAAAAAAAAAAAAAAAGACTAACTCAAAAACTCTAATAAGTTTCAAGTTAGCCTACAAAATGTGTGTCCGATTCTATGAAGTAAAATACAAGTCGAAATTTAAAAATTTGAATTTATTTTTTAATGGATATAAATCGATGCATCGTTAAAAATAAATATCAATGAATGCGCAATAATGATGTTAGATCTTAAAAATAATTTCTATGCTAAAAGTCATTTTCGGAGACAAAAGGAATACTTTCCATTCCTCAAAATATCATTAGATTTTACCCGCAGTATTTTATATATTTAAGCATCATTGTTTTAATTTAAAAGTAAGTTCTTTGAATGTTGAATAATTTGGCTGTAGACAATCATTAATTTAATCTCTAGTGTTAGATTAGCTATTCGTATTATTATTATTTATTTATTTTTAGCCCCATTTGAGTTAAAATATAAAAATCTATTTTTTAATTTTAGCTCCAAAAATTTACATTGAATAAATTAATAAATTAATTTAATTATTTATTTGTTTATTTATTTGTTTATTTATTTTTAATTCGTTATTACTCATTATCGGGAAAAATAATATTTTATGTATTTTATTCCTTTCATTTTTGCGTAAGTTGAAAGTTTTCCGAATCTAATACTTTCGTCATATATATATAGAAGAAAGTAATAAATGAAGTTTAAATTTTAATACATCGGTAAAATATAACTGAAATTTTTGATTAAATATTAAATTTATATTACTTTGAACGTATTTCGTGATGTAAAATTATACTTAGACTTTTACTTTTAGCTTCATAATTTGTTTAAGCATTTGATTTATTCCTGAGGATTAAAATTAAGGAAAAACAGAAAGAAAAAAAAGGAGAAAAAAGAAACATAGCATTAAATTCTTTAGTATGTCGCACGTAATGTGGTGTGATAATAGTTTTTTAAATTTCCGTGAGAGAGATCGTGATTTTTTAATTCTAATTGAAACCGACTCTGTAACGATTAAACTGATTTTTTTTTTTTTTTTTCGTTGTGCTACAACAGAGGAATAAGAATATTTTAGTTATTAAGAAATTCTTTAATTGAGCAGTGTTTTCTTTGACGTTCTTTTTTTTTTTTTTTTTTTTTTTTTTAGAAAGTTTTATCTTTTAAGTTAAATGTGTATATATTTCTATTACAGCTTCAAACTATTTTAAACCGTAATTGCTTTTTTATGAAACAGTATTTATAGTATTTCTAAATTATTGCAGAATTTACTGACAATTTTTAAAAAAAGTTATTCGACATATAAAAATTTCAATTACAATTCGTATGCTTTTAAATGATGTTTTACGTTTATTTTACGCAAAAGTATTTGGGGGAAAAAATTTCATATATGTAAATGAATTAAGCAGGAAACAATATATATATATTGAAATATATTTTTAGGGACTAATAATTTATATTATTTAAAATTTAACAGTATTTTTATGTAGCTGAAATGTAGATTGACATGATCTATTTATAAATTATCTTTTAAATAAAAAAAAGAAGAAGAAGAAGAAACAAACAAACAAAAAGACAGAGATATAAAACAAAATCTAAATCAAATTAGACAAAAAGTATTAATAATTATACACAAAAATATTATGAAAAATTATGAAAATATCAAAAATAAGGGTCGAAGAAATTGTAAATTGAAAAGTAATTGAAAAAATAATTTAAGAAACTTGAAAAGGAACTTAAGAAAGGAAGAAAGGAGGCAGGCGGCAAGACTTGTGTTGGCCGGTGGGGTTAAACTATTTTCACGCCAGCAACAGTATATATAAATCCTTATATATGTATGTATATATAAATCCTATGTATATATAAATATGTATATATATGCATATGTAAATCCTTGTCTTGGCAAAAATTAAATATATGTATATCATATATTACATTTTTAATGTTAATGTTAATCAAACGTTTTTACCAAAGAACAGAACTTTGTTTAAACAACAAGGATATTAAATAATATTTAAATAAAATTAACAATTACATTCAAAATATTTGCGCAAATTTCAGCAATTATAATATTTATATGTAAGCATATAAATTATAATTTAGTTGATTAAAAAGAAAAGAATAAGAATAGACAGTCAAATAAATCACCACAGAAACTTAATTTTTGACGTTTAAATGATTAATTTTTTAGTGCTTGGAGATTTATTCATCATAATTATATATATATATATATATATATATATATATATATATATATTGTAAATCCTACTATCTCTCTATTTTAAACTCATCAATCAATAATAGTAACATCTTCAGTTTAACTAATAATAACCTTATTATTAATAACCGAAAAATACATAATTACTATAAACTACTTCAACTTCCCTTCAATAACTTTAATTATCCTTATATAGTTCTCATACCTAAGTTTCACAAATCTCCAATTAAATTTCGCACTGTCACTGTTGGGTGTAACACTTATAACAACAATGCTAATAAAGCTCTACTGGATATTCTAAAACAAATTTACAAATGTACTTGCAAAGTTGATAATTTACACTGTCTTAAAAATAGCTTTCAATTAATTCATTACATAAAATCGCTCGATTCAATAGACAATATTATGACTTTTGACTTTCAAGATCTTTTCAATAATATTGAGTTATCAGATCTTAGTAATATCATTTACAGTCTTTTTCAAGAATATAAAGCTCAAATTAATCTTCCTTACAATTTTAAAGCAGAAAATTTTAAAACTCTTCTTAACTTTGTTATCCATAATAATTATATCTTCCACAACAACGCTATCTATTTGCAACAATTAGGCATCCCACAAGGAGGTTGTAGCTCCAGTATTTTGGCAGATCTCTATCTTTATTATTATGAAAAGCAAATTTGCAATGATGATGTTCGATTTTATCGTTACATCGATGATATTATTGTATTTTATCTCAACAAGAACTCACAAAATGGCTTTTCCTTCAATTATCCACCTAATTTAAAGCTAACTCAAAATACTCTGACTAATCAATCAATTAACTTTTTAGATCTAAAAATAATCATCGATGGTAATAAACTTTACACAGATATCTATGACAAACGGCAAGATTTTTGTTTTAATGTCAACTTATTTACACATTTTAATTCATGTCTGCATCTTTCGGTATTTAGAAACATCATCATTAACCATTTATTTCGAATTAATAATTTATGCTCTGCAAAGTTTAAAAACAAGAATATTAATAAACTGATCACAGCCACTGCTAAAATGGGTTTTCCTAAAAACTTTGTATTTTCTATTTTATATCCTTAACCATGTCTCTGTCAGTACAAAAAAAAAAAAAAAAAAAAAAAGCTGTGTACACTCTTCTGTATATCAACAAAAAAATTATAAAATAATAAAAGACAATAAAAAAGGTGGCGGTTGGGTGGGCAGATGTTTGATTACGGAGGTGGGGTGGTGTTGTAAGGCTGGATGGTTGGGTGGGTTTGTGAAATTAAATTTATAAAAAAAAAAAAAAAAAAAGTAGAAGGCTTGTTGCATTTGCTTTGTATTACTATGCAAACTTTCATTTTCCAATAAAATTTCAGATTTTTCCTTTTTGAGTTGTCAACTATATTTAATGTTCTAATTATACTGTTAAACACAATGTGATCAATCGGTGAATTTCATTGTGGCTTCGTGGCTTCATTGTTGTTCATCTGCTTTGAAATTTTGCATTTTTAAATCCATATGGTTCCTGTTCTGGTTGTGGCAGGCTGGGGGAGTGTTGCCGGCGTAAAACTAGTGTAACCCCACAGGCAAGTCACAAGTCTTGCCGCCTGCCTCCTTCTTCCTATCTTGTGTTTCTTGGGTTGTTTTTTCATTAATTTTGATAAGTTTATGGTTTTAAGTTAAGATTTGTTTTTTTTACTTTATTGATTCGTTTGTTTTTGCAGACTGTTAATTAATAGATCTGGTTTCTTTACATTAATGTATTTCATCCACTGATGATTTTTTTTTTTTTTTTTTTTTTTTTTTTTTATCTTATTGGTCATTGGTGTTTCAGTGATCTTGTATCTGTTGCTTGGCTTCTAATATGCTTAATAGATCATCTTTATTATATATATATATATATATATATTAATAAGAAAAAATAATATGAAAGGTTGAAAAACCAAAAAGTAATAAAATATGCAATATTAAAACAAAATTTATATAATCAATGTGCAAGAAAATGCAGCAAATAGAAGATATGCAAATTTAATTCTAATGTAAAATGTAAATTATTTTGAAAATAAATGTAACCTGAAAAACAGCAATGAAATCAGACAGATAATATTAATTAATCCAAAAAACCTTGAGGCCGTCATCATACATACATCAGTGTGAGTTTATCTTTAAAAAAGTTGTATTTTTATGAGTAGTGCATCTTTTATAATTTATTTGTTTACTTTTTCTCATTCACATTGCCAAACTACATTTTTCAACTTGGTTGTTCTGTGCAATGTCTGTCGTCTCACTTTTATCTTTGTTAAGATCTAGTTCGATTTTACAAAAATCAATGTGTTATACATTAAACAGTATAATTAATTAAATAATTTTCTATTAAACAAACAAAAATTGGCTATTTCTCTTTAATTTTAATAGAACTTTAGAACTAATCAGAAAGGTGTTGTTTTCATAATTTTAAACGGGTATTTGCAACAACAGCCTGTGGAAATTTTGTCTTTAAAGATAATTTCCAAGATAAGAAAACAATAAGCGAAGGTAATGAAAGTCAATATATTCATTTATTTTGCATATTTCGTAATATGAAGATTTCATCGACAAATTTTATCTGCATTTCTCATTCATATTCCATATTAACTATGTTAGCAAACTATCGTATAGCAAACTGTTGTAGTTGGTTGGTTTGTTGTGTGGCTTAAGGCAAATTGATTAAAAAGGGTCTAAGTATGGGTGTAATGCTCTCCATGGGGGGTCTTCTTAAGGATTCCTAACCCATATTTAGATATGTTCTGGAGAAAATCACGGAAAATTCCAAACGGTTAAGGTGACAAGCACGACATGAAGATCGAGCTGTTATGATTTCGTGAATTAGAAGAACTATTTTCAACCTTCAACCGAAAACAGGAGTGATATAAATTTGTGTCTGTCTGTTTATTGCAGTGTAGCTTTCAAACGAATAAACCAATTTCAATGCACTTATTTTTATTTTCGTTTATTTTTTAATTGACACTGATTTAATCGGGAGGATGCTTAATTATGTTTGGCGAAAATCTGTTTGATAGATTTTATTTAATGATTTTTTTTTTCTTCCAAGACCATATTGTTTTGATATTTTAAAATTTGCGAGGTGACAATCATTCAAATCAGCCTAGAGGGTAAGTCACGTGTTTTGTTTTATTTTATTTTATTTACCAACTTATTTACTGGATTAGAATATGTATTAAAAATCAAGAATTTTAAACCTTTTTTGAAGAAAGTTGAAAATTGACTGTAAATAATGGTAGTGCGTTCACAGCCAAAAAGCTTTAAATGAGATCGAAAATTAGAAAATTTCAGGAATTAAAAAAAAAATAATAATAATTAATTATTATTATTTATTCCTTTATTTGCTTTTACTTTTGCTTTTATTTATTTATTTTTTTATTTTTTCTGGACACTTTGCATTGATATTTTAAAATTTATAAGTTTTCAATCTTTTTTTAGAGGGGATTAAAGTATATATATATATATATATATATATATATATATATATATATATATATATTTACTGCGAATGTTTAACCCATTTTGACAAAATTAAAAATTAGTTATAAATAGTGATTATCAGATCAAGTTCCAAATGTCACTGAATTCAGTTGAAAATTACAAATTTTAAAGAAAAACAATATTTAATTATATTTAGTGTCAGCCCCGCGTTGACTCTTTATAATTTACGAAATGGCGTTCTTCCAACAAAAAATTACAAATTTTATTAAAATAAATAAATAAATAAAAATACAATTTTTTATTAAATTCAAGATCTCCTTTTTTTTTTTTTTTTTTTTTTTTTTTCCCGCATGAAACACAGTTTTACATTTACTACAGTTTATTGATTGAAATCTTTAGGTAATAATTAAAAAAAAAAAAAAGAAAAGAAAGAAAGAAAAAGAAAAAAATAATAATAATAAATAATAATAATAGCAAGTCACATGAAACAAAAGTTTCATTTTAAATAGATTCCGGAGTTTGTTAATACGCCGGAATTCTACTTAACCCTTTAGTGTCCATTGGTTTCGCATTGAAACCAGACATTTAACTTTATATATATATTCTTTATTGTCTTAATCGATTTTTAAAACTTCGTTTCTTCTCAGTTCTTTAGATAGCAACACTACTCCGAAATTTAACAAACGATGTTTCTGAAAGAAACTTATACAGAAATCACTTTAAATTTTTTAGTAGATGCGAATTCGTAATTGCTGCTTTAATGATGAATTTCTGCCTAGTATTTTTACCTGTAGAAGGGTAGTGATATTATAATTTAAGTGAAAAAATTTCTTTTTGGCGGAGATACGTAGATGACATTTTTTTACTAATTGAAGTAAAACATATAAATGAAGTCGTTAAGTTTTCTAATTCGTTGTGTCCAGAAATTCAATTTACTTTGGAAATAGAACAAAATAATAGTTTGCCTCTTCTTGATGTTCCTGTTGAACGCACTTTGAACTCGCCTAATATTTTCAAACTTCTGTATATCGTAAGTTCACTTTTACGGGTAAATATCTAAATTTTCATTATTCTAATGCTAATTCTCATAAAATTGCCATTTTTCGAACATTGGTCAGTAGAGTTCTTCGGTTATGCAGTAATGAGACACTTTTTAAGTTGGAAATTAAAAGAAATTTTCAGGATTTAATAAATAACGATTACTCTCTTAAACGAATTTATCGTGAAAAAATCATCCGCTTCCCCTCTTCGTTTCCTCCTACAATTTCCCCCTCTCTTCCAATGCAAACGAAAAATTCACTAATTAATAAGAAAAATTATATTTCTATGCCATATTTTGGTTTTCCTTCAGAACTTATTTCTAAATTACTTAAACCACATAATATTTATACTGCTTTCCGGCCGATTAAACAAGTAAAAAAACTTTTTTTTTAACTTTAAACCTGCAACACCTTCTTTGGATCTAACTGGCGTAATATATTTAATTCCTTGTAAAAATTGTAAATATGTTTATATAGGTGAAACTGGCCGTACGGCAAGAATTAGACTACAGGAGCACAGGCGATCATATAAAAATTGCAACCAAAATTCTAAAATTGTAATCCATGGAATAGAAACCGATCATATTCCTGACTTCGATAATATTCAAATTCTAAATTCTGGCTATAATAACTATAAATCACGTATTTTCCTTGAGAGTTGGCACACTGCCAGCCATCTCTACACTATCAATGAAGCATGCGCACTGGCTCCTCAATATTCAGTACTTCTATAAATTCCTTGTGTATAAATGTAATGCTTGCAAATAATGTTGTAGTGACGAGGAAACCTGAACGGGTTTCGAAACGTCTAAATTTTAAATGTTTTAAAATGTATATTTTGTTTTTTAAATGTATTTTAACTAAAGTTTGTCTCGTAAATAAAATAGTTTTTGTTTTTAATATGTGTATAATTGAGACGGTTTGATGTTTGTGTACGTTAAATATATTTTATTTTATTGGGTGTTCAAAAGTAGATATTTATTTGTTAATAAAAATGTCTGCTTTTGTGCTTGATTACAATAATTCATTTGTAAAGCATCATATCATCACATAGGACAAACGGAAGAGATCTATCTGATAAAGATAAAAAAGAAAGCTGGAAAAAGGCTTTTTCAGATAGGTAGGCAATTAGAAAATTGAGACATATGCTATGTCCCAAGGGCCGCTTCGTCTCGATTTTTTTTTTTTTTTTTAAACCAGAACATAGCTATCTTAAATGATATTAATATTAAACAAGTCCTTCGGCTCATTCGTAAGGGTAGGTTGATTTTTTTTTTCTTCTCCATTTTGTTTCAAATGGCGGCTACAAATGATTAATGGACTTGGTAGAAATATTGATGTGGGCTATGTACATATGGAGTTTTGAGCAAATCGGTTCATAAATACCTTTTAATGTGAATTTGAAATTTTCAAGGGGCCGGCACTTGGAAACAAAATTGCAGGCCAAGTCGGCAAACGAATATATCAAATGCATTTATGAGATTAGTACGGTACAAATTTAGTTCGAATTAATTTTGAATTTCAAAAGTTATCATGATAAAAAATTACGTGGACGCCATTTCGATCAAAGTGGCAAAACAAGTTACTCAGTGAACTAATACAAAATATCTGTATAATAAGTCAACTGTCTAACTTTGGTTCGAATGAATTTAGTATTTCAAAAGTTATCGCGATAACAAATTCTCAAGTGGCAACAACTTGGAAACAAAATAGAGAAGAAACTTGCCTACCGAAATCGTAGATATTTGAATGATAAATCCATTTTTTAACACGCTTTTATTAGCTTCACTTGTATGTATGTATGTATGTTTGTTTGTAACCGCTCTGGGAGCAAACAAAAAATCTATATTGTAAAAAAAGTCTTTCCCTACGTGAACGCCGTAACGTTGAGGTATAGTTCCGCGCTACGAAACTATAGGTCTAGCGTTCGATACCAGTCAGGGGAGATTTTTAAAAAATGGTTTTTGTTTAATTCTAAATTATTTTAAATAAAGATTTAAATGTATGTAAATATTATGGTGTGTCATTCACACGATTTTCTCTTACCCTGCATTTTAATACTAAGATATTTTGTGCTTTTTAGTTCACATTTTTATAAAAGCGTGTTCTTTAATTTTTTAAAACTATAATATTATTATTTTTGAAATATTCATAATAATTTTTAATTACTACACATTTTACCCCATACCTGGGGTAAGATGAGTATTAAAAAGTGTTAAATGTTTAGCTATTTAAACATTAAAAAAAATAATAAAAATATTTTAAAAGTGATAACAGTAAGTCTATTGCATAAATGCATCAAAAATCGTTTCACTTATCAACTTTCGTTTGCATTGATTAAGTATTTCAAAAGTTATCGTAATGAGGAATTTTCAAGTGTCAACCACTTGGAAACAATATGACGGATCAAGTTGCCCAGCAAACACATCCAATATATTTGAAGTTCGAATCAGGGTAGTATTTCAAAAGTTATTGTTATGATAAATTTTCGAGTGGCAGTCTAAGTGGCTGCAACTTGGAAACAAAATTGCAGAGCAACTTGCCTTCGAAATCATTCAAGATATTTGTATGAAAAGTTCACTATCCAACTTTAGTTTAAACTAATTCAGTATTTCAAAAATTATTGTTTAAAGGAATTTTCAAGTGGCACTGTGATTTCAAATGGCCACCACTTGGAAGCGAAAAATCGGAGTGAGATGCCCAAGAACTTATCTGAGATATCTAAATGATAAATCCAATGCCTAAATTTTATACGCATTGATTCAGTATTACAAAAGTTATCATAAAGATAAATTTTCAAGTCGCCGCAACATGGAAATAAAATGGCGGAGCAAGTTACCAAGGAACTTATCCAAGATATTTGAACTTTAAGTTCACTATCCAGCTTTTGTTTGAATCAATTTAGTATTTTAAAAGTTATCGCAATGCCAAAATTTCAAGTGGTAGCTTGATTTCAAGAGGCCGCAACTTGGAAAGAAAATGTCGGAACAAGTTGCCCAAACTCATCCAATATATTTATGTGATAAGTTCATTGTTCAACTTTGGTTCGAACTGAATCAGAATTTAAAAAGTTATCATGATTAAAAATTTTCAAGTGGTAACCTGATTTAAAGTCGTCTCGCTATTTTTATAGTACTCACACTTTGTTAAAAATTGCGGATAAAATTCATTAACATACTTGGCTGTGACCCTTATATGGTCTACGCATACATCAAAATTCAAACGAATTCGGAATACGATTTTTACAATATGAATTTGAAGTTTTCAGGTGGCCGCCACTTGAAAGCAAAAGGACGGAACTAACTCATCCAAGATATTTATAATATAATTTCAATGTCCAAATTTGGTTCAATTTGGAGTCTTAATTCGGAAGTTATCGTGATGTTAAATTTTCAAGTGTCAGTATTATTTCAAGTTGTCTCGCTTAATTTATAACATTTGCACTTTCTTAAAAATAATTATTCAAAAATAATAAATTCATTAATATAATTAAATTCATTAATATAAATAACAATTTCTTAGAAATAATAATTTCATTAATAAACTTCTTGTGACCCTTATATATGGTCTATGTATATATCAAAATTCAAGTAAATCCGGTCTTAAATAAGCTTTTTACAATGTGAATTTGAAATTTTCAAGTGGCCTCCACTTGAAAACAAAATGTCGGAGCAACTTGGTTAACAAATTCATTTAAGATATTTATAAAATAAATTCACTGTTAAAATTTGGTTTGATTTGGAATATTATTTCGGAAATTATCGTGATTGTAAATTTTGAAGTGACTCCGCTTAGTTTAAGATATCGGCCACTTTGTTAAAATTGGCAGATAAAGTTCATTGATAAACTTGGTTGAGACCCTTATATGGCCTATATTACAATCAAAATTCAAACAAATCCAGCTTTAAATACGCTTTTTACATATTTGAAATTTTCAAGTGGCCGCCACATAAAAATGCGGAACAACTTGGTTAACGAACTCATCCAAGATATTTATAAGATAAGTTCGCTGTTCGATTTTGGTTCGATTTCCTATTATTTCGGGAGTTATCATGATGACAAAATTTTCATTATATAGAGATAGGTATGCGTATATAGATAAACGAAGTGATTGCAATAGGTCGATTTCTAAAGAAATCAACCTGAAATTATAAGAACTAGGTATTTTAGCGTTTCTGTACATTAATTCTAGTAAATTTACTTTTTATCGCAAAGATATCAATTGACTCAATTTGGCTTTCATTTCTTTCCCCAGTAACAGATTATCCACGGATTATCTATGAATATTTTTACTTTCCGAACACTACAGTGAGGAAATTGTAATCATGTCAAAAATCCGAATTTGAGATTTTGATGTTTCTATACGTTTCGAGGTCCCCTGAGTCCGTTTCCACTATTTTTACGATGATGTATGTATGTGTGTGTGTGCATGTGTGTATGCATGAGTGTATGTCTGTGAGTGAACACGCTAGCGTCTAAACGATTTGTTCGAATAAGCTGAAAATTGGTACGTATATTGTAAGTCATCATAGTACGAACCCTATAGATTTTGGTGAATCTAGCACTTATAGTTTTTTTACAGGGACACCAGGAAAATATTCTTTATCATTATGGCCAATGGGGCCAAATTTTTAAAAGTGCGATAGCGTCTAAACGCTTTATTAATCTGAGCAAAAAAAATTTTACACATGTTATAGGTCACAGTTGCACCAACTGTAGAGATTTTGGTGAATTTAGCCCTTACAGTTTTTTTACAGGGACACAAAGAAAAATTCTTTATCATTATGGCCTGTGGGACCAAATTTTTAAAAGTGCGATAGCTTCTAAACGCTTTATTCAATTGAGCTGAAAATTTGTATGAATATTATAAATCACTGTTGCACTAAATATAAGCATTTTGGTGAATCTAGCATTTATAGGTTTTTTTACAGGGACACAACTAAAAATTTTTTATCATTATGATCTATGGGCTCAAAATTCAGTAGCGTTAAAAAAAACATCGTGTAATATATGGAGAAAAATACTCTATTATGGTTTTCTCTCTTTTGTTTGTTTAACAACTCCTCTTTCTTTACTTTATCTACAAAACTGTTAATTACTCAATGTTCGGAAAGTCGAGTGAAGTCACTCCAGATTTTTTTATAAGTTCTTAAAAAAATATCAGCTGCGGATTATCTGTCACTGCGACTATATGCCGAAAATTACGGTACATGTTATAATTAATGAAAATACAAATTTTAAACATTAATAATTAAATAAAAAGTATTTGAAATAGTACAGAGTAAAACATCCATTAATTCGTCAAAGGAATAGTGAAACCATCTAAAATATATTTTTTTCGGTAGGAAAAGGCACATATATTATAATACTATTTATTTTGAATCAGTGGAAAATTAAAATGGTAGGAAAGAAAATCTTAAATGCTGAGATTCCAGTTGGCATCACGGGGAATGAAAAGGTTAAATAAACGATGAACATTCAAGTAAGAAAACATAATGCAAAGTAAAAAAAGGCTCAAAGAGAGAAGGTTTTGTGATTTTACTCTTTTAGGACTGCAGCATAATTGCTGTCTAAAATTTATTTCTTTTTAATATTGATAAAATTACAACGTTAAATGTTTCTTTAGTTGCATGTTGCCAACAGAGAACATTTTCTAGCATAAAAATAGGTAAATTATTTCTGTGGAGAAATTTTAAAAATCAGCTTTCACGTGCAGATTAAATTTTTATTTTGTTCTAGGTTGTAGACTGTCTTAAATACTTTATTAGCATGTTGTGACCATCAGAAAACTTTCTTCTATATATTTTTGTGTAACAGCACTACTTATCAGTTAACATGCTCACAAATGAAATTAACTCAGCTTCTCAAAATTAACATTTTATATACATGCAATTTTCTGAAATTTTTACCAATAGATGTATGAAGATGTAGCTATCTGAGAAATTAAAAAATGCGACAGCAGAGCCTCCTTTCGTCCGTTATACAACCAAATTGAATAAGCATATTTTCTCATAATATATATAGCACATATCCAGTTTAGTGCATTTATACAACCCAAAAGCGAAGATATAGCCTTCTTGTAAACGGAAAATATTGCAGCATAGCAGTGTCATTTGTCTTCCGATATACACGGAAATCGAATCAGCATCTTTCTGCAATATGCATTTAATATGCCAAGTTTAGTGGATTTATATTTATATTTAGCGGATTTAAGAAGCAGAAACATTTCCTTAAATTACTGAATTAAATTACATTAAATTGTCTTAAATTATTGCATTAATGTTGGATTAAATTGTAAAGTAGCAGCGTCATCTGTCGTCCGATTTGCACATAAATTGAGTCAGTATAATTTTACATAACTTCAATCTAACAAATTAAGTTTGGTGCATTTACGTAGTTTTCTTTTAAATAAGAGCTACCAATTTTAAATCAAAGTTCAACCAGATATCAAGTCTGATTAAATTCCGTTCATTAGCTCGTGAGACACAACTTCTACAAAATTTTTCTAACGCACACATTGGCAGACTTCCAAAAAGAGTCAAATGGTATTTAAGACATCTCAAAACGTGTAGGTTTAAGAAAAATTGGAAATTGAAAATTTTCACGAATACATTACTTCCTTCTTATATATATACTAGAAGAATGTAAAATTGTGCTTCTTTTATGTATTAATTTTTACTTTCTTCCATATTCAATATAAGAAAATGTTGGTTTCGTAAAAATTTTCTACCTGTGGTTTTCGATGGATTGAGAGGTCTAGAACACAATTTGACCATTTTTAGAAAATATTCGTCTGTCCCTCTGTGTGTGTATGCATGTTCACGTGCGACAAAACTTTTCGAAACTGTATCTCGGAAACTACTGCACAGAATTCCATATCCATTGACATGTAGTTATGCCTTAACATAAATTAGTGCCTATAAATTTTTGGAGAAAATCATCCAAAAGCTGGCGTTGTCATCCCGCTTTTACCAAATTTTTAATATGACGGTATAGGACAAAATTTCGTATAACTGTGCATAAAAAGAATTATTAGAATCATTATGAAAATAAAAATAATTATTCATAATAGTGATAGTCATCTAGGAAAAAATTTCTGAATATGTAGGGGCAACGCTTTCCCCGGTAAATTTTATTATAGTTTTTTTTTTTTTCAAAAGTGCTCGTCAATACATTTTTAAACGAATGGTTGGACCAATGATCTATAATATTTCAAATAAAGTTATAGATTAGAAGAAAGTCATGTGGTGGCCAGAAAATATTAGTTTTAATTATAGTTTTAAAATTCTAGGCACGAAAAGACCGATCAAAATTCTTGAATATCTGTTTAAAACGTACTGTTAAAAATTTAAATGATTTTTGGAAACTGAATAAAAAATCCATATTTATAGGTAATAAACGAATAAATTTATTTATTTATAAATAAGTATACGCCCAATAAATGTATCAATAATAATAATAATAAAAAGAAAATTACAATTTTTCACAGTGATGTATTTTTCAAAACGGATTCCGTCTGCTGCTGACAGTTTTCTGAATAATCACGTGCGCTTCATTCGTTTCTTTTTTATTTACTTTTTTATTTGTTTTTTACTTTTATCACTTTATGCTAATATAGAAATAATAATTACTATTACTATAATATTTTGATCAATAATAATATTAAAAAAAAATACTATTGAAATTTTAAGCATCTATAATATATATTAACCTATAACACGAACATGCGTGTATGGGTTTGTGTTAGAAAGATAACTTCTAAATGACATTTAGTCATGAAAAGGTCTCATTGAAGTATTTAAATTCTAACTCGTACATTATTAATTACAAGTATAAATCGAATATTTTACAATTGAATAAAATGCAATTGAAGTAATAAAAAGATCCATTTTTAAAAATGAAATTTTAAGTACCACTGACATTGATCACAGTTTGTTTACGGTATTTATTATCAATATATCTGAATATGAAGTCTCATAATCGGTAATAAATAATTATAAATTGAAATTTCTCTGTGCAGATAATGAAATTTGCTCATCTTGTTTTCAGTGTTATTTTCCAGGTACATGGCTAAAGTTCAATATGCACCCTTTTCAATAATTATCTTAATTAGAGTGGATTTATTTATCTGTACGAGAAATTTCTATACACTATTATTTTCAACTTGAAACTTATTTTTTTTCATTGACTTAATTTTGCCTGCCAACCTATTATGGAGAGTCATTCACAATTTCCTCTCGTATTTTGCCCTGAATAACACTAACTGAATGCCTATTCAGGTACTAATTGTACAATCAACTACCCAATTAACGCTCATCCAGTATTTAAATTCTCAACAATGTAGCACTACTATACGCTTCTGTTTGTCATAATTCTGATTTTGCCACACACACAAATGAGTATCGATGTTAAACGAGGCAGTGTTCTGTACCATAAAGACAACCACAATACTCAAATCTCCACTCGCTTTCAAAATGAGCCAAGGCATCCCATAACTCAAACAAATCGAAAATACATACGTCTCCAACAAACGCTTGCCTGAGAACTCCCTCCATCAGCAGAGAGTAAGAGGAAAAGAGAGGGGGTGGCCAAAATTTTTACAGCATCACAAAAGTGGGGGGATAATAAAACGCACCATAATCGTGCTTTTATTACGATGAAATGGAAGGGAGGGTGCCGCATCTTTCGTAGAGAGGGATCAAGAACGGAATGAGCTAGATACTATCAATAGCACGCCTTCTAGTTTTGAGCGCCGGCGTAAGCGGTTATCAAACGTGCTTGTGACAGGTTTCGAGGAAAAGAGAAGGGGGATGTCTGCAAAATGAAGCTAAAGGTTGGGATGATGCCACGGAAATTAAATTGCTTGTTTACGTCTTTGTTTCCAGAGGAGACTGAATGTATAATTATTTTTCAAAAAAGAACACTCCACCACTTAATCTAAATTCAACAGAAAGGTAAATAAAATTCCAATTTTAATCCCAGCATAACATTTTCATATAATGAAATGATACACATAAACGTGAAGCAAATTAAAAATTTTTAGCTTCCATGACGTACGAATGTCGGAGTTGTATGACAATTATTTCGGAAATTTTAACCAATTTTAATAATGTTTATTTTACTGTCAAATAACACTCACAAATAATGATCAAAATTATTTCGTTATTAATTTTAAAATGAACACTTTTATATTTTATTAACTGTAATATATTTCTAAAAAAAAATTACCCAGCATAATACTCAATCAAAAACATTATAAGCTACATTTAGGGTCTGATTAGCGCATGGAACGACTAGGACTAATCCTAGGAGATCTTAATATGGGAGGAGGGGGGTCTTAAATTTCGTTTACAGATTTTTAAAAAAATGTTAAATCTTCATAAAAACGCTCTTGGAAAGAACACTTCATAAAATTTCACATCCGAAACAGAAATTAAAATTTTTGCAAAGGAAATATTTTTCTGAACTGTGCATTTTTGTGTGGAATAGTGGGAATTTTTTTTTTGTTTGTTTGTTTGTTTAACTGGTGAAAATTATGAGTTGGATCTGAATGTGAATTTGACCACGGGTCCAATTTTTGCGCGATTGGACGTCGAAGTTCCTCGGAACTCATCCAGCTAAGTCTTCCGATCATTTTGAATATGTAACTTCTCTCCAGGTTCTCTCATCTTCAGGTGGAGTATAGGCAATAGTTTCGACTACTGTAGGTACTCCTAAGTGCCGTGATGATGATGATGAGGATGATGAGGAGGAGGAGGAAGATGACTTGATAGGTCTCTAGCTGCATTGATTTTTTTTTTTTTTTTTTTTTTTTTTTTTCATATTGAATCAAATAATTTCAATTTCTTTCTTTTTGGGCCCAAATATAGCAGGGGTCTCTTTTTAGCGTTGTTCATTTCTAACGTAAGAGAACTTCAGATTACTAGGTGAAAAATACAAATAATTTTGTGTTGTCTGTTTAACTATCTACTTCTTTAAAAAAAAAAAAAGTTCGATAACTTCATAAATGTTCAAGTAATTACGAAACTTAGTGCTATTTGATGAAAGACAGCAAAGTAAGCGGTAAAAATAAATTACAGAAATGTTTTTCACGTTTGTGAGATTTCTGGATTAAGTCAATATCATCTTTAATCACCTCTGTTTATTTATTAGATTCTAGTAGAAAAGATAAATTTAAATTAAACATATACAAAAGACATATAGAGGACATTATAGAGACATTAGGCATATAGAGTCCTAAACGGAAAACAATTTCTTGGGGTAGACTACAGCATGCGTCTCTAAATGTTACAAAAAAAAAAAAAAAAAAATTGTTTTTTTTTTTTTTCAATTAATGCATATAAAGTTTGGTGGCTGGATCCAAGAAAAGACACAACGTAGAGTTTTTTTTTTTTTTTTTTACACACTTATCAAAAATAAATAAATACACATCCAATACTGATTTTATTTCGTCCAATATTTTTTTCAAAATTTTTATAGATGCATGTGCGGTTATTAAAAAAAAAAAAAAAAAAAAAATTAATTAATTAATTAATTTAGAACGTGTTAAAAAAACAGCTATGTTAAAAATCAATTTAAAGAAAGCGTCATAATCTGGAAAATATCACTTTTATGTTTAGAAGTTTTTCTCAAACACTTATTAATTTTTACTGCTTTTAATAAGAAAAAAAAAATCAGAAGAAAAAGTAAGGTGAGATAAAATTAGCTGAAAGTGAAAACAATAATCTTTTTCACGAATAGCAAAAACTAGGTCCTGTTTTAACATTTTAATTAAATATATATATATATATATTCACGATTGCTTATACAATAAAAATTAAATCGGTTTTTTTAAAATACAATTTTGAAAAACTAATTAGGTATTTTCACTTAAAACTTAATTTTTGAAAACAAAGGAAGAAAAACTGTCGAATACTTTCAAATTCCTTAATTTGAGCTGATTGAGTAATTAGTTAAATTAAACAGTATTATTATTTTTCTTTTTTTAATACGAAAAAAATACATTAATAATTTTTTACTTTTTCTCCTGTAAAATGTAAAAATTTAAAGAAAAACTAAAGTTTATCATTCACAAATTATATTTGAAATATGAACATTTTCCCAGGATCAGAGAAAACATAAATTTTATATGCGTTTTCCTTAAGAATTAAATAAATAAATAAAATTAAGTAACGCGTTTTTATAAACATATATTTTATATTTATTTATATTTATTTTACTTTTTATGCATATATATATTTAAATCTTTTTGTACTTTATTCGACTTTTTTAACGAATACTAAAAAATAATAATCATTTTAATTCTTGATTTAAAAATTATTTTCTACAAAATATTTTTTGGATATGTTGGTGCTCAGTTTGAATTGCAGCATGCATATGATATATCCATATATACAGAGTGTTTCACTACCGCATTTCGGAATTTCGAGGAAGGGTAGATACGCCCAATGCAGATTCATATAGCAATGTAGGGTCGAAAGTCCTTTCCCGACGCGTTATGAAAAAAACAAAAACATTAAAAAAAAAAAATTCCAGATTATTCGAAGTTCTATGCGCCGTAGACGTAAAATCTGCATTGAAGTCAGTAGACGAAATTGAGCTTTCATTGTGCTTCATGGTTTTTGTTCATGTGCATTTATCATATAAATATATATATATATATATATATTAAACACCCTTTTATTTCCGATGTTTCTGTGTACCCTGACGAAACAGGAAAACATTTCCGATCCTACATTATTATAGGATTTTGAGTCGTGGGAATGCTTTCTGCCCCTCCTTGAAAATTTTGAAACGTGGCAAAAAACACTCTGTAAATTTAAATAAAATAGTTCAATTAAGGCGACAGTGAAATGAAAAAAAAAAAAAAAAAAATCTGTTATAAATCTGTTACTTCAAAAAGTTACAGCTTCATACAGTGTTATTTTTAAATGCGAAATACCATATAAAAGTTAGCATTCACATTATAATTAATTAAGATGTTAATTAAAACTATTAATTAAACATTGAATTTCAAAATGCTACTCGTGCAATAATTTTGGACTTCTAACTTTTTTTTACAACTAGCTTTAAATGATTTTACCGAAAGTTAGATGCCATTTTTAATTTCTCTTACCCATTAGGTAAAGAAAGTATTGTTTTGGGGTAAAATTTTCAAAATGAAGTTTTTGTTTTATTTACACGTTTTGAGGTCCCCTATATCGAAAAATCATGTTTTTAGCGATTGGTCTGTATGTGTCTTATTCTAAATATGTATCATACAGGAATACTACTCTAAACTTTTCGTTTAGATCAAGAAAGTAATTCGTGTACAGGGACACCCAAGATAATTCAAATACATTACGTCTATGGGGCAAATTGCAGGTAAGTAGAGTTTAACATTTATAGACTGCAGTAAACCAAATGAAACAAACATATATTTTTTATATACGTAGAAATATTTTTCGTGTAGAATATGGTATAGAAATCATTCACTGTTCCTTTACAGGGTTACACAAAAGAACTATATTATAGTGCGACAATACTTGAAAATTGATGGAAGTGTACTTCAGGTTGTGCCATGTGTTATTAATATAGGATTATATTTATGTCCTCCACGTGATGTGTACATAACTTTTAGAAGATATGCAGGGCTGCCAATATTTAGGCCATAACATTCTTTTTTATTGTAAATGGAAGTGCTTTACTGCAATATTTTACCATGTCCAGGAAATCTACTTAGGAATTGAAATTATTTCCTCATAGCCGTATGGTAAACAACGATTTTTTTTTTTTAAGCTAAATATTTATTGCTTAGTTTTTTGTGTATTTAGACGTTTTGTGGCTTCCTGAATACCGAAGTCAAGTTTTTAACGTTTGACCATTGTCTGTGTCTGTTAGAATAAATTAAAAATTAATAATTTCAGGCGATCGAAATGTTGTATTTTGAAGTTAATTTGTTTGTTACTGGAAAAGTTTGATCAAGATTGATAAATTTCGAGGAATGTTGTTGTGAAAGTTGACTCAATAATTTTAAATGAACTTTTGAATTTATTCTATATAAATGTAGGTACAGTAGTGAAACGGGGGGTTGAGGGGGGGGGGCGGTCACAAAGAATTACTTGTCAAATAAAGCTGCTCCGAAGCCTAATTTGAATTGTTTTAACATAGGTTTGCATAACAGTACTCGTTATTTTACCCCTTATTCTCCAATCTGTATTTATAGTATTAAATTTCAGGGTAAGAGAAAGTTGTGTGAGTGACACACAAGATTATTTTATTTGCCATCATAATTATGCTAAAGAAAAAAGTTTTAATAAGATTTAACAAAAAGTAATGCGAATGGACCTTTTTAAATTTGAAGCAACTACTTTTAAGAAAATTATATTTAATTTTTTTATGTAACAATATATTCAATATGTTTTATAAATATACACGCTCATGACTCAGCAAAGAATGAGGAGAATTGAAAAATTATGTTTGCCACACTTTACTACTGTTATGTAACGATAAAAAATCTTCTTCACACACCATAAAATTAATGTAAGCACTGCTGGTTACGAAAGGAAGTGGTCTTTCTTCTTCAGGTGCAAAAAAATAAAAAAAGTGCTACATTACGTCGCAATGGGCCTTCACGACGGTCTGAGATTCACCTCTAAGGCTGGTTCGTAGACATGCTATCACAATTTTGATCTTCCGCGGAAGTTATGGCTTTGAGTATCGAATACTCGGTTCTTCGATTACGAGCTTGACGCTCTACTAAGAAGGCTACGACGGCTCTATATTCTTCCGAGGAAAATTAAAAAGTATAATAAATACTTCATCAAGCGAAATGTAGTCACCTTTGACATTTTTCGCAATATTTGAGAATATTTTTCTTTCGTTTTCTTTCTTTCTTTTTTCAATCATTTTCTTTCTTTTTCTTTCGTTTTCTTCCTTTCTTTCTTTTTTCTTTCTTTCTTCTTTCTTTTTTCTTTCTTTCTTTTTTCTTTCGTTTTCTTCCTTTGTTTCTTTTTTTAGATTGATTGAAGAGTTGACAAAAGTAATCTAAAAAACCAAGATTCTAATTCCATTTCCATTCGATAATTTCCTTGTTTGTTTCTTCAGTTTATGGTATTTAGAAAGGTCTTATATTTCAACTAAATTCTGTTGTAAATTTCTTCCAAATAAATTGCAACTGTCGAGTTCTCAGTAGTAAATGTGTTACAATCAACACTTGGGAAAGATTTAAAACCACTAAAATGAATTTCAAGTAATAATCATTTGTGGACTTCTCTACTCAGAAAAAATCTCTTAGGAAAAACAGAAAATTTGTGCATTCTAAGATTACATAAATTTAGTTGAAAATTATATTTAAATCTGTCATAAGAATAATTTATTTTCTGTAACCTCATTTATAGAGATTTCATATGGAGGGTACAGTCGGCAGCAAAATTATTGAAGCTGTAGCAAAAATTCACATTTAAAAGATGTGCACTTAATACTGTTTTGTTAGGCAAATATTTGTCGGGCCATGAACTGAATCGTTATTCTGTTTATAAAAAGGGAAGTTGATGATAAAATTAGTGATCAAACTAATATATACAAAATATTGGAAACACTTTTGCTTGTTTACGTTTCGTCGAATATCTTAAAAAATACCTAATGTGGAGCTCTTACATTTTGGGAATAAGGAAAACATATCATTCCTCATATTTTCCAGCAAAGCTTTTGTCCTTACGGAACTAACAGCGAATCCAATAATGGGAATAGTATTTGTGATTACCCTGTATATGGGAAAGCGTCGACTGATCAGCAAATTTTTACTTTTAGAACATACATATATAAGGAAAGTATTGAAATCATGTCAAAAATTCAAATTTGAGATTTTGATGTTTCTATACGTTTTGAGGTCCCCTGAGTCCGTTTTCACTATTTTTACGATGATGTATGTATGTGTGTGTGTATGTATGTGTGTATGTGTGTGTGTATATGTGTGTATGTATGTGTGTATGTATGTGTGCGTGTATCTGTGTGAGTGAACCCGCTAGCGTCTAAACGCTTTCTTCGAATGAGCTGAAAGTTGGCACGTATATTGTAAATCACCATAGCACGAACCCTATTGATTTTGGTGAATCTAGCACTTACAGTTTTTTTACAGAGACACCAGGAAAAATTCTTTATCATTATGGCCTATGAGGACAAATTTTTAAAAGTATGATAGCGTCTAAATGCCTTATTAATCTGAGCAAAAAAAAATTGTACACATATTATAGGTCACAGTTGCACGAGCTGTATAGATTTTGGTGGACTTAGCACTTACAGTTTTTTTAAAGGAACGCAAAAAAAAAAAAATTCTTTATCATTATGACCTTTGGGGCCAAATTTTAAAAGTGTGATAGCGTCTAAACG